>JASVEL010013804.1:0-381536 GCA_032618575.1 Nicotiana noctiflora | reverse complement strand
GAGGAAGAAGCTGAGGAATTCCTAAAGAAAATGAAAGCTCAGGATTACTCCATAGTTGAGCAATTTAGGAAGACACCCGCTCAAATATCTTTGCTATCTCTGGTGATTCATTGTGATGAACACCGAAGGGCGTTAATGAAGATCCTAAATGAAGTTCACATACCAGAGAAGATCTCGGTATGTCATTTGGAGAAGATTACAAACAAAATTTTTTAGGCAAGTAGGATAACATTCTCAGATGATGAGCTACCACTAGAAGGGACGGAACATAATAAGGCGCTATACCTCACGGTGAAGTGTGAGGAATCAGTGGTAACTCGTGTCTTGGTCGATAACGGGTCAAGTGCCAATATTTGTCCTTTGTCTACTCTGGGGAAGCTGAAAGTTGATCACGAGAAGATTCACAGAAACAGTGTATGTGTGAGAGGGTTCGACGGAGGTGGAAAGTACACCGTGAGAGATATCATATTTGAACTCGCCATCGAACCAGTGGATTTCACCATGGAGTTTCAAGTGTTGGACGTTGTTGTGTCCTATAACCTCCTGTTAGGACGTCCATGGATCCACACTGCAAAAGTGGTGCCATCTTCACTACATCAAATGGTGAATTCTGAGTGGGATCAGCAAGAGATAATAGTGCACGGGGAAGATAATATTTGTAATGCCATCACGCCATTCGAAGAAGTTGAAGGAGACAAAGGTCATTGGGCGTATCAAGTGATGGACAGCGTGACTGTGAACAAAATATCTGAAAGAGAAAATATGCCAGTAACCAAAGTGACCCCTGCAGTGGTCATGGTTGCCAAAGAAATGATAAAGAATGGGTTCTCTCCGGGAAAAGGTCTACGAGTTGCCTTGCAAGGTATAACACAACCAATTCATCTTTCGGGTAGCACTAACACTTTTGGCCTGGGTTTCAAGCCAACCATCGCTGATATACAAAGAGCCAAAAGATTTAAAAAGAAAGGGTGGACCCTCCCCAAACCTATCCTAAAATTGTCCTACTCTTTTGTCGAGCCTGGTACACAAAGACGTCCGGCAACTGTCATGCCGGGCGATGAAGAGATAAGGCCGGATAAAGAGCTATTAGCAAGGTTTGAGAGGTTTTTTGAAGGCGTGAATATGATAGAAGCAGCCGAGGGAACAAGCAAGATGGATGTTTAATTTGTTGCACCCCACATCAGGCTAAATAACTGGGAAGCTACTCCTCTTCCAATCAGTAGGGAGTTGTGGTAGTTAGATTTTAATATTCCATTCCCAAAACTGTCTTGTTTCAAAAATTGTAATCCTATGCTCCGTCTAGTCAAATGTATCCAAATCTTGTTACCTTTCAAAGTTTAATGAAATGCAATTACTTTCTTCCTCTATTTTTAGCCTTATTTTATTTTTCTCTTTTCTTGTACAGTCCAGTATTTGCTGATTTCAATGATGTGTCATGCATGAAGGATCCCCGGTCTAGTCTTGATAATTGGATAGATATACAAGAAATTGAAAATGAATATGAAGTGGAATATGAGGATGAGGAAGTGTTGGAGGAAATTAGTAAGGATTTGAGCCATTATGAAGAGAAACCCAAACCAAACTTAAATGAGACGGAGTCTATTAATTTGGGAAATGAGGAAAATATTCGAGAAACAAAGATTAGTGTACACTTAGAGACTTCACTCAGAGAAGATTTGATCAGGTTGTTACATGAGTACAAGGACATATTTGCTTGGTCTTACAATGACATGCCCGGGCTCAGTACTGACTTGGTGGTGCATAAGTTGCCCATTTATCCAGAATGCCATCCGGTTAAGCAAACGTTAAGAAAGTTCAAAACGGATAGTAGTGTGAAAGTAAAAGAAGAGGCAATAAGCAATTTGAGGCAAAGGTCATACGGGTCACCAAGTATCCCACCTGGTTAGCCAATGTTGTGCATGTTCCAAAGAAAGACGGATAAACCAGAGTGTGCATTGATTATCGAGACCTCAATAAAGTCAGTCTGAAGGATGATTTTCCATTGCCAAACATCCACATATTGATTGACAGTTTTGCCAAACATGAGATTGGTTATTTTGTGGATTGTTATGCCGGTTATCATCAGATCCCGATGGACGAAGAAGATGCATAAAAGACAGCCTTTATCACACCTTGGGGGACATATTGCTACAGGGTAATGCCGTTTGGGTTGAAGAATACCGGAGCTACATATATGAGGGCAATGACCACTATGTTTCATGACATGATACATCGAGAGATTGAGGTGTATGTTGATGATGTTATTATCAAGTTCAAAAAGCAGTGTGATCATGTCAAAGATTTGAGGAAGTTTTTTCAAAGACTTCGAAGATATAATCTCAAGCTCAATCCAGCAAAATATGCTTTTGGAGTACCATCAGGAAAGTTATTGGGGTTCATAGGAAGCCGGCGTCGTATGGAATTAGACCCGTCAAAGATAAAAGCAATCCAGAACTTGCCTCCGCCAAAGAACAAGAAAGAGGTGATGAGTTTGTTGGGCAGGTTGAATTATATTAGCAGATTTATTGCTCAGTTGACATCGACCTGTGAGCCCATTTTCAAATTATTAAAGAAAGATGCTGCGGTAAATTGGACTGAGGAATGTCAAGATGCATTTGACAAAATCAAGAAATATCTGGCCAATCCTCCTGTGTTGGTCCCTCCAGAACATGGAAGGCCCTTGATCCTTTATCTAACGGTATTGGATAATTCTTTTGGCTGTGTACTAGGGCAGCACGATGAAACAGGGAAGAAAGAGCAAGCAATATACTATCTTAGTACGAAATTTACATCTTACGAGGTAAAATACACACAGCTGGAAAGAACATGTTGTGCTTTAACATGGGTTGTGCAGAAGTTGAAACATTACTTGTCGGCTTATACCACTTATCTTATATCTCGGTTGGATCCACTGAAGTACATCTTCCAAAAGCTAATGCCCACAGGAAGGCTCGCTAAATGGTAAATTCTACTTACAGAGTTTGATATTGTTTATGTAACCCGCACTGCTATAAAGGCACAAGCAGTCGCTGACCATTTGGCAAAAAATCTAGTTGATGATGAGTATGAACCGTTAAAGACATATTTTTCTAATGAGGAGACAATGAATATTGAGGAATTGGAACAAGACAACAAGCCGGGTTGGAAACTACAGTTTGATGGGGCCGTCAATAGCAAAGGGGTCGGAATTGGAGCAGTGCTCATTTCAGAAACAGGTCAGCATTATCCTGTTATAGCTCAGCTTCGATTTTTCTGTACTAATAACACGGCCGAGTATGAAGCATGTATATTGGGATTAAGAATGGCAATAGACATGGGTGTTCAAGAGATTTTGGTTATGGGTGACTCGGATCTCTTGATACATCAAATTCAAGGTGAATGGGAGACAAGGGATTTGAAACTTATACCATATCCACAGTGTCTACATGAACTATCTCAGAGGTTTTAGTCCATAGAGTTCAAGCATATCCCAAGAACGCACAATGAAGTTGCAGATTCCCTGGCCACATTATTGTCCATGTTGTACCATCGGGACAAAGCCTATATAGATCCACTGCAGATACAAGTTCGCGATCAAAATACTTATTGTTTCACAGTAGAAGAGGAACTTGACAGTGAGCCATGGTTCCATGATATTAAAGAATATTTGAGGATGGGGGTGTATCCTGCGCAAGCCACGGGAGATCACAAAAGGGCTATAAGGCAACTATCGAGTGGATTTTTCTTCAGCGGAGGAGTTGTATATAAGAGAACCCCAGATTTGGGTTTACTGAGATGTATAGATGCACAGCAGGCCACTACAATCATGGCTGAGATACATGCGGGAGCTTGTGGACCTCATATGAATATATATGTTTTGGCCAAGAAAATACTAAGGGCTGGATACTATTGGCTCACCATGGATCGTGATTGCATTAGGTATGTGCGGAAATGCCACCAATGCCAGATACACGGAGATTTGATTCATTCCCCGCCCTATGAGTTTCATACAATGTCAGCACCATGGCCATTCGTCGTCTGGTGCATGGATGTCATCGGTCCAATAGAACCCGCAGCATCTAATGGGCATTGGTTTATCCTAGTAGCAATTGATTATTTCACTAAATAGGTGGAGGCGAAGACATTTAAAGCAGTAACAAAGAAGGCGGTAGTGGATTTCGTACATACAAATATCATTTATCGCTTCGAAATTACTAAAGTGATTATCACGGACAATGGAGCAAATCTTAACAGTCACCTCATGGCAGAGGCATGTTAAAAGTTCAAAATCTTGCACCATAACTCTACACCTTATCGGCCTAAAGCAAATGGAGCAGTTGAGGCTTCAAATAAGAACTTTAAGAAGATTTTCAGGAAAATGGTGGAAGAGTCAAGACAGTGGCATGAAAAATTACCATATTCTCTTATGGGTTATCGTACTACTGTGCATACTTCAATTGGTGCAACACCTTACTCATTGGTGTACGGAACGGGGGCACTAATACCTGCAGAGATTGAAATACCTTCCTTCCGGATTATAGTTGAGGCTGAAATTGATGATGATGAATAGGTAAAAGCCCGGTTAGAGCAGCTGAGCTTGATCGTTGAAAAAAGGTTAGCAGCAGTATGCCACGGACAGATGTACCAACGAAGGATGGCCAGAGCATATAACAAGAAAGTACGTCCACGAAAATTTGAAGTTGGACAATTGGTGCTAAGACGTATTTTACCACACTAGGCCGAAGCAAAAGGAAAGTTTGCACCCAATTGGCAAGGACCATTCATGGTGTCTCGGGTATTGTCCAACGGAGCTTTATATCTAACAGATGTGGAAGGGAAATGTGTAGAGACTGCTATCAACTCCGATGCAGTAAAGAGATACTATGTATGATTCCTTTTACATATGTACAATTGTATTTGTCATAATTTTGAAATTGAAATGATGAAGGCATTTTATTTCTCTATCCAAACACTTTACCCATTGCTACCCCTTTTGAGCCTTGTTGCATTATTCTTTCATACCCTTCTCAGAATCAATTCTGAACAATGAAATGAAAAGAAAAGAAAAGAGAAGATTGAAAAAGAGAAAAAAAGAGAATGAAAAGAAAAGAAAAACAGAATGAAGAAAAATGAAAATGAAGAAAAAATGAAAAAAAATGATGAAAATAAAAATAAAAATAAAAAGATATAGAAAAAGTATACAAAAGAAAAATCGGGAAAAAGTCAAATGACGAAGAAACCTTGGGCTACAAACTACGTTTGACTTGATCCCGAAAGGGTAGGTCAGCCTCAATGAGGTTTAGTCATGACAGAAATAAAATCGAAGATTCCCCAAATATTGAAACTGGGGCAGAAAATATATTTTATGATTTCGAAAGTTGTAATTGTTTTGAACCCACGTTTAAATTTTGAGCCTTTATACCTTTCTTTCTAAACCCATCCAAAAGTCACATTACGGTCCAAAGAAAGACCTTCTGATTGATTTCAGGAAAATGACAATACAACAGGAAGAGAGAGAAACACATCAGGGACAATACCCAGAAGTTTGGAAACAGAAAAATAAAGAAAAATAAATGAGAGAGTCTTATTGGTGAAAACCTTCACGGGCACCACAAGGCGAATGTGAGATGAAAAAAATAATAATAACAAAATGAGAGAGTCTTATTGGTGAAAACCTTCACGGGCACCATAAGGAGAAAGTGAGGAATGGCCTTGATGAAAGGAAGATGGCAAGATAAGAAAGGTTTAGGCTGATGGAAAGATGAAATTAAGTCAGCAACGATTTGATTGGACAGACTGGGTTGGATATTCAAATACATGACATGGTCAAAGGAATCAGCCTTCATACCCAGATAAGTTATGTCTTTACTCCAAAATATCCTTACCCCTAAAATTCAGGTCATTGCATTTCATTCTATTTGTTCAAAATCAGCTGCCAGTTGAAAGCTAGCTACTAGCTTCTCATGTTATATGGCATAATAATACTGGGTCCTTCAAAGAAAAAAAAACACATGATGATCATGTAGCCAAAGGGAATAAAAGAGAAAAGAAACAAAAAGAGAAAAGCAAAAAGGGATTATAAGAAAGAATTGAGAAGACAATCAGGAATAAGTTGCAAAGCAGAATGAAGCAAGATGAGGCAGGCGGTGGAAGCAAGGCCAGCAAGAATGCCAGTTGCTAACCATCATTTTATAACTAATAAATTGTTCACTGATTTAGACAGGGACAAAAGATTCAAATTCTCACTAATCACTTTAAAGTTAATGTGACCAATGTGGAAGAAAACAATTAAAAAGAAGCAACAATAAAGGAGAGAATCCACGATAGAGAACTCAAATATCAGGAAATTACCCGAACAACGAGGGAGGTATTATTTTTTATTTTTCAAAATTTACACCCAGTTATCAAACTGAGAGAATACTTTTCTGCATTTTCATTTCTATATCAGATGCCCACGTGTATAACAAGGGAATACTTTTCTGCATTTTCATTTCTGCATCGAGCGCCCACCTGGATAACGAGGGAATATTTTTATGCATTTTAATTTCTGCATCAGGCGCCCACCTGTATAACAAGGGAATATTTTTCTACATTTTCATTTGTTCAAGCGCCCACCTGTATAACAAGGGAATGCTTTTCTGCATTTTCAATTTCTGTTCAGGCGCCCACTTGTATAATAAGGGAATACTTTTCTGCATTTTAATTTCTGTTCGAGCGCCCACTCGTATAACAAGGGAATACTTTTCTGCATTTTCATTTCTGTTCAGGCGCCCACCTGTATAACAAGGGAATACTTTTCAGCATTTTCAATTTCTATTCAAGCGCCCACCTGTATAACAAGGGAATACTTTTCAGCATTTTCAATTTCTGTTCAGGCGCCCACCTGAATAACAAGGGAACACTTTTCAGCATTTTCAATTTCTGTTGAGGTGCCCACCTGTATAACAAGGGAATACTTTCTATATTTTAAAAGTTTTTCTTTTCTAACAAAGTAACATCATACTGGGGCAGAGGAAAAGTTTTCTTTGTTTTTGTAATAAGCAGGTATCAACCTGGAGAGCGAAGAAACGTATTTTGAAGTCATACAAATGGAGGAAGCAATATGTTGGAAGCAAGTCATAAGCGAAAGATTTACAAAAATGGAAGACGCAAATAAAGAGCAACATGCAAGATGAAAGAGCAAAGCAATACAAGAACACAAGACATAGATAGGATTTTTGTAATTCATAGACCATAGCTTAGGATAGCTTCTTTATTTTATTTTTATCTCGGTGTAATAAGGAGCCAGTCAGCAATAACAGCGATAACAACAGCAACAGCAGTGACATCACAGTCTCCTGGTAGTTTCAAACTACCAGACTTTCCCGAACTACACTGACCTGATTCCTGTTTAGCCCAGGATATGTAGGCAAACTCTGAAGCAGGGTGCGGTCAAAAGTTTTTCAAAAATGCTTCATACGGAATATGCAAGTGGGCAAAAATCTCTCATTACTGCTCACTTATCTTTGCACTGAAACTATTCGTGTTCCCGGGCAAATAGGGGCACCTGTGAGCACGTGATTTTTGACCCAAGCAATTAAATTCTAAAATATATAAAAAATAATTTTTGTTTGCAATTGTGTGATTTGGGTGAAATACCAGCATTTGTTTGAAAATAAAATTGAAATGAAAATACAAAAGGAATTAATTGGGAAAATATCACAAAAATGCTAAATATTGGAACATTAAGTAAAAAATACAAAAATATCGGAACATAGAGTAAAAATACAAAAAATATTGGAAAATTAATGGAAAATGCATAAATGGGAAAAACAAAAGAAATATATTAGTTGAAAATAAGTACAAAAGAAAATGTACAAAATATAAAAAGAAAATACAAGAAATATAAATAAAATACAAGTCAAAAAATAATAAATACAAAAATACATTACATTGTATAATTAACATTGGGCCAAATACACATAATACACCCAGCCCAAACACAAAACACATACTAGGTCCAAAATATTTTGGCCGGTCTCCCACAGCTGCTAACCAATCGACACCGTATAAATTGAACAAATTGGAGCCATTGATTGTATTGATCAACGGACCAAAGAAGGCGGTGCATCTCTTAATTAAACGACGTCTCATTTGAAACCAATCACAGTCGCTCATTACAACTGATCAAACAGATGAGACTATTAGGCCATTAACTAAAACGACGTAGTTTGAAGCAATTAGTCTCAACCGTTCAAATTACTTGATCTAACGGATCTCATAAGACCTCTCACTAATTCACACGACATCGTTTAAGATCCACTAGATCCTGGCCGTTCATCTCAATTAATCCAATGGCCAGGAATCAATAACCTAAGATCGATATATATTCTCCCTTCCCCGTTCAACCCCTCATTATACACACACACACATATTCATTTCAAACACTAGCCGCCTAGGTCTTCCTCTTCATTCTCCCACTATCTCCCATGGAGACCACCAGAGACTACTACAGCCTCCGTCTCCGGCCAAAGCCAAGCCACCAAACACCCCTCCTCACCAATAAACAACCATAAGACCCCATTAACCCCGACAAAAAAACCAACAGTCCCTTGTTCTTGAAATCCCGGTAGTCGGAACTATAGCCGGCGACCACCCTAAAGTATGAACCAAACACCCAGAATAACACCCCTTGACCGTCTTTAAATGATCTACCACCCCACCTAGGTGGTTTCCTTCGAATCAGCCTGCAACCCTTCGAATAATCAAAAAACGCTCGCCAGAACCCTACTCCGGCGAGTACCAAAAAACAAACACCACTCCCAAAACATTACCCCAAGGCTTCATATCCCCTCCCATACACTCAAAATCAAACCCTGATGCCCTATTTGGGAGATCTAACACCCAGAGACCAACGGTATCTGAAAATCTAGAAAACGAAAAGATCGAAGAGAAAAGAAGAAAAGAAATAATAAAAGGAAAAAAAAGAAAAAGAAAAAAAAAGGAAAAAGTCAAAAGCTAAGCACCCTACCCTGTCTTTAGTCGTAGATTTTCATATGTTCATCCATTCTGAAAACTTGATTCTACTTGTTCTGTTAAGTGCTTTACATGCCTATTGATAACTAGGAATTTTGCATGATTTTGAACACCGTCTTACCTTAGCTTTGTGCATAAAATGTGATTAAGTGGCTCAGAATTACTTACAAGTGCGCTAATTTGAAGGTTTGCGCGAATAGAGGATGAATACCATCAAAGCGGCTCAAAAAGGAGTGAAACTGGCAAAGTGCCAACAAAAATATGAAGGATTTCAAAGAAGCCTGTACGGACCACACTGTTTTGGTGTGCGGCCGCACAGGCTGGTTCAGAGACTCAGCAGATTCAAGCATAATCTGTGCAGTCCGCACTGATTTGGCGTGCGGCCGCGCAGATGAACATCAGAGAAGCCTCAAGTGCAGACAAGACCCACGCGGACCACATCCAAAACTAGGCAGTCCGTGTTACTGTGCTCACGCGGCTGCATGCCATATCAGTGCGGACCGCGTGGATAAGAGATCAGAGGCCATGCAAGCAGAGGATTTGTACAGTGCGGCCGCATGTCAAAACTATGCGGCCCGCGTCACTATTCCCACGCGGCCGCATGACAAAAGTGTGCGGTCCGCGTGCCTGTTCCAGCAGAGGACCTTCAGTAGCCAATTGCCCTACGCGACCGCACACACCGCATGACAAAAGTGTGCGGTCCGCGTGAGTCCCGCAGGGGCATTTTTGTCCGGAAATTTCAAGGTAGTATAAATAGCTTCTTTTTCTTTTTTAGGTCAGATTTTACTATACACTGTAGTGGCAGAGCTCGTGAGGAACCTTTACACGCCTATTTTAGGCAATTTTGTACTAGTTTGACTTTGAATTTCATTTCCCATTAATTATTATGTCAATTTTAGCTTTAATTTCTTCTTCTTCTTCTTCAATTTCTATGTCTATCTAAACCCATAGCTAGGGTTGTAGCCCAACCCTAGTATGGGTAATTGATGGGTTAGAAGATTAAATGCTAGGATGATTGTGGGTAATTGGTTTTGGGTTGAATGAATGTATTTAATTTGGATTCTGTGGTTGCAAACATAAAGTCTACATTTGTGGGTTTGGTCTCTTCTTGAGAAAGAGGGTCTAAAACCTCTCATTCAATCCCAACAAGAATTTGGGATGGACCCATGAGAATGGTAGTCCCATGTAACAGGTATAAACCTCGAGAGAGTAATTACCCAACTTGAGCCTAAAGTTGCTCGGGCAAATTAGCCTACCCAATTGGTCTCGAGAGAGTCAATTGGGCAAAATTTTTCTCTCTACCGAGAGGTATGAGAATGAAAGTATAGAGAAACGGCTATCCAAATATCCCATGTATCATCTTCGCATTGAAATTCCATACCCGTGGATTATTCCACCTAGCATAAGCTACATCCCTAGTCCCCTTTATCCCATTAGAAAAATCATACTTATAAATAGCTTTAGCATAATTTAGACAACTCAATAGTAGTAGACAAAATAGTTGTTACTTTGAAAATACCAAAAATATTAGAAGACAAACTAGAAGCCAAAACTCAATTCTAGTGCAACACGATTATTCACTCCAAAATTCTAACTCCCTGAGGAAATTGACCCCGTACCACTATACGGGTAAGAGTATTAGTGCCCACTCATACCTTCGGGTTGAGTTTGCCACGATCACTTTTTGGCGCCGTTGCTGGGGAGTTAAACGGTGTTGATTAATTGCGTTGCTAGTATTGTGTTTTGCTTCTTCTTTCCTTCTTTTACTAATTTTCTTGATTCAATTTTAATAGGTACAAATGACTCTTAATGGAAATGCTAATCTTCCCCTTGGTGATGCTATGGCGGGGGAGGAGGTAGAGGATCTTGTGCAAGATGAATTTCCGGTACAAAATGTACCACGAAGGCCTCAAAATGCTAATCAACAAGGCCAAATTCCAAACCCTCCTCCGCCACTGCCAAGGGTTTCACCAAGAGCAATGACAAATCAAGGGTATGCTAGTGCCATTGTTCCTCCCCGAATCCGGACGGGGAACTTCCAAATTACAAATGTGATGTTGACACTATTGGAGAAAATAGGGTATTTTACGGGCGCCTCAAATCAAAATGCCTACAAGCACTTGAAGGGGTTCGTAGATACTTGTTGGGGAAGCAAGCAAACCAATGTTTCTGAAGATGCTTTGCGGTTGCTATTTTTCCCTTTCTCATTGAGGGGTAAGGCGCTAGATTGGTTGGAGAGGTTGCCGAATCATTCAATCACTACATGGGATGAATTGGTGGATAAGTTCATTGCCAAGTTCTTTTCCCCTACTCATATGGCGGCATTGAGAGATGAGATTCTAGCCTTCAAGCAAGAACCAAATGGGCCATTGCATGAAATTTGGGAGAGATATCGGACTATGGTGAAAGAGTGCCCGAACAATGACATGACCGATGCTATGGTTCAACAAACTTTCTATAGGGGGATCAATACGGCGAACCAATGCATTGTGAACCAACTAGCGGGAGGCAATTTCATGAAACAATCTTTGGAGGAAGCATGTGAAGTAATGGATCAAATGGCCGACACTTCTTCGGCATGGCAAAGTCGGGCGAATGTACCTCAAGGAGACCCGAATGTTATTCATCTACATAAAGAGTTGCATGACCATGGACAAGCCATTGTCGAGCTCACTACAACCATGAATCAATTGGTGAAAGCTCAACTTTAACAAGTGCAAAATCCGCGCCAAGTGAATTCTATGGAGAATGTGTCGATGTTGAAAAGAAGGAATAGAGGGCAACAAGCGCAATAAAGCCAATATGATCAAAATGAGAACAACAATGATGGTGGATTTCTAATGATGGTTTTGATGATCAAGATGAAGAATGTCAATATGTGAACAATTTCCAAGGCAATAGAGGAAATCAAAACAACCAACAATGGCGTTCCCAAGGCAATTGGGGGAACAATCAAGGAAGAGGCAATTGGAATAATAACAACAATAGGAATGATGGTGGAGAGTGGAACAATCAAGGCAATAATTGGAACAATCAAGGAAATAGTGGTGGCAATTGGAGTGGCAACAACAACAATTGGGGAAACAATAACAATCAAGGTGGGTGGAACAATGGTGGCAATCAAAACAATCGGGGACAAGGTTTTCAAATAGCTCCTATGTACCAACAACCCAACAATCCACCCCCTTTCCATTCACAAGGATCAAGTTCTTCGGGCAATGATATGGGTCGAATTGAAAGCATGTTCAAGCAAATGATGAAAAAGAATCAAGATTCGGATGCCCAACTAGCTTCTCATAATACTTCAATCCGGAATTTGGAAGTGCAAATTGGCCAACTTTCTCAATCTTTGAACTCCCGACCTAAAGGTGTACTACCAAGTGACACGATGGTGAACCCGAAGGGAGGGAACAATCATGTGATGGCCGTGACAACTAGGAGTGGAAGAGGCGGTGTTGTAAATGCCTCAAATGAGAATCGAGTTGTTGATGAGGAAGCTTGTTTGAATGATGATGACATGCAAGTGAATGATGACCGTGTGGTTGAGCCTATAACAACATATGATGTGAGGATTGAAATTGAGGATGAGGTCGGGATTGAGTCCCAAGATACCGTGAACCCGTCTAGGGATCACATCATTGATATTCCCGAGCCATCTATTCCAAAGGCCAAGGTTCCCTTGCCAAAGCCTCCTCCACCGTATCCTCAAATATTGGCAAAGCAAAAGGGAGATAATCAATTCAAGAAGTTCATAGAGATGATGAAGAGCTTGACCATTAATGTGCCATTGGTGGAGGCACTTGAACAAATGCACGGGTATGCGAAATTTGTGAAGGATTTGGTGACGAAGAAGAGGTCAATGGATTATGAAACGATAACAATGACTCACCAAGTGAGTGACATAGTTCATTCCATGGTTCCCAAGTTAGAAGACCCCGGAGCCTTTACTATTCCTTGTACTATCGGGTGTGCCAATTTTGCCAAAGCACTTTGTGATTTGGGTGCTAGCATCAATCTCATGCCATACTCCTTTAAAACCTTGGGTATTGGACAACCCCGTCCAACATCAATGAGGTTGCAAATGGCGGACCGTTCTATGAAAAGGCCTTTGGGAATTATTGACGATGTACTAGTGAGAGTTGACAAGTTTATTCTACCGGCCACTTTTGTCATTCTTGATTGGGGAATAAGCCCCGTATTTTGCATGCACAAAATAATATTGGAGGAGAATTCTCGACCATCATTGGAGCATCAAAGAAGATTGAACGAGTCTATGCAAGAGGTCGTCAAGAAAGAGATTATAAAATGGTTGGATGCTGGGGTGGTTTACCCAATCTCGGATTGTTCTTGGACTTCCCCGGTCCAATGTGTTCCCAAGAAAGGCGGCATGACCGTTGTCACCAATGCAAAGAATGAGCTAATTCCTACTCGTACTACTACGGGTTGGAGAGTTTGTATGGATTATAGAAAGCTTAACAAGGTGAAGAGGAAGGATCATTTTCCATTGCCGTTCGTGGACCAAATGTTGGATCGCTTGGAGGGTAGAGCTTATTATTGTTTCTTGGATGGTTATTTGGGGTATAATCAAATCCTCATTGCCCTAGAAGATCAAGAAAAGACTACCTTTACATGTCCCTATGGCACATTCGCCTTCTCTCGAATGCCATTCGGATTGTGTAATGCCCCAGTCACGTTTCAGAGGTGCATGATGGCGATCTTCACTGACATGGTGGAAGACATTCTCGAAATTTTTATGGATGATTTCAGTGTAGTTGGAGATTCCTTTGATGATTGCTTGGCAAATTTGGACCGTGTATTGGCTAGGTGTGAGATACCAACTTGGTGCTTAATTGGGAAAAGTGCCACTTTATGGTGAAAGAAGGAATTGTCTTGGGACACAAAGTTTCAAAAGATGGTATTGAGGTCGACAAGGCAAAGATTGAAGTCATTTCAAGGCTCCCTCCACCCAACTCTGTCAAGGGTATGAGGAGTTTCCTTGGGCACGCCGGGTTCTATAGGTGATTCATCAAAGATTTTTCCAAGATTATGAACCCATTGTGTAGACTTTTGGAGAAGGATGCAAAGTTTGTGTTTGATGAAAAATGCATGGAGTCTTTTGAGTTGTTAAAGCATAAATTGACAAATACCCCCATAATCACCGCACCCAATTGGAATTTGGCTTTTGAACTAATGTGTAATGCTAGTGATGTGGCGGTAGGTGCGGTACTTGGTCAACAGATCAACAAGATGCTCCACCCAGTGTACTATTCTAGTAAAACAAGGAATGAGGCCCAGCGAAATTATACCGTCACGGAGAAGGAGTTGTTAGCGATTGTGTTTGCCATGGAGAAATTTCGTCCTTATGTTATGGGGGCTAAGGTGATAATCCACACCGATCATGCTGCCCTCCGGTACTTAATGACAAAGAAGGATTCCAAAGCAAGATTGATGAGATGGGTGCTTCTTCTCCAAGAATTTGATCTAGAGATTGTGGACTGAAAAGGGAGTGTAAATCAAGTGGTGGACCACTTGTCTCGTCTAGAGGAGGAGGGGAGGCCTTCCAACGGCCTTGAAATCAATGATTCTTTTTCGGATGAGCAACTTCTTGCGGTGTCAATGAATGATATGCCATGGTTCGCATATATAGCCAACTACCTTGTGTCCGGTGTGATTCCATGTGAGCTCTCTTCCAACCAAAGGAAAAAGCTAAAGCGGGAGAGTTTGGACTTTTATTGGGATGATCCGTACTTGTTCAAAATTTGCACGGATGGAGTGATTAGAAGGTGTGTCCCGGAAAGCGAACAAATGAGCATCTTGGAAGCTTGCCATTCCTCTTCCTATGGTGGTCACCGTGGGGGAGTAAGGACGGCCTCCAAAGTCTTGAGTTGTGGATTATATTGGCCGACAATTTTCAAGGATTCTAGTGATCTAGTGAAGAGATGTGATGCATGTCTAAGAGCGGGTGGAATTTCAAAGAGAGATGAGATGCCCCTAAACACCATTCTAGAAGTTGATATTTTTGATGTGTGGGGCATTGACTTCATGGGACCGTTCGTGAGTTCTTGTGGAAACACACATATTTTGGTAGCAGTGGACTATGTTTCGAAGTGGGTGGAAGTCGTGGCTCTTCCTAACAACGAAGCACGGAGTGTTGTGAACTTCTTGAAGAATTACATCTTTACAAGATTTAGGAACCCCCGTGCCATCATTAGTGATGGGGGATCCCATTTTTGTAACAAGGCTTTCGATTCATTGTTGACCAAGTATGGTGTTAATCACAAAGTCACTACTCCCTACCATCCCCAAGCAAGCGGTCAAGTTGATGTTTCAAATCGGGAAATCAAAAGCATCTTGTCTAAGACGGTCAATGCAAATAGGACTGATTGGTCCACGAAACTAGATGATGCGTTGTGGGCTTATAAGACAGCTTACAAAACTCCAATTGGTATGTCTCCCTACCGATTGGTGTTTGGTAAGTCTTGTCATCTTCCGGTAGAGCTTGAACATAAAGCAGATGTGGGCCTTGAAAAAGCTTAACTTGGAATGGGATGTAGCGGCTAATCTCCGGGTTGATCATTTGAATGAGCTTGACGAGTTTAGATTTCATGCATACTCCAGCTCGTCCTTATACAAGGACAAGATGAAGTACCTTCACGATAAATATGCTCGAAGCAAGGAGTTCAAGGTTGGTGACATGGTTCTTCTCTGTAATTCCCGGTTGAGATTCTTTCCTGGAAAGCTCAAGTCAAAGTGGAGTGGCCCTTTTGAGGTAGTAGGTGTGACCCCGTTTGGAGCTCTATACTTAAAGAACAAGAATGGTGAAATCTTTAGAGTAAATAGGCATCGGGTGAAGCACTACTTGGGGAAGCCGGATGACAGCCAGGTGGTGGTACTTTTGCACTTGAAGTGACGGTATGGTAATTTGCATCGTGCCGCGACTTTAAATCAGGCGCATCTTGGGAGGCAACCCATGTGTTTTTCTTTTCCTTTGTTTTATTCATCAGTAGGATAGGATTTTTGAGCTAACAGTGTGTGAAGTGTTGCAGGAAGTGTGTTGAAATAATGCAGGAAAATATAGAGTATCAGCTCTCTGAAGTTTGGGCCACGCGGCCGCACTACAAAACAGTGTGGTCCGCGTGGGTTGATGAAAGTGAAGTCCTGAACCCAAGGAGACCCACGCGGTCCGCGTATCAAAAGTGTGTGGTCCGCGTGGGATGGATAAGAGAGAAGGGCAAAATGTCAAGTCTCTGAAGTTTGGCCACGTGGCCGCACCATAAATTAGTGCGGTCCGCATGGAAGTTGGTCAATTTGAGCAAGTCTCTGAAGTTTGCCACGCGACCACACAACAAAACAGTGTGGTCCGCGTGGAAACTTAACTGTTGAGGAGGTTTCTGAAGATAGGCACGCGGCCGCACACCAAAATAGTGCGGTCCGCGTGACCTACCAGGTAAAATGAACACAAGGCAAAATCCTGCGCGGTCCGCGTGCCAAAAGTGTGCGGCCGCGCAGGTAGGTAAGTTCTGGGTCCCACATCCTTTTCTATAAATAGGGGCCCCTGGCATTCATTAAACCTTTTGGCCAATTTTCATTCTGAGACCCAAATTCACTATTCCCTTCTACCCTCTGTGCTTCAATTACAACATTCAACCACTCTTGGTAACATTTCATCTTTAATTTATTTTATTCATTATTTTAATTAATGTTAATTAATGTTAGCATAACTTCTTAATTTCGTTATTTTCTTCTTTTAATTGACAACTTTAGGATCAAGCATGCTAATTAGAGAACTAGGGCTAATTTTACTTGTTAAAATAACTGAGTAGGGACACCTAGGACATAGGATATTGAACAAAATGGACTCAATTGAACAAAAAAATAGGTAACCTACCAGTTCTGCTTTTTTCCCTACGCGGCCACAAACTTTTGGTGTGCGGTCCGCGTGAATGACTGACTGACAAAGAACACCTACGCGGCCGCGGTCCAAATCAGTACGGACCGCGTGCCTAAGGTTCAGAGAATGCTATAAGTGTTCATTTCCTTTATGCGGACCGCGTGCATTTATGTGCGGACCGCGTGCATTTATGTGCGGTCCACGTTGACCTCATGCGGCCGCACAACAAAACAGTGCGGTCCGTGTGGGTCAACTTCAAAGAGTCTATTTATGGGGTGCTTGACCTGTGCGGACCGCGTGGCAAAAGTTTGCGGTCCGCATTGACCTCACGCGGCCGCGAGACAAAATAGTGTGGTCCGCGTGGGTCATCTTCAGAGGATACCACTGGGTGATGTTTAGCCAGTGCGGACCGCGTGTCAAAAGTATGCGGTTCGCATGGTTCCTGTTCCTCACTGTACTTGTTTTAATTATGATATTCTGTCATTGTATACTGCTCAATTGCTTCGACTAACCAATCTAGATTGTATTCTTACAGGCAATGAAGAAAATGTTAGCACAGCATGGGGGTAAACAACCCGGGAGGGGTGGACCCTCCCGAGGGGGCAAAGGCAAACGAATAGTCAAACTCACCCCGGAGGCCCGAGAAAATATCAAGAACACCCGAAAGATCATTCGGGAAGCTGATAGAGCGGCCTCTCATTCCAAGGGGAGTGACTATGTTCCTTCAAGGAGTATCACATCAGAGTCTACCCCCTCCCACATAGAAGTCTCAGTACCTCTCATGCCATCCTCATCCCCAGAGGGAGATCAACCCACAGAATCTACTTCCAAGGCCACCTCCAAGCCAGTCAATGTAGCCTCAGACTCGTTTGATGAGTCTCGAGCTGAAAATCAAAATAGTGATGATGAGTACTCCACTTCTCCCACAGCTTCACTATTAGGGGAGAGTAGAGGCCAGGGTGAGGGAGGTGAGCCACAAGTTGGGGGGATAGAGCGAACCAGGGATCCAAATGTGTGGGCAGATAGATTTGTTAGTCAACAAGCATGGCACAAGTTCCGAGAGTGGTGGCTAAAGAGAAGATTGATCCCAGAGCGGAGGTTTATAGATGTGGACCTGCTCCCGCACAACCCTTACGTGCAAGCACAGTTTCATACGAGAGAGTGTTGGGGTTTCTTTAAAGAGCGGGTTGAGAATGCCAATGAACATATGGTGAAGGAGTTCTACATCAATATTCACCATCTAGCCCGGGACTCCACTGCCACAAAAGTTAGGGACCAGATTGTGTTTTTTGATGGGAAGTCGCTAAATGAGTTTTTGGGGTTTGCTGAGGAAGATGAATCTCAGTACCTTGAGAAGTTAGCCCAGAAGGAGGAGGCCCGACCGTGGTTAGTAGAGGTGCTAGCGGCTCCCGGAACTGTTCCGGTGTGGCTTAAAGCACAGGAGAAGATTTATAGGAACACCCTTAGCTTCGAGGCGAAAGGATGGTTGACCTTTGTCTGCAACCGGTTGGATCCCACTACTCATGGCCATTCTGTGCCGATTGATAGAGCAGTGTTAGTAGCATCGATCATGGCAGGCTTCCCACTGAATGTGGGGAATATCATGTACCGAGTCATCTCAAAGGTGGCCAATGAGACCAAGACGAACTACCCCTTCCCCAACACATTGACTATGTACTTCCGTGGGTTGAAAGTGAAAAAGAAGAAATTTGATGTTCTGGTGCCTCCGGTGGGGGCGTACTCGTGGCATGATCAAAAGGGTCCAGACAACCCTAAGACGGCCAGAAAGGGCCAAGCCACCACCTCTACCATAGCTGGCCAGTCTGAGAAGCCAGCTGTCACCACTACTGAGCAGGCTACTCCACTCCCTCCAGGTCCATCTACATCACCCTCCTCTTCCAGAGCTGATCCGGAGATTCCAGTCTCCAAGACGCACAGGTTCATGAACAACCAGCTGTCTTATACTTTGACCAGTTTGAACAACTGGATGTCAGCTGCGACATCCAAGTTGTCTACCTTGACGATAGTGGTTCAGTCCCACAGTGCACCTGTGACGGTGGAGGTCCTAGCTTCTATTGAGGACACACTGAAGAAAATCCTGGACAACCAGGAAAAGATGATGAAGAAGCAGGATAGCTTAGCTATGGCGGTTGATTCACATAGCAAGGCACTCAAGAGCTTTGCTAGGGAGCACAGAAAGTTGAGGAAGACCAAGGCCTCGACAGAGTCAGTTGATGCTAATAAGGAGCAGGTGGACAAACTGGTAGCTGACCAGTTGCCCCTTGATCTCCTATTTGGTGAGCCATCCATGGAGCAGCCGCAGGAGGAGCTTAGGCCACGGAAGAAGAGGAAGCTCCCCAACACTGAGGGAGTGGTCATCATAGTAGCACCTGAGTAGCCTGAGGGATCTCCCAGTGCAACCACAGCCGGACCCGTAGCAGCAGATGAGCCTCCTCCAGAGCAGGCACCTGTCCCAGCAGCACCACAGCAGGTTGGGGACCAGTCTGAGTTCCCCACCACCACAGCGGACGAGGGAGCTAGTCAGAGCCACACTATTGATTAGGCTTGAGGGGCCATCTATATCCTTTATCTTTGTTCTTTATTTGATAGTTAGTATTGGGGACAATGCTAGCTTTTATTCGTGGGGGTGTGCCCTACTTTTTGATTTTTGGGTTGCATATATTTGACTACTTTTAACACATTCGTAGACGCAGTATTTGTATATATTTTAACACTTTGATCTACTTTAGTTTCATTTTGATTGTATATATGGATCCATCTTTGTTCATAGTTCATTTGCTTTTTCATCTTTTGGTTGCTCTCGTAGAATCATTAGTTTTTGTTTCAAAGCTTTCAATAAACCCTTGGTTTTCTTAATGACACGGTTCTTTCTAAGGGTAAAGTTTTGTATGAACCGGGTGGCTCTTCCCTGTGATAGATAGCGTGACAACTTTCTTAAGGGTTGAGTCAGTTTTTTTTCTTTTTTATTCTTGTTTTTCAAACTTTTTTGTTGGTTAAGGGTACCTCGGGCGAACTTCACTTGGGCCTAGCACATTTGTCTCCGATCTTATGGTTAAAGACATCAAGTTGTGTCTAGATTGGTGAAAGTTGTGGCCTTGAGAGTCTTGTGTTGATCGAACAACCGTCGATTGGTCATATGGACCAAAGTGTGCTCGAATCTATTCCGAGGTTGTTGTGGGCTTTCGACTCCATGTCTTGGTGATCTCTGAGTGTAAGTGTGGTAAAAAGTAGAATTGTGAGCCCAAGCACCGTACCGATGGTCTAGAACTTGCCCCGAATGTTTGTTGAGGCGAAATCCTAGGAGAAACTTGACTTGAGAAGTGAGTGTAGGCCACCTTTGATCCAAATGAACATATCATGAATCATTCCTTCCAACCTACAAATAAATGAATCCCTAGTCACCCATTTTGAGCCTAAAACCTTATTTCTTCATAAACCAAAGTGCAAGCCTATACCCAATTTAGACCTTCTCTTGGCACCCAAAGACATTTCCTTAAAGTGATTCAAAAGCATAAGTTTAGGGGAGGAAAGACAAGATATGAACAAGGAAGGCACCAAAGTGGCAAAAAGGCACAAATGCAATAAGAAAAGGAAAAGGCATGAAGAAAAAGGAAACGAAGATAAAAACAAGCGAGAAATTGAAAAGACCCAAAATGGGGGACCAAAAAGAGTTGATAAGTGAAAAAGGAAGAAGGAAAAATGAGAATGAATTGATCAAAAAAAAGTTCCAATTGCAAAATGGAAGAGTGCCATGGTGCCTCTCTTTCACCCCTTAAAAAGAAGAAATACCAAAAAGAGTCAAAAAGGTGTTCCATGAATGAAGAAAAAGAAACGTTTTAGGGAAGGTTGAACCACTAAGAACCAAAGTCCTACCCTACCCAAAAAGCTTTCACAATGACTCCCAAAAAGTCCTATATGATCTCAAGTCGAGAAGAGCCTACATTAGTGGATACTTACATAAAGGGAAAGCCTATGGTACCTAGTGTCGGGCTTAGGGTCTCTTCTTTGAGAGCGAGATTGTGAAATTCTCCACATTGATATTGAGTGCAAATACCCTAAAAGGTGAGATGCACTTGGGGAGAGCTGAGGGGGTGTGAGTTTGGGGTCCACAATAACCAAAGTGCTTGAGAAAGGCTCCTTGATGGATCGAGTCAACCCTCGAAGCTCTTGTTTCACACTTGAACCAAAATGCTTAAAAGTTTTCAAAAAAGATGTCAATGATACATTTGCATTAAGGGCAATTGTTAGTCCCAATTGATGTTTGTGAGGTTACCCTAGGACAAGTAGGGGTGAATTGGTGTCTTTTCTCTGAAGGTTAGGTCTTAGTTTTGATTTGCTTGAGGACAAGCAAAGGTTTAAGTTTGGGGGAGTTGATAACTAGGAATTTTGCATGATTTTGAACCCCGTCTTACCTTAGCTTTGTGCATAAAATGTGATTAAGTGGCTCTGAATTACTTACAAGTGCGCTAATTTGCAGGTTTGCCCGAATAGAGGATGAATACCATCAAAGCGGCTCAAAAAGGAGTGAAACCGGCAAAGTGCCAACAAGAAGATGAAGGATTTCAAAGAAGCATGTGCAGACCGCACTGTTTTGGTGTGCGGCCGCATAGGCTGGTTCAGAGACTCAGCAGATTCAAGCATAATCTGTGTGGTCTGCACTGATTTGGCGTGCGGCCACACAGATGAACATCAGAGAAGCCTCAAGTGCAGAAAAGACCCACGTGGACCGCATCCAAAACTAGGCAGTCTGCGTTACTGTGCTCATGCGGCTGCATGCCATATCAGTGCGGCCCGCGTGGATAAGAGATCAGAGGCCATTCAAGCAGAGGATTTGTACAGTGCGGCCGCATGTCAAAACTATGCGGCCCGCATCACTGTTCCCACGCGGACGCATGACAAAAGTGTGCGGTCCGCGTTCTTGTTCCAGCAGAGGACCTTCAGCAGCCAATTGCCCTACGAGGCCGCACGACAAAAGTGTGCGGTCCGCATGAGTCCCGCAGGGGCATATTTGTCTAAAAATTTCAGGGTAGTATAAATAGCTTCTTTTTCTTTTTTAGGTCAGATTTTACTATACACTATAGAGGCAGAGCTCGTGGGGAACCTTTACACGCCTATTTTAGGCAATTTTGTACTAGTTTGACTTTGAATTTCATTTCTCATTAATTATTATGTCAATTTTAGCTTTAATTTCTTCTTCTTCTTCAATTTCTATGTCTAGTTCAATTTCTATGTCTAGCTAAACCCATAGCTAGGGTTGTAGCCCAACCCTAGTGCGGGTAATTGATGGGTTAGAAGATTAAATGCTAGGATGATTGTGGGTAATTGGTTTTGGGTTGAATGAATGTACTTAATTTGGATTTTGTGGTTGCAAACATGAAGTCTACATTTGTGGGTTTGGTCTCTTCTTGAGAAAGAGGGTCTAAAAGCTCTCATTCAATCACAAAAAGAATTTTGGATGGACCCATGAGAATGGTAGTCCCAAGTAACGGGTATAAACCTTGAGAGAGTAATTACCCAACTTGAGCCTAAAGTTGCTCGGGCAAATTAGCCTACCCAATTAGTCTCGAGAGAGTCAATTGGGAAAAATTGTTCACTCTACCGAGAGGTGTGAGAATGAAAGTATAGAGCAACGACTATCCAAATATCCCATGTATCATCTTCGCATTGAAATTCCATACCCGTTGATTATTCTACCTAGGCATAAGCTACATCCCTAGTCCCCTTTATCCCATTAGAAAAATCATACTTAGAAATAGCTTTAGCATAATTTAGACAACTCAATAGTAGTAGACAAAATAGTTGATACTTTGAAAATACCAAAAATGTTAGAAGACAAACTAGAAGCCAAAACTCAATTCTAGTGCAACACGATTATTCACTCCAAAATTCTAACTCCCTAAGGAAATTGACCCCGTACCATTATACGGGTAAGATTATTAGTGCCCACTTATACCTTCGGGTTGAGTTTGCCACGATCACCTATCATGCGTAGAACTTGAATTTGTTCCTATGCATGCTTCTATCTCTGTTTTTGTATCTTGATTCGTACTTGCCCTGAATCTTATGCATGCCTGAAGTTATCTAAGTGTTCCTAGGCTTGTGATAGTAACTACTCATGAATCATATGCTAAATTAGCCAGTTTTATGTGATTGTTCATTATATTCTGTCTCGATTGGGTTTTAGTTAATTGGAATTCGACCATTATTAAATTTTTCCTCTGAGTTTTGATTAATTGGAAGTTAATTCGTGATTAAGGTTATGTGTGCAAAACAACATGAATCTAGCTACATTTGCAATTTGATTTATATATTAGCTTCTTCTGAACTTTTGAGTAATTATTTGTACTTAGGTTATATTTGTAATGTTTTGTGGCTATGTTTGCAAATTAAGAATGAATTCTGATTAATGGCTATTTGTGTAAAAGAGGCTAATATTGAAAAGGTTTATAACCTAAAACTGGTTAAGTCTTAAAGACATGGCTTGGGTTGGCTATTTGTTAAATAAGTGAATACCCCAGTTCTGCCAGACCTAAGGCAGGTCGGGTAAAAACAATTAAATAAAAGGGGTAAAAGAGGAAGGGTAAATGGCATTATTATGGATTAAATAGAGCCTATAGGGACAAAAATGACTTTAGTATGTGATTTTTCTGAAATTACTTAGATAATAAAGGGTATAATAGGTAGAGCTAAAAGGAATTTGTGTAATAAACCTTAGCAAGTGGGGGCAATTAGGTAAAACATGTCTAATAGAACCTAATAGAACTGCCCAGAACCTTGTAGCAGGGGTCTTAGGGCAGTTTGATTCATTTTTAATGGACTATTTTGTAATTAATTAAAAAGAATAAGGGGAGGGAAGTACAATTAACTTATTTAAAATTCCCCCCAAAAACAACTCTATAAATAGGCTTCTAATAAGCCTAAAAAAGGGTCCAGACTTCGAAAAATAAAAGGAGTACACTAAAATACACTGAAATACTGCTACGGTTTCATTGTTGCTGGTTCAAGTGATATTTTGAACTTCTTCTCGTTATGCTTCATCTGTTTGGTGGAATTTACTGGGTCTTCTACTTGTTTGGGTTGAATTCGCTGGGTTTTCTGCTTTGAAATAGCACTTGTTGCTGTGTTAATCTGCCTTCATTGATGTTGATACTTGATTGCTATCTATTGCTGATTCTCTTCATCCTTCATTCCCCTAGAACTCATTGTTTTATCTCAATTGATCAGGTACACTACTGTCTCTCGAAGATGTAATTGAAAACGTGATGGAGGAATGAAATATTAGACTGATTTTTGCTGAAGCTGTATCTGTTTTCTTATGTTTATAGTTATAGCCTTAGATCTCTTGTAATTCATTAGGATTGGGTTGTAATAAGTAAATAACTATATGAATTCGATATAGATTAAAGTAGAAGTAGCTAATGTTGTAGTTAAACGTAATCTAGTAGGCTAAGTATAACTATCACCTAATTTTAAAATTAAACCTGCTAAGATTCAACTAACACACTTAGATGTAAATATGTTCTGAAATTGGACGTATAAATTTGTACATAGCTATTTTTGTTAGTTGAATCCTGAATCAGGATCGATTTAATCCAAAAAGGATAAGTAGTTTTGAAGTTCAAATTGTATTATCGTTTACCTTCACTTAAAAATGATTTATCTACAAATTCGATTTTAGATTTTGTGATTGTTAACAACAGTAGTTCAAGCATGTTTTGTTAAAATTACAACATTGTTTCCTTCAGTTAAGGAGTAAAGTGACAGAAATAATCCTGCAACTAGTATCATAATAACGATTCGAATATTCAATTCTATCAAGTAGTATAATAGCATTGATATAAATTATTGTGTTAGAACTCTTAATTACTTGTTAAATACTAGTGAATAAGTGCAATTTGGCATTTAACCTGTTAATTGTTACATTCATAGTTGTTGTTAAAATGATAATTAGTTCTTGTCAAGCTTTAAATGTAAATGACTTGGGCCTCAATGAGAACCAGGCCTGGATAGAATTAATGTGGCATTTATGCCTTCGGTTAGAGTTAGAAGCATACGCTGGGTTCAGAGGCCCAGTTGGATTTTGATTATTGACTGCTAGGCAGTCTGAAGTTCAGACCCTAAAATGAATAATGGACTGGACTCCCATATCTATAAATTTAAAATATAACTCAAAAACATATATAAGTTAGGAAGAAAAAACAAAAATAGATAACATAGAATACGAATAGGTTTGATCCTTAAAAAATAAGGGATGAGCCTCGTTCTGAAAAAATGAAAATATACGGGGGCCCCAAATGGATTTCAACATAAAATGCTAGACTCGGAAGGATCGTTTAGCAAATTTTACGGTCTTTCCCAAAGCTAATAAGACGTAAATATTATAGGCACGATAAAATAAATCACATTCCTAATACGGGTGCACATCTTATGTGACCCAAATCTAAAATCCCCGCGAAGCTGAAATGCATTAAAGTCGCAGGCGTACTGGTTGCGGTGTGACTTGAAATGCATTTTCGTGACATCACAAGTCCTAAAAATCATAAAAGCGAAACATTAATAGCATTTGAAAACTGAAGCATATAAGGAAATCAAATATAACAAATACGGCAGTTGAGCGACCGTGCTAGAACCACGGAATCTAGGAGTGCCTAACACCTTCTCTCGGGTTAACAGAATTCCTTATCTGGATTTCTAGTTTCGCGGACTGTTAAATAGAGTCATAATTTCCTCGGTTCTGGATTAAACCGGTGACCTGAGACACCATTATTTTCCCAAGTGGCGACTCTGAAAATTAATAAATAAATCACGTTCCGAATGTCCTTTAATTAGAAAAACTCCTTCCCTACTATTATTATATCCCTTCCCGGGGTGTAGTAGTAAATAGTTGGGACACGAAAAAAAAGGAGGTGTGACACTCAGTACCATCACAACACAAGGGTGAGACCCTGTCTCACATCATAGAAATAGAATACCTGAATCTGCCCCGAAGGGTCCAATCTCCATGTAGCCTCGCTACAATGAGCGATCCTATCTGAACATTGTTACACATGAAACACCTCAAGTCGCTATGCTCAAAATCGACAGCCATGCATATCTGATGTCTAAAACCCGAGAATTCCATTACATCCACGGTAAAACAAATAACATACGACACGCACCCGATAGGTTATAGCCATCACTCCATTTACCAAGCAACACAATTACTCTTCCCACTCGATTTCATCTATGAATCCTTAGTAGAACCACACCACATGTGCCCATATCCAACAAATCATGATGTCTCACAGCACAGAAATCAACTCATAGATCTCCCCAAATCACCAACCAATTTAAGAACAATTGAATCAACATATCCTTCAACAATACGACTCCGGACCAACCATGCTAACTCATGCTAAATACATAGTCACATTGGCCTGCCAATGAACTCAATACCAAGAAGCATGAAGCTTTTCCTCCCACTACTATAACTCCTGCTAGAGCCGTACGATATGGTGCCCCGCACCAAATAAATACTGAAATCCACAATCTCTCCCGGTGGCATGCCCGGCTAAAAGAAAACGCATCTAAAAAGTCCCTCAATACCGGAACTGAATCAATAGTAGAAACCTATTCACTAACATCCACCACGAAGGCCAAATGGAGAAAGCAATCCTTTCTAGTTGTCTGATGATCGTTGGAATACAAACCACTATGCGAGAATAATCCGATGCACCTCGCCCCGCAACCTATGGCATTTTCCGACATAGCCCATAACACAATAGTCTAGACAACCCGAAACTGAGAGAACCAGTCTGCAATCTAATATCATAACTCAAATTTAATATACCAAGAAAAGAAAGATCCACTTGGACCTCCAATTACCAATAACCGCTAAACGGTGTCAATACATACGATCTACAACCACTGCATAGTCGGATCAAGAGAATCCTAGTCTCCAACTCCATATAACACATGAATCATTATGCATGACCCCACATTCCGCCATATGAATACATATCACACATCAAATACCCATTCATAATACGAAAGATATTCAAAAATTTCCCCGCGCCACCAACAAACTCAAATATCTGCAGTTGATCCAATAAGAAAATGTCGCAATACTACTGAATTATCATCAGTTTACATCACCTTACCCTTTTTCTGAACACATACCCCCGTCAAACCACTAGAATACATGAGAAGTCCATCTCCCTTTTTCCTAACCACATATATCTATGTATTCCTCTAGTCAAGATCTCTCCATCAATCCCATCTAGAGGAGAAATCACTACACTTTCCATGCTTCGCATGCCCATAGAACATATATATATATATATATATATATATATATATATATATATATATATATATATATATATATATATATATATATATATACATCCCCAAATCACGGTAAAGACTCAATAAGAACTCTCTTTCAATTCCATTGCACAAGCTAAACTGACAGGACTGAATCCTTCTACACAAACCGAGCTAAGAAAAGTGCCAGCACTCAAGAGCTTTGCTGCACAATAACTGTAAGGCTCATTGGCTCGAACACATATAAGAATTAATCATATCCTCATCATACCTATTTGGTTTATTATCAAGCTATTCCATTTATCCAATTTTCTTCCTAATTCATCTTTAATTTGATATTCTCCCTTGCTGTAGAACCATAATAACTCAACCCAAGTTTATCACACGAGACTCGCACATAAGACCATATTGTCTAAGACCCATAGTCCACTAAATACCCTCTCAAACGTTTCCCAGAAATACAACATTCCAGAATGCTTTGAAGAACTTCCTACGAATCTGAATTCGTTACCATTACCTTCCATATACGGATACATAGAATCCCATAATTAACATAAAATACCACAAGTCTTGATCTTTTCTAATGAAAACACAGTCTCTAGCCACATACACAACCTTAAGACACCTAATTATTATATGCAAAATTTCGAACACTATAAAACCATTCTTGAGAGTCATTCACTCTTATACAGCTGTAACTTACCTGACTTAACCGACAGAACCACTCGTGCCTCATTAGCACTCTGACACCGTAGGATATGATCCTATTCCAATACAAACAACCATCTTCCCTCTCTATACCCGGAGCATTCTTTATCAATAACAGCTCAAGACATCCTAGTATTTTCTCACATCTACAAAGCATCGCATAACCTTTATCAAAAAATTTCCTTCGCACGTGCCATCATCGGCTCAATTTTTATAACCAGAACTGATCTGCCAGCATACCTCAAAAACAGAACCAATATAGCACATAACCATGCAACCAGCTAATTAGTAGAAACCTCCCCAACTTGGCTCGAAGCCACCCATCGGAACACATTCAATACCCCATAATACTTTTACTCAAATGATGCCACACTATTATAGTGAGATTAGACTTAAATCATTCCACTAATTTATGAAAACACCGATCATCTGGTACTGAAAACCTCTACAAACCTCGCATTCATTTCTACCTCAGTTGAGTCTACTCTCTATGTGACCCAATTTCTCAAATTTCAACACATGCCTTTCAATTACACATGAGATTTTCTAACATACACATAAGGATCATACCACTCACGAACACTCCACAAGGATAACCCCCCTACTTCGCCTTAGTTCAGTATTTCAGCACATCTTCCACCGATATATACATTATCCAGTCAACTTAGTTTTCCTAATTCTAAAATCATACCACCACAAGTATTGCACTTAACTTTCCAACTAGGAGATATGAAAATATTTTTCACGTGTCCATGACTCGGGCTACACATCGAATCAAAATAGGAATCGAACACTTAACAGTTCATCTATTATCCAGCAGACTTCTTCGTCATTACCAAAATCACATAGATACACCTCGCAGTACTAACATACTCATCGCATGGATATCCAGTCGCCATTCCGGCTAATAAGGACAACATTGAACATATAAGTTCAAAACACTTGCTCGCACCTCAGTGCTCAAGCCATATGCAAAGATCCGGCCTCAGTTCCTCCAGAATGGCCCAACATACTCACAATGATTACTCTCTCCCCTCGATCGGGGAAATGACAAGCCATCAAATCACATACTACAGAGCGCTCATGTGTGCATACAGATGTGTGGAAGGAATTTTGAGAGTTATCTCAAACTGGATCAAGTACGCATGATAAGAATTCCAAGAATGGGAAGTTTTCCTAAAGGTTCTGCAGCCTTTCGAGGATAAATATAGACGTCTCCATAACGATCCGCGAGACTCTACTAAACCTGCTCATAACTCGCGAGACCTAGTAACCTAGGCTCTAATACCAACTTGTCACGACCCAATTACCATACCCGTTTGTGATGGCGCCTCTTGTGAAGATAAGACCAGTCAACTAACCCAATTCGTTTCTTTAACACTTACTAAACATAAATAGATGGAGAATGCAACTTAAAGAATATTAATTAACAACATTATAGCTAACTCTTCCCGATCGGGGTGTCACAAGTCACTAGCATCTAGGAGGATCTTTATTACATTTTCAAAGTCTATAATACATAGAGTAAAATTTGGATATCAAGAAGAAGAAACTCGATGTCGCGAATGCCGGCGGTCACCTTACTTAGCTACGATAGCAATACCTTCAATCCGTTATTAACCCGCTACCGGGTGAACAATACCTGCAACTGCACACAAGGTGCAAGGAGTAAAGTGAGTACTTCCAACTCAGTGGTAAAAAGAGTGAATAATATCTAAGTGATAAGAAAACACGTATGAGCACTCCAAAATACTATAAAAGACAGTACAACCCTTTGAGAAAACCTGTAACACTGTGAAAATCCTTTAGAAAATCTCAAGCTCAATTAATAATCTCTTTAACAAATATCCTTTTTCCAACAGTCAAGCATATGAATGCAATCTCGGATAGTGCAAAGCGATACATAAGTCAGCCGCTTGGGCACAACACTCCTTAACATATAACACCAAGGTATCTGGTCAATAAGGCAAGTAATAGCATTTATGCCAATGATATGTGAGTGCTAAATGTCATGCCATGTAGTACGAATAGGAACGAATGCATGAATGCAATGCAATGACATGACCGCCGCGGTGCGCAACCCGATCTATTTGGGTACACGCACTCACTAGGGGTGTGTATAGACTCCGGAGGGGCTCCTACAGCCTAAGCACAATAATACTGCGGTGTGCAGTCCGATCCACATAATATATCATTGCGGCGTGTTGTTTGGTCTATATAATATACTACTATGGCGTGCAGTCCGATCCATGCAAGTATATGTATATACTGCTACGGCGTGCAGCCCGATCCGTATCCCAGTCCAGAACATGCAAATGAGCCACTAGGGCAAATGTCAAGTAATAGCTTTTAACTCAAAACATCTAAAAATGCAATTTAAGTCTTTAAACTTTAGCAATATGACTGCACATTGCAAAATAGTGTTTAACTCAGGACTAAAATCATTTAATATGCTAAGTGTCATGAAAATAATGATAATAACCCCTACAGGGTTCAAATAACCGGCATGAAGCCCCAGTCATGGCAATCAACCCAATTCAAGAGTACATCAAGCAAGTTTCAATCAATTATACAATAAAATCCACAACCGGGACGGACCAAGTCACAATCCCCAATGGTGCTTTACCCCACACTCATACTTGGCGTGCAAGTCACCACAATACAACACTATCATGTACAAATCTGAGGTTTCAAACCCTCAGGATATCATTCACAAGTATTACTCACCTCGAACCGACGAAATCTCTAGCCCGTGGCGCCTTTGCCCCTCAAATAGGCCTCCACGCGCGTCGAATCTATCCAAAATCAGAGCGAATACATTACAATATACCAAGGGAACAATACCCAATCGAAAACAACCGAGAAAAGCAGAAATCTCAAAACTAGCAAAACCCGAGCCCCCAGGCCCGCATCTCGTAACTCAAATTTTTTTACATCATCGGATTCCTTATCTCGCCAGGAGTTCATTCATACCAAGATTGCTAAAATCGAAGTTGAACTGACCCCTCAAATCCCACCTTGAAATGCCAAATTTCCAAGCCCTAGTTTTTACTATTTTAGCTAAATATCCATGATGTCACAGATAGATTTCACAATAAAAATGAGTTTTGAGTCCAAGAAACTTACCTCCAAATGTTCCCTCTTGAATCCCTCGTTAATCTCCTTCAATAATCTCCAAAAATGAGCTACTATGGGTGTAAAATGAGTCCAAAATCGCGACTGATGTGTTTTAAAACATTCTGCCCATGTATTTTACTCGTCGCGATCACGGAAAATGCATTGCGATCGCAGAGAAAGCCCAAAATTTATTCTTCGCGATCGCGGTCAACCCTTCGTGATCGCGATGAACAATTCCAGCTCCTCAGGACAGCCTTTAGTATATTGGTCATAATGTTTTTCATACAACTTCGAATAACAAATGATTTGATTTTATGGAAACTACACACATAGGGCTATAACTTTCATTTATCACTTATTTCATCAATCCTTATACACTGTGCGATATAAGCTTCCAAATTCATTCATGTGTATTAATGATCCTTCTCGGATAACCTATAGTGTGACGTCTTGCTACAAATGTCCAAATTACTATTTCTTTAGTTTGCTAGAAACTAGATACGAAGGGCTACAACTTTCGTATTTGAATCACTTCAAAATTCGTTATAGATAAAAAGATATGAGCTTCCAAAGTAGGATCAATGTAACAGAAATTTCCTTCTTCGCGATCGCGAAGCATTATATGCGATCGCGATTCATTAACTTGTTTCTCACATTTTACTCATCGTGATTGTGACCCCTTGTCCACGATCGCATAGAACACTGATGAAAATAGAAATCAATAGTTAAAAATGGCCTAGAAATTGTCCGAAACCACCCCGAAACTCACCCGAGGCCCCCGAGACCTCAACAAAAAGCACCAACGCATCCTAAAACCTCATTCAAACTTGTTCCAATCATCAAAACACATCCAACAACACTAAAATCATCAATTCTTATCAGATTCAAGCCTAAGTTCTTTAAAAACTTTCGAAACATGCATTCGATAAAAAAATCTAACCAAACGACGTCCGAATGACCTGAAAATTTACACACATATCCAAAATCACCTAACAAAGCTACAGCAGCTCTCAGAAATCTATTCTGACCCTCGGATCAAAATTCTAACCTATCAACCGGAATTTACCAAAATACTAACTTCGACCATTCAAGCCTAAAGATAAGAGGGGTTGCTCTGATGGTAAGCAACCCCCACTTCCAACCGAGAGGTTGTGAGTTCGAGTCTCCCCAAGAGCAAGGTGGGTAGTTCTTGGAGGGAAGGATGCTGGGGGTCTATTTAGAAACAACCTCTCTACCTCAAGGTAGGGGTAAGGTCTGCGTACACACTACCCTCCCCAGACCCCACTAAGTGGGATTATACTAGGGCTGTTGTTGTTGTTGTTGTTGTTGTTGTTGACCATTCAAGCCTAATTCTACACCGGACCTCCGAAATCAATTCCGATCGCACTCCTAAGTCACAAATCATCCCCCGAAGCTAGTCGAATCACCGAAAATCACATCCGAACCTTCTAACTCATGAGTCAACATCCGGTTGATGTTTTCCAAATACGTCTTCCGTAAAGAGACTAAGTGCCTCATTTTCTACCAAAATCAATCCAAATCAAGTCTAACACATCAAACATTGATAATGAAACATGAAGAAGCATAAAACGAGGAAAACAGAATAGTAACACATGAGACGACAGGTCGGCTCGTCACAAGTAGATTATATATAAAAGAGAAATGTAAGAATTGGAAAGTTACTAGATAACTATATGAATCTTTTTCTAATTTTTTAAGATTCTTAGGTTTTCATCGGATAATAAGAAGGTAATTGGAATCTAATTCAAGTGGTATAATATACTCTACAAACAAATTAGCTCACATAACATGATTAATATTTTTCATGCATTGTGCGATATTAATACTAGTATATATAATAATACTAAGTTAGTATGACGTTATTTTCTCCCCTAGTTATTCTTTATACGCAAAACGATAAACGAATAACTCGTTACGCATTTTAAAGCTAGAAATCTTTAGAAAATATTTAGGATCTTCACAAAAACTTACAACAAAATCACCAAATCTACCTAAACATACGAAACTTCCACAGAGCAAATGATCGATACTCAGAATCTCATCGAAAAAGAAATATAGACACACAGATAGACTTGTCCTTCAAAACTCAAAAACATAAGAGCTAAACTAGGTTTTGAACCAAAAATCTGACCAGCAGCTACCATCTATCTCACTAGATAAAGCACCATTTAAACAACCAAATCTTAAACAGAACTAATGACATCACAACGCTACTCAATCTATCTATTTCATGACTCTTATACCATGTGAATACGAGACCACAACAACAACAACAATTAAGTATAATCCCAGTTAGTGAGTACCTTACCCCTACTGTCACGACCCAAACCACGGTCATGATGGCACCCAACATATTGTTAGGCAAGCCCGACCATTACCCGTTAACTAATCCAATTATTAATTCACAATATTTCAATTTAGATCAATTATACTGTTTTCATAATAATAATAAGAATGCAAAAATCAAAACAACTGGAAGAACAACCCAATAAGATCTGGTGTCACAAGTCTGAGCCTCTAAACAACTGAATAAGTCCTATACAACCAAGTCTAGAGCAGAAATACAAGAGATAACTGAAAGGAAAAATTGGGTCTTGCGGACGCCAGCAGTTACCTCGATAACTCCCAAGAAATGCTGAAACATCAGCAATATAAATCAACTGCCCTCCTGAATCCATGTATCTACACAAGGTGGAGGGAGTAGAGTGAGTACTTCCAACTCAGTGAGTAGTAGCAATAAATAATAATTAAAGATAAGAAAACCAGTAAGAACACTAAACAGTTCTAAAACTAACAGTACAGGTAAGAACATCTATAAGCATGGGAAATCCAGTATCAGTCTACTACTGTCTCACATTTATCCAACACTACTGCGGCGCACAGCCCGTTCCTTACTAATGTTGTTGCGGCGTGCAACCCAATCCAATATAACATATATATATATATATATATATATAGTGCTGCAGCGTGCAGCCCAATCCAATATAATATAAAAATGTTGCGGCATGCAGCCCGATCCAATATAATAGTAACTGCACTCACTGGAGTGTGTGCAGACTCCGGAGGGGCTCCTTCAGCCCAAGCGCTATAATACTACGGTGTGCAGTCCGATACACACATATATCATTGTGGTGTACATTCCGATCCATATATATATCACTGCGGCGTGCAGTCTGATCCATATATATATCATATATACAATACAACAGCGTGCAGTTCAATCCAATACATGTATATGTATATACTGATGCGGCGTGCAGCCCGATCCGGTATATATATCAAAATCTCACCATGGTTCCTTGACCCCTCTCAGTCAATATAGACTTGGCCTCTCGGGCCCACTCAACTAGAACAAGGTATCAACCCTAGGTATTCTCTCTTAGAGTACATTTCTAAAACCGGTTCATATTATTCTATACAGCTAAGAGTACGACTGAGAGTATGTGTTCATTAGGTATAGGGGTCATTTAGCTCCACATGCTTCCCTAAGGTTCTACAGATCAGCACAAGGCCCCAAACATCGCAACTAGCCCAAATATACGAATATAAGCTCAATCTCAGTCATTAAGTATAGTAGACCAACAATCGGGATGGACTAATTCCGAATCCCCAGTTGCAATATCACCACGCTCGTCCCACGATGCGTGTTTCATCTCAACATAGCATCGTATAGTGCAAATACGGGGTTCCAAACCCTCAGTATATCATTTATGACTACCACTCCCCTAGAATCGACTAAAATCCTAGCTTGCCTTGCACTTTCCTCGCAAATCGACCTCTTCGAGTTCCAAATCTAATCAAAACCAATAAGAATACATCAAAATAGGCTATTGTAACATAACCCAATCGAAAAGACTTGAAAAACTCCCAATAACATGAAGTTGCCAAAACCCGAGCCCCGAGACCACTTCTCGAAAAATTACAAAATTCATATTTTCAGAATCCTCATCTCGCCACGAGTACGTGCATATAAAATTATCAAAATCGGAGTTCAAATGGGCCACCATATCACGATTTTACTTAGCAAAATTCCAAGTCCTAACTTCTTCAATTTATGCCCAATTTCAGAGAATTAATAGAAGATTGTTTGATAAAATGATGCATTAAGACCACGAGACTTACCTCCAGTCACTTCTCGGTGAAATCCTCTTCAAATTCTATCAATTAGCTCTCAAGGTGTGCAAAATGGAGGAAAAATAGAGATAGGTCGCGGATGAAATGATATTAAAAACCCTTATGTCGCCCAGTTATTACTCTATGTTATTGCAGCTTTGCTATTACGATCGCATAGCACAAATTTGAATCCTCAAAATTTTCCTCTTATGCGATCGCACTCTAGCCAATGCGATCGCGTATAACAAATCCACTACCAGGGACCCTAGGCACAAATACACAACGCGATCACACTACCCTACATGCGAACGCAGATAAACCACTCCCAAACCTATGCGATCGCAATCACCCTTACGCGATAGCATAGCACAAATTCAAGCCCCTCTTCCCGCCTTCTATGCGATCACAATTCCACCTATGCGATCGCATAGAGGAACCTTCTGTAACATATACTAGCAGCAATCAGATCTCTCAATATGCTAAAAAGATCCGCTTGGACCCCCCAGATTCATCCCGAGGCCCCCTGGACCTCAATGAAAACCACCAACCTACTCCAAAACACGATACGAACTTGTTCCAATCATAAAAACACATCCTTAAACATAAAAATCATCAAATCAAGGCGGATTCAATCCTAAGTTTCAACTATAACTTCCAAAACTAACATTCAATCAAAAACCCAACCAAATGATGTCAGAATGACATGAAAATTTGCATACATATCCAAAATCGCCTAACAAAGCTACTGCAACTGTTAGAATTCCATTCCGACTCCCGGATCAAAACCTTACATATCGACTGGAATTCACCAAAATTCCAACTTTGCCATTTCAAGCCTATTTCTGTGTCGAACCTCCAAATTCGATTCCGATTGCTCTCCTATGTCACAAATCATCCTCCGAAGCTAATTGAACCATCAAAAAGATTCTGAGCCCTCTAACTCACAAGTCAATGTTTTGGTTGACTTTTCCAAACTATTCCTTCATCAAAGGAACTATTTATCCCATTTTCTACCAAACTCGATCCGAGTTGACTCAAATTCACCAAATATATATATTGAAACATGAAAAAACATATAACGGGGAAAACGGGGCGGTAACTCACGTAACGATAGACCAGGTCACTAGATTCTCCCCAACTAAAACAAACGCTCGTCCTCGGGTAGGTCAAGAAACATACCTGGAGTCTCAAATAGGTAGGGATATCTACTCTACATCTCCTGCTCGGTCTCCCAAGTAGCCTCCTCCATGGGCCGACCTCTCCACTGCACCTTCACTGAAGCAATATCCTTGGACCTCAACTTCCGAACCTGTCCACCCAGAATAGCCACCGGCTCCACATCATAAAATAAATCATCATCAAGCTGAATTGTACTGAAGTCCACCACATGAGACGGATCCCAGACATAGTTTCGGAGCATAGATACATGGAACACCAGATGCACGCTGGACAAGTTGGGTGGAAAAGTTAGCTCATATGCCACCTCTCCAATCCTCATGAGTATCTCAAAAGGGCCAATAAACCTGGGACTCAGCTTCCCTTTCTTTCTAACCCACATAACACCATTCATGGGTGAAACCTTCAACATGACCCTCTCATCAAACATGAAAGACACATCCCGAATCTTCCGGTCCGTATAACTCTTCTAGCGTGGCTGTGCTGTGTGAAGCCTCTCCTTGATCAACTTCACTCTCTCCAAAGCATCCTGAACTAACTCAGTCCCTAACAATCTAGCCTTGCCAGGCTCAAACCATCCCACAGGAGATGTACATTGTCTACCATACAACACCTCATACAGGGCCATCTGAATACTCGATTGATAACTCTTATTGTAGGCAAACTCTGTAAGTAGCAAAAACTCATCCCATGAACCTCCAAAATCGATCACATATGCACGCAACATATCCTCCAAGATTTGAATAGTGCGCTCAGACTGGCCGTTTGTTAGAGGATGAAATGATGTGCTCAACTATACCTGCGTACCCAGCTCCTACTGAAATGTCCTCCAAAACTGAGAAGTGAACTGAGTACCTCTATCAAAGATAAGACACTGGAACCCCATGTAACCTGACAATCTCCCGAATAAAGATCCATGCTAACCGCTCCGAGGAATAAGTAGTACATACTGGAATGAAGTGTGCAGATTTGGTCAGTCGATCAACAATTACCCAAATTGAATCAAACTTCCTCGAAGTCCGAGAGAGACCACTCATGAAATCCACAATAATACGCTCCCATTTCCACTCAGGAATAACCGTACGTTGAAGAACACCGCCCGGTCTCTCACGCTCATACTTGACCTGCTGGCAGCTGAGACACCTGGCTACATGACTCACAATATGCATCTTCATCTTTCTCTACCAGTAATGCTGTCTCAAGTCATGATACATCTTCGCGGCACCCAGATGAATGAGCTCTGAGCCTCCTCTAGTATCAACTCTCGAAGGCCATCAACATTAGGCATGCAAAAACGACCCTGCATCCTCAAAACACCATCACTATCAATAGACACATCCCTGGAATCATCGTGTTGAACTCTGTCCTTAAGCACAAGCAAGTGTGGATCATCATAGTGACGCTCTCTGACGCGATCATATAAAGAGTACCGAGAAACAACACAAGACAACACCCAACTCGACTCAGAAATATCCAACCTCACTAGCCGATTGGCCAACGCCTGAACATCACATGCAAAGGGCCTCTCCCCAACTGGAATATAAGGCAAGCTGCCCATACTAACCACCTTCCGGCTCAAGGCATCGTCCACTACATTGGCCTTCCCCGGATGATACAATATGGTAATATCATAATCCTTAAGAAACTCAAGTCACCTACGTTGTCTCAAATTAAGATCTTTCTATTTGAACAAATGCTGAAGGCTGCGATGATCAGTATACACCTCATAAGAAACACCATACAAGTAATGTCTCCAAATCTTCAGTGCGGGAACAATGGCTGTTAACTCCAAATCGTGCACGGGGTAGTTCTTCTCATGGGGCTTCAACTAACGAGAAGCATAAGTAATACCCCTACCCTCCTACATAAGCACACATCCAATGCTAACTCTCGAGGCATCACAATACACAGTATAGGAATATGAAGCTGACGACAATATCAAAACTAGCATCGTGGTCAATGTTGTCTTGAGCTTCTAGAAACTCTCCTCATACTCCACGGACCACACAAATGGAGCACCCTTCTGAGTTAACTTAGTCAAGGGTGAAGCAATAAAATAAATCCCTAAACAAATAGGCGATAATATCCTACCAATCCCAGGAAACTACGAATCACACTAGCTGAGGTCAGTCTAGGCCAAATCTGCATCACCTCCATCTTCTTCGGATCCAACTGTAAGGCCTCGTAAAATTTTTGTGCATGAAACCAAGTAGCCGTGGTGCCATGGTCCGAATAATATGTTAAGAATGCATAGAATTCTTCGCGGCGATCTTGCTCACCGCGGTTCGGACCCTTGGTAGTGATTTAAGTTTCAAAAATGTAAAGAGTCAGTTTTTCTAGAAAAGTGTCGATTCTGCGGTCAAGAATGCGATCGCAGATCTGCTATGCGGACCGCATTCTTGCCGCAGAGCTTAATAGTAGGTTTGCAAAATTTGGTATTGAGAATGCGGTCGATATGCGATCGCATAACGGATCTGCGAACCGCAGATCTACCGCATAAATTCTCGAAGGTTTTTGAGTGTCAAATCTGCGGTGCACTATGCGACCGCAGATCAAGAATGCGGACCTCATATTGGTCGCATTCCTTAACAGAACTTGTGTAAATTTTGAGGCAATTCTGCGGTCACTATGCGGACCGCATGTTGATTCTGTGATCGCAGATGCGACCGCAGAATTGACCCGGCCCAGGAATTTTATAAAATTCGACCCAATCTCTTCTTTAATATAACACCTTTCTCCTTCATTTTATCATATGATCTTACTAAGAAGAGAGGGGTTTTAGAGAGAGAAGTTTTTCATCTTCAAAGATTGTTCCAACCATTAAGTCCAAAGGATTCTAGGGCCAAGATTCAACTTCCCCCAATCTTTACAAGGTAAATACCCTATCTATTTTTCCTCTAGTTTTCAATTTTAAAATGGGTAAGAAGAGGGTTGCAAATAATAGCTTTTGAAAATGGATTTTTGCACTCATGCATGGTTATTTGAACTTGATTTTTAGTAAAGAAGAAGTGAATAGGTGTAAGAATCTGCGAAACAAGGTCGGCAAAGCTAGGATAGCTTGGGTAAGCATAAAGTAGGAAGTTAAAGGAAGAAAAATTGATACCAGGTATGTATGGCTAATTTTGATTCTTGTGAAATCGCCTATATGTGTGAAATTTGTTTGGTTCGTGTAAAATTGCCAAATTGTGTGAAATTCTTGATGTTGTTGTTGGATATTCAAAGTTGTTGTTGAACTATGAGTGATGTAATATGAGATATGAGCCGAAAGATAAATGAGAATTGAATTTGGTAAAAGAATTGTGAATAATAGTTATGATGGCATATATGGTACCTTGTGGAAAAGAAACGAAACACTTGAGGTGTGATAAGTTATTGAACATAACAGTATGAACATTCTCGATTTTGGAACACTTGTAACTTGGTTGTGATATTTGCTTGAGAAGTAATTGAGAACATGATCCAATGTGTAAATTGCTTATTTGAACTTGTTGTAATTGTGTGTAGTGTCTTATCTACTGTTTGTGATTGTTGTGTTTGAAAACTGTACGGTGGGATCGGGTTGCGCGCCGCAACACGAAGAAATAAGGTGTGGGTTGGGGTGATAAGGGTGGTCGAGGTAATAAGGGTGGACGAGGTAATAAGGATGGAAAGCGATCGAAATCGCAAATGAAATTGATACAAAATCATTAATATGAAATTGTGAAAGGAGACAGTAGGAGAGTTTGCAACCTGGGGGGGCACTGATTGCCCCTATGTTTGACTACTTGCACTTTATGTGACTTATTGGTTGTTATTCTATTTGTTGACCTTAAACGTGCTTGTGTTGAGGCTTATCTGAAATGAGTAAGAGGTGGGAAACATGGTTAGTTAGCTTAATTGATTACTTGATGTAATCTATTGGCTGTCTTGTCATCGTAATTCTTGTTTAACGGCTTGAGTTTACTTGGGACAAAGTTTGTCCATACATACCAGTACAATTCAAGTGTACTGACGTCCCTTTTGCCGGGGATGCTACATTCATGTTATGATTGTAGGTGGATCAGTAGCAGGCACTTCAGCTCATCGGCAGTAGTATCCTTCCTTCCACTGCCAGTTTTGGTGAGCCTCTTTTCTTCCTCGGGGCCCTATGTGGTTCATTCCACTTTTGTTTAGATTCCATTTTGGTTTTGTAAGGTATAGCCAGAGCCTTATTACCGGCAAGTATTGTATTCCCCTTTTTGTATCCTAGAGGCTCCGTAGACATGTAAACTGTGGGATTCCAGTCTTATGTATATATTATGTTATGTCGGGCGTTGTAAAACCTGCAAGCTTGTTAATGAATCACTCATATGGTTTTGTTTGTTTATTGTGAAATCATTCATAGTTAGTAAGATATTTGGTTAATGAGAAACAATCAACACAGGGGTAACACGTGGGAATGAAAGGCACCCAGGTCCGCTTGACTGGGGCTACCCGGTCAGGCGCCGGTCATGTCCCTCGATTTGGGGCGTGACACCAACTGTATCCCATCACTGGACACCACATGTCCCAGAAAAGCCACAAACTCGATCCAAAACTCACACTTGGAGAACTTTGCATAAAGCTTATCCCCCCGCAACCTCTGTAAAACAACTCTCAGATGCTGAGCATGCTCCTCCTAGCTACGATAGTACACCAGGATGTCATCAATAAACACAATCACAAAGGAATCCAGATATGATCGAAACATGATGTTCATCAAATGCATGAACGCGGCTGGGGCATTGGTCAGCCCAAAAGACATCACTAGAAACTTATAGTGCCCATATATCGTCCTGAAGGCTGTCATCATAATATTAGAATCTCTATTCTTCAGCTGGTGATAGCCTGAATGAAGATGAATCTTTGAGTACAACCTCGCTCCCTGGAGCTGATCAAACAAATCATCAATGCGTGGCAGAGGAAACTTTTTCTTCATTGTTACCCTGTTCAGTTGCCTGTAATAAATACATATCCTCATTGAGCCATCCTTCTTCTTGACAAACAAGACCGGTGCACCCCACGGTGACACACTCGGCCGAATGAACCCTTTATCTAGGAATTCATAAAGCTGCTCCTTCAATTCCTTCAACTCAGCTGGTGCCATACGATAAGGAGGAATAGAGATAGGCTGAGTGCCCGGCACCAAATTAATAACAAAGTCAATATCCCTGTCCGGTGGCATGCCCGATAGGTCTGAGGGAAATATATCAGAGAAATCCCTCAGAACAGAAATAGAATCAAGACTAGGAGTCTTAGCTCCAACATCCCTTGCAAAATCCAAATACGACAAACATCCCTTCACAACCATCCGTTGGGCCTTTAAGAAATAAATTACCCTGCTGGGTACATAATCAGTCATACCTCACCACTCGATCCTCGGGTTACCCAGCATAGCCAAAGTGATTATCTTGGCATTACAGTCTCGAATAGCGTGGCACGGAGATAGCAAATCCATGCCCAAAATAACATCAAAATCGATCGTACTCAACAGCAGCAAGTTTACTCGGGTCTCTACACCCCTAATAGTAACAAGACAAGACCGGTACACATAGTCCACAACAATGGTATCGCTCACCGGGGTAGATACATGCACATGCAATGCAAGTCACCCTCAGGTCATGCCCAAATGAGGAGCAAAATATAAAGATACATAGGAATAAGAGGAACCGGGATCGAATAAGACTGAGGCATCCCTCTGGTAGACGGAAATAATACCTGTAATAACAGCATCTAAAGCAACTGCATCTAAACGTCCCTAAAGATCATAGAAACAAGCGTGACCACATGATCGGCCTTCCCCTCGAGGGCGACCCCTGGTAGCCTGACCCTCACCCCTAGCTGGCAGGACGGGTGCTGAGGTAGATGGACCAGAAGATGGGGGTTTTCCCCTCTGCTGAGATGGTCTGGATACAAGGTGGGGACAATCTCTCCGAATATGCCCAAACTCCCCACGCTTAAAGCAACTCCCTGGTTCTGGGGGCTGGGACTGAAGGGAACCCCTCGCACTGGAGTGGCTAGCTGAAGAACTTGGTCGGGATGAACCCTGAGCCGATGGAGCCTGAGAGGAACTCTGCGCTTGAAGGGCATTGAGATATGGCTGACCTTGCTAAGAGCCCTGATGACCTCGGCCAGAAGATGACCCACGATACTCTGAGCGAGCTGGCTGTGAAGACCTAAAAGAACGACCTCTGCTCTGCTGACCCTGACCTTTAGACTGAGCACCGCCGAAACTACCTGATCCCCGATGCCTCTTGGCCTCACTCTCCTGTCGCTCTCGATGATGGTGTGTTTTAATGTCATGAGCAATATTAACTTCATCCTCGAAGGAATGACTCAGGACCCTCTCTCGGGTCATCAAGATGCGAATAGGATAAATAAGTTCGTCCACAAAGCACCTGATCCTCTCTAGATCAGTAGGAACCATCCATGGGGCATATCTATCTAACTCTGAGAACCTCACCTCATTCTCTATCACAGACATATCCCTCCGATGGAGCCACTCAAACTGATTGCGTAACTCCTCCCTCTGAGACCGTGGTATCCACTTCTCCAAAAAGATAGTAGAGATCTCCTTCCATGTCAATGGAGCCGCGCCTACCGACCTACATTGCTCATATGCCCCCCACCATGTGAAGGCTGCTCCCTGCAACTAGAAATAAGTAAATGATACCCACTCGACCCGAGAATCCCTGTTGTATGGAGCATACGGTGACACTTGTCAATAAATCCCTGGGTGTCCTCGCCCGGAATACCATTGAATGTAGGAGGTGAAAGCCTGCTAAACCCTCAAGATGACCTTGCTCGTCGTCAGGCATCACTAGGACCCTGTCACCCTGAACCTGAATAACCGGCTGAACAGGAACCACTGGCTGGACTGGGGCAACCTGCTGAACTGGTGGTGCCTCAGGTGTTTGTAGATCCTGCACTACCTGCTCTGGAGTGCGAGCTGCGGGGGTCTGATGACCACCCCTGGTATGGGATGTAGCTATGCCAGTAGAGGCCGAAACTGCTTGAACCAGGCCAGTGTAAACTGTCAAAATCTGATCTAGGGTCTCCTGAAGACCCAGAATCACAATAGGCACAATTGGTGCCTAAATAGGTGTTGCTGGGACCTCTGAAACTGGAGGCTGATCTTGAATGGGGGCAACTGGTGGGTCAACTGGTACTGCCCTAGCTGCTCTCTACCCCTACCACGACCACGTTCGCATCCACAGCCTCTTGTAGGTGGCAATGTTGGTCATCCGCGCCATCCGGTAGCACGAGTTCTCGCCATCTACGAGAGAATAGAATGCAAAAGTTTAGTTTTAGATCAACAAAGTCGCACAATGTGAATTTCAAGAATTTAAAGTTTTCCTAAAGGTTCTGCAGCCTCCCGAGGATAAGTACAGACGTCTCTGCACCGATCTACGAGACTCCACTAAACCGGCTCATGACTCGCAAGACCTGATAATCTAGGCTCTGATACTAACTTGTCATGACCCAAACCCCGGTCGTGATGGCGCCCAACATATTGACCATTACCCATTAACCAATCCAATTATTAATTCAAAATATTCCAATTTAGGTCAATTATCCTGCTTTCATAATAATAATAAGAATGCGAAAATCATAACAATTGGAAGAACATCCCAATAAGATCTGGTGTCACAAGTCTGAGCCTCTAAACAACTGAAAAGTCATATACAACCAAGTCTAGAGCAGAAATACAAGAGATAACTGAAAGGAGAAATCGGGTCCTACGGATGCCGGCAGCTACCCTGATAACTCTACGGAAATGTTGAAACAGCAGCAATATAAATAAACTGCCCTCTTGAATCCCTGCATCTGTGCACAAGGTGCAGGGAGTAGAGTGAGTACTTCCAACTCAGTGAGTAGTAGCAATAAATAACAACTGAAGATAAAAAAACCTGTAAGAACACTAAAAAGTTCTAAAAGTAACAGTAAAGGTAAGAACATCTATAAGGAGGTGAAATCCAGTATCAGTCTACTACCGTCTCATATTTATCCAACACTATTACGGCACTGATAATAGGTGAATTTGACTATAATTATGCCCTAAATAATCATACTTTATTTTGAATTGATATGGTTTATGATGACAAAATGCTTTTATTACTGTTTATTGGTGTGTTATAGGTACACATGAGCCATTGGATACTAAAGGAGCTATTTTGGAGTCACAAGATGGTAAAAAGGCCAAGTGAAGAGTTGAAGTGAAGTTAACTTCAAAAAATTGAAGAAGAAATTCCGGAGTACTGTTCATCCGCGGTTCACTCGCGATCGCGGATGAACCGCGGAAAAACATGCTTGCGGAACTTTACAAGATTCAGAGGCAGTCTCTATTCGAGGTTCGCTAGCGACCGCAAACGAACCGCGGAAGGCGCCGAAAATTTTAAGGACAATTTTGTACAAACTCAATTTTTAAGACCTAAAACCCTCTATATAAACTTAGATTTCTCCCAAGAGAGGCAAGCATTGTATTATTCACTACTTTTGCAAGATTATTAGTAAGAGAGAACTCTCTCAACTTATTCTGTTCTTTTATATTGATTCATTGATTATGAATTCAATTATTATTCTTGTTTCTTTGATCATGAGTAGCTAATTCCTTATCTAAGGTTTTGATGGAACCTATTGGGTGACGAACTTCTCGTTTATGTGATTACAATTTGTTAGCTAGATTTCTATTTGTTCAACTTCATTCTTGTTGTAGTTAATTGGTAAAGCTCCTAATTAGTTGTGCCTATTTAGTGTGCATAACTTGGAAAAGAGTGCATATTTAGGTATATTGTTGAACAACACCACACCTAGATTATTGGAGAAATCTATAACTTTAGGCGTAAAGGTGGGATTAGGAATAACGAAGCCTTGGGTGCAATCTAAAGTGAACTATTCAAATTAAAGCTAGCTAGGGTAGCTCGGGAGAGTGCACTAGTAAATTATTGTAGTTGCTCGGGAGAGAATTATGGTAAAAATAGTGTTCATGATTGATAGAATATATTGACAATTTGTATGAGCATAAACAGAAGGGATTCCATCAATAGGGGAAATCAACACCTTAGTCTTTCTCCATATTAATTACCCAATATTCAATTCTTTCTTTTAAGTCTTTAATTCTTGCAAAAGTTAGTTGTTAGAAAACCTCCACAAAAATATATTCAAAGTTTGGGAACTTGCTTCAGAAGTGTTCTTGGGTTGTGAAAGTTGCAGTTGGTAGGTTAATTCCCTGTGGGATCGATTCTGGACTTATTTGACCAGGTTATATTGACTACGACCATTGTTTGGACGTGAATCAATTTTGGCGCTGTTGCCAGGGAATTAACGGAATTATTAATTGCCATTGACAGAACTACAAGATTCTTGTGTAGTCAGGTTCTTTCTACACTTTACATTGAAATTTTTTATGGTTGTTGAATCGGGTACTCAAGTGCATGCCTAGAAAATCTGCAAGGACTGGAGAACTAATTAAAGGACTCTCAGACCCCGAACAAACTTTCCGGGTACGTAAAAGGGCAATCAAACAAATTCAGCAATCTCAGCAACCAATCAAACTAGATTTCAACATGGGAGACGTGAACGACCCAAACTGGGTTGAACGTACAAGAGGCGTAGGAGGCACATGAAGGTGCACTATATGACTGGGCACAACGAACAGTGGATAATTTGGCAACTACCATTATTGTGCCGATGATTCAAGCTGCGTCTTTCCAGATTACTAACAACATGCTACACTTGTTGAACGAGGGATTATTCTCTAGGTCTCAGGTTGAAGATCCACAACAGCACCTGAAGAACTTTCTCTCAATATGAAGACACAAAGGCAACCGAATGTGACACTGGAAGCCATCAGACTATTGCTATTTCCATTCTCAGTTACAGGGGCTGCACAGGTATGGCTAAACTCACTCCCCATAAACTCTATTGCAACTTGGGATGAGTTGGTCAAGAAATTCAACAATAAGTTTCATCCACCTAACAAGACAGCTCAGCAAATTGATGAGATTGTGAGCTTCAAGCAGAAACCATTGGAAACATTACATGAAACTTGGGGGAGATTCAAAGGCATGCTTGTTATGTGTCCTCACCATGGGATTCCTGAGCAGATGTTGGGTCAAAGGTTCTACATGGGGCTTTCTGATAGTATGAAGAATATTGTAGATGCTTCAACAGGTGGGGCTTTTCTGAGCAAGACTTGGAGAGAAGGCCAAAATTTGCTTGACAAGATGGCTCAAAACTCCGGGTGGATGACCAAGAATGCTCCTATCACTCCAGTGGTACACTCTGTACCTCTGAATCCATCCAATACTATGGAGGAGAACATGGTAACCTTATTGACACAAATGAGCATCCTGACGAGGAAGGTGGAAGAATCTGGGGTCAAGCAGCAGGTTCATATTGTAGACACTACCAATGGTGGTTTATGCACATCTTCCATTAGCCAACCCATAGGTAACCATGGGCTGCAGACCAAGAACATCATCACCACCATGAAGATATGAACTATGTAGCAAATTATGGAGGGTAGCGACAGGGTAACCAGAGTTGGGGTCAGCATGCTCCACAGCAGTACATGCCTCCTCAACTACAATATAATGCAGCAGGTATGAGGCCACCAAACAACTTGGCTCCATTACCTAGGCCTCAGAATTTCAACAATCAGCAGCAGGGATATCATCCACCCCCACCCCAGTATGGGGGTAGACATGACAATGGGTTCGCAAGGTTGGAAGCTTTGATGCAGCAGGTAATTGGATCAAATGCCAAAACTAATGAAAGGATGGATGCACATGACGCAACTATCAAGAATATGGAAGTGCATATAGGTCAGATTGCTATGTCACTTAACAATCGTCCTTAAGAGACATTTCCTGCAGATACACAAACAAACCCAAAAGATCAAATCCCAAAACAGCTGATGGCAGTTAATCTGAGAAGTGGTAGAGATCTTGATGCTGAGTAGGAACAAGAGAGAAGCAACGCACAGGCTAAGACATTCACTCCAGTGCCCATTGAACTGGATGAGTCCACCGGGTTGACAGAAGTTACAGTCCAGTCAGTAGCTGAAAATAAAGATGTGCATCAGGGAACAGAGAAAGTGGTTGAATAGGTAGAGCAGCAGGTTGAAGAGAGACTGATAGAAAAAGAAAAATCCCAAGTGATTAGGAAGAAGAGGCCTCCACCACCATTCCCCCAAAGGTTGGCCAAGCACCAGAAAGAAGAGCAATACAAAAAGTTCTTTGATATGCTCAAGCAAATCCAGGTAAACATTCCTTTAATTGAAGCTTTGAAAGAAATGCCGGCGCAGAAATTTGATTTCCAAGACGTGGCCACCGTGACTCTTACTTAGACTTGTAGTGTAGTTGTCTCTAGACCCATTGCTGAGAAGCTATCTAATCCAGGTAGCTTCACCATTCCGTGCACTATAGGAAATTTTGCCTTTGCAAAGGCATTGTGTGATTTGGGGGCAAGCATTAATCTTATGCCCGTGGTGATTTATAAGAGGCTAGGCATTGGGAGAGCCAGGCCTACCTCCATGTTATTACAGCTTGCTGACAGGACAGTTAACCGTCCATTTGGTATATTAGATAATGTGCTCATACAGGTGGGGAAGTTCGTGTTTCCTGCCGATTTTGTGATTCTTGACTATAAGGTGGACGAGGAAATTCCTATAATTTTAGGAAGGCCATTCCTAGCCACCTGGAGAGCATTGATTGATTGTGAAACTGGGGAACTCAAAATGAGGTTGAACGATAAGGAGATCATATTCAATGTGCAAAAATCCATGAGGCGCCCTAGTAAGTTCGTGAATTACTCTCTTATTAATGCGGTTGATGTGATAGTGGAGACAGACGATGCAGAGTTGACCATTAAAGATCCACTTCAGGCATGCCTAATGAACTTAGAATAAGTAAATGGTGAAAGTCTAGCAGAGTGGGTGCTATCTCTGGAAGGCAAGGGGTTTTGGGAGAGAGAGTTGGAATTCGAGCCTCTACATCTAGAGAAAAGAGAGACCCCTCCTGCAAAGCCATCCATAGAAGAGCCACCAAAGCTGGAGCTTAAACCACTACCATCTTATCTCAGGTATGAATTTCTAGGTCCTAACTCCACTTTACCTGTTATTATCTCATCCGGTTTGCTAGATGTGCAGGCTCAAAAGCTTATACAGGTACTGAAAGAATGCAAGACTGCCACTGGATAGACCATGGCAGACATAAAGGGATCAGCCCTACATACTGCATGCATAAGATTCTCCTGGAAGAGGGGCACAAACCTTCCAGGGAACATCAAAGAAGGCTGAACCCAAACATGAAGGAAGTGGTGAAGAAAGAGGTAATAAAGTGGCTAGACGCGGGAATCATTTTCCCAATCTCTGATAGTAGCTGGGTTAGACCAGTTCAATGTGTGCCAAAGAAAGGTGGCATGACGGTGGTGAAAAACAAGAATAACGAGTTGATCTCAACAAGAACCGTCACCGAGTGGAGAATATGCATGGACTATGGGAAACTGAATCTAGCCACCCGCAAGGACCACTTCCCACTTCCCTTCATTAATCAGATGCTTGACATGTTGGCAGGGAGGTCACACTTTTGCTTCCTGGATGGGTACTTGGGGTACAATCAAATCTCCATAGCCCCCGAGGATAGAGAGAAGACCTTATTTACATGCCCATATGGCATTTTTGCCTTTAGGAGGATGCCATTCGAACTATGCAATGCACCTGCCACATTCCAAAGGTGCATGATGGCTATATTCACCGACATGGTGGAAGACATTATGGAGGTGTTCATGGATGATTTCTCAGTGGTAGGGAGTTCATTCGATGAATGCCTTGTCAATCTGACAAGAGTGCTCAAACGGTGCATGGAGACAAACTTAGTGCTAAATTGGGAGAAGTGCCATTTTATGGTATAAGAAGGTATAGTATTGAGGCATCGGGTTTAGAGAAAAGGTATTGAGGTAGACCGAGCTAAAGTAGATGGCATTGCAAAATTGCCTCCACCAACATCCGTCAAGGCCATTAGAAGCTTTCTTGGACATATCGGTTTTTACCGGAGGATCATTAAAGACTTCTCCAAAATCTCAAACCCTCTTTGTAAGTTACTTGAAAAAGATCACCCCTTTGTTTTTTTCTGATGAATGCAGGATTGCTTTTGAGGAGCTGAAGAAGAAGTTGGTCACAGCACCCATCATCATTGCCCCCTACTGGGAACAACCGTTTAAGCTAATGTGCGATGCAAGTGATTATGCAGTGGGGGCAGTACTTGGCCAAAGAAAAGACAAGCTGATGCATCCAATCTACTATACTAGTAGAACATTGAGTGGAGCGCAATTGAACTATACAGTGACGGAAAAGGAGATGATGGCGGTAGTGTTCGCGTTCGACAAATTCAGGTCCTATCTCATAGGATCCAAGGTAATTGTATACACTGACCATGCAACTTTAAGGTACTTAATTGATAAAAAGGACTCTAAGCTGTGCCTAATTCATTGGGTGCTGCTTCTACAAGAGTTCGACCTTGAAATACGTGACCGGAAGGGCACCGAAAAATCAAGTCGCTGATCATTTGTCACGACTTGAAGGAGCTGAAATTGTCAAAGAGAGTGGAGAAATTCTGGAAACCTTTCCAGACGAGCAGCTGCTCACCACCACTCTCTTTGAAGCGCCTTGGTATGCAGATTATGCAAATTACCTGGCCAGCAGTATTGTTCCTCACGACCTATCATCGGTCCAGAGGAAAAGATTTTTTCGTGAAAGCCAACTTTATTATTGGGATGAACCCTATTTGTTTAGGATATGTCTCGATAACGTGATCTGGAGATGCGTCCCCGAGATCGAACAATCTTCTGTTTTGTAGGCGTGTCATGCTTCCGCATATGGTGGTCACTTTGGAGGAGTGCGAACGGCCGCCAAGATACTTGAGGCCGGTTTCTATTGGTCAATGGTGTTTAAAAATACACACTTGTGGGTGAAAGGTTGCAATGAATGTAAACGCACCGGGAACATCTCCCGGCGTCATGAGATTCCAATGAACCCAATTCAACAAGTGGAAGTGTTTGACATCTGGGGAATAGGCATTATGGGGCCCTTTGTCAGCTTATACGGCAATAAGTACATACTTGTTGCGGTAGACTATGTGTCCAAATGGGTGGAAGCTGTAGCATTACCCACCAATGATGCTAAGGTGGTGGTGGGATTTACGAAGAAGAACATTTTCACCCGTTTCGGGACTCCAAGGGCAATCATCAGTGATGGGGGTACACACTTTTGCAACCGGGCATTCGAGAAATTATTGGCCAAATATGATGTGAAACACCGAGTTGCTACTCCATATCACCCGCAGACCTGCGGGCAAGTTGAGGTCTCCAACAGGGAGATAAAGAGTGTATTAACAAAAACAGTGAACGCCACGAGGACCGACTGGTCCAGGAAGCTTGATGATGCATTATGGGCATATAGGACAGCATTCAAGACACCAATCGTCATGTCACCATACAAATTTGTGTTTGGGAAAGCTTGTCATTTACCGGTAGAACTAAAGCACAAAACATGGTGGGCACTGAAACAATTAAATCTCAGCTGGGATGAGGCGGGGAAATCAAGAATGACCGGGTTGCACGAGTTGGAAGAATTCCGATATCTAGCCTTCGAGAGCACAAGTCTATACAAAGAACGGATGAAGCGAATTCACAACCAGAACATCATAGAGCGTAACTTCAAAACCGAGGACAAGGTACTGTTATATAACTCAAGATTACGGTTGTTCCCGGGTAAATTAAAATCAAGGTGGTCAGGCCCTTTTCGGGTAATTGAGCCATTAGATTCGGGCACTGTGGAAATTTAAACCATTGATGGTTCACGCACATTCAAAGTAAATGGACAGTAGTTGAAACTTTATGTTGGCATGGATGACATCGAGGACAAGGTGGAACTACGGTTAGAGGAACCTCAAAGGTCTAGCGAGCCTTGAAATACGCTAAGTTGAGTCGTACCGCGACGTTAAATCAGGCGCTACGTGAGAGGCAACCCACGAACTTGTTGTAATTATACTCATTATAGTTAGTCTATATAAGAAAACTAAAATTTTTGCCTGCTAGCGAAAAACAAATTCAGAGAGTGTGATTTTTCGCGGTTCATCCGCGGTCGGACGAATCGCGGAAAAACACCCTCTCTGAACCTGACTGTTCACGGTTCGTTCGCGACCGCGAACGACCGCGATCAGTTCCGCGGTGGACAGAAAAACAAAAAAAAAATTTATTTTAATCCCTCCCCCCTCTTTTAATAACCCTAAAAACATAACCCCCCCCCCCCCAATTCTCCCCTCAAAACCAGCCGCCTCTCCCCCCATTATCTCCCTCTCTCTCTCTACAAATCATCCTCCTTCTCTCTACTCCTTCTTCTCCAAATTCCACTTAATTCCCCACCAATTGTCTTCTTCATCAACATCTTCAAACTTCCCCTCCTTATAACTAGTAAGTTTAACTTCTAGTATTTTTTTCTTCTTTTTAGTTTTTCTCCTTAATTGGTATAATTAATTAGTTTAATTGTAGCTTAATTGTAAAAAAAAATTGTAGTATATCTTGCTAGTAGTAGTAGAATCTATATAAATTAGTTTGTTTGTGTAGTATAGTTTTAGTATGATTTTATTTTTGTAGCATTGTTGGTATTGGTTGGATTGTTGGTAGAGTTGGTGTTGTTGGGTCTCCAATATAGTTAATAATGTTAATTTTGTTGTTTTGGAGACCCAATGTGATGGGTGATAGAATTGGTGATTTGGTTGGCCAATGTGGGCAATTGTATGTTGTAGTATTTGGTTGTTGAATTTTTAGGGGAGATATTGCCCAACTTGTTAGTTGTTTCTTGTTGTATATAATTGGAGATGGTGTAGGTTTAATTAGGTCTTGTTAGATTGCCAAAAGAAATAAGTGTGGGGTGCTTGAGGTGACTTGGTGAATTTGATAGATAAGTGGTTAATTGTAGGAGTTATGGGATGATACCACTAAAGAGAACATTGTGGTACTCCACGGATGGTGAAGTATGAGTAGCCAACCGATGTTCTAACATTATGCAAAAATTTTGGTTATTTCTCTTTTGTGCAGAATTGTGGCTCCTAAAAGATCACGTCATGTAGCTAGCTCGTCTAGGCAATTGACCTATGATGAGTCTAGATTCAGATGCGAGGAGGCGGAAGTTGACTTCCACGCCAAGGCTACTAAAGCATGGCTCCAGGAAATTGAAATTGATAGGTTAGCCATTCGATCTGAAAAGCCTGAGATATATGATGAAATCCGCCGCCGCGAAATAGCGTTTTTGTTCGACGCACCAGCCCTCGTGAACAAGATGCTGGTTTGGGAGTTTTATGCTAATGCTCCCTACGGGATGTCCAGAGAGGTATTCATCCGAGGTAAGTACGTCTACGCTCATGTACACTCTATTAGGCAGGCTCTTAAACTGCCAAATTTTACTAGTGACGTGGACTACTACCACGATAGGCCTGGTGTCACCTAGGACATCTTAATTGAGGCCTTATGTGTTGATGGTATCCCAGTCTAAATAAGAAACAAAACACTCCACTCTAACTGTTTCACCCACACCGCTAAATGCTGGTTCACAATCATATGTAACCGGCTCTTGCCCTCCAGCAACACCACTGACGTGAACTTTAATAGGGCACTACTAACATGGTGTTTTATAACCCAGCGGGACGTGACATCGCCCGCCTGATTAGTGACGAGATGGTGCTAAGAGGATCCCTCAAAGCCAAGGGTTTCTATTACCATCTCTCGTCACTACTTTGTGTCTCGGCCGTCGGACTCCGGTCCTTGCCATGGTTGGCGATCTCCCTCCAAAAGCTCCATTCAGAGCTTTTCAAATCAGGGTGGGCCGACACAATGACCCAATTGACTTGGATGCTGAGGTTGACCCTGTGCTGGTTACCCGGGAGAGGCATTCCACTGACTCAACCGGACCTTCTAGGAACGCTCATCATGGAGCGGGCATGTCTAGGTCCGAATCTACTAGACCTATGCTTAGGTCTATGGAGGAGGAGGTTGCAGACTTACGCACCTCCATTGATGGTTTACACACGCGCTTAGACGCGATGTCATAGGCAAGCTCGGTCGGAAAACAGATTCATAGCATGTTTCCGAGCACTTGGTCGAGCATGTCACGTCGACCCCTCCACTGTCTCAGACTCCGAGTGAGTCACAGGTAAGTTTTCTCGCCCTCATGAGCTATATTTTTATTATTATGTCATGAGGACATGACATGATTTTAAGTGTGGGGTGGGAAACTTATCTTTTATATATTGTACATAGTAGTTGTAGTTGTAAATAATATTGGCTGGCTTGGCCCGATGATGGACACTTGGCGACGGATTTCTTAAGGGTCTAACTCGAAATAAAAACACAAAAGAAAATCAGAAAATTTGAAAAAAATTCAAAAATATGAGTAGAGGGCTCTTCCTGATGATGAACTATTTAGGACAAGTACTCTTGAGGGAAGTAGTCCATGTAGGAATTTTTCTTTCTTTTATTTTCTTTTTCTAGTTAGTGTATTATATCCCCCTTGGTTGTTCTTTTGACCACGGTTCTTTTCCAAGGGTTTTTATTGAACCGGGTTAGGTAGATTTTTCTTTTTTAGGAATTAGATGGCAAAGGTTAACATGTAACCCCAAATATGCATATTAGCAAAACTTAATTGAACTTGAGAATGTATTATCTAAGCTTGACTGTATTCTAGGATATGCCTTAAATTGCACAATACAGCTTGCTTGAACATTGATAGGACTTTGTAGATGAACCGAATTCTAAATGAGTTGCATGCTATGTGTGTGTGAGATTGTACTTACATTCTATGTTTTACATGATACCTAGAGCTTGCCCTGTGTGTTTGCAAAGCGAAATAGAAGTTGTTTGGTTGTAGAGATGATAGAGGCATTTCTTTGTGTAACCCCAAAAAATCAATAAGACATGAACTCACTCGTACATAATATCCTAGTTAACCCCTTTGAGCTTAAGCCTATTCTTTGATGACCCTTGAATGTTCATGAAAAATCGGAATCATATATTGTTCTACTTTACCTCCTAGAAGCACTTGTGTTGTAATGAATATGCAAAAGTCTAAGTGTGGGGTGAAGGGAAATTGAAAAAGGGGAAAATCAAGAATGAATGGTAGAAAATGGTGAATTGGCAAAATAATATAAATGCGTTGCAAAACAATGATATAAAAAAAATATATATACATATAAAAAAAATAAAACAAAAATCAATGTGTATATGTAAATTAGAAAGGCCAGTTACACTAACAAAAGAAAATTGAGGATTAAAAGCAAATTGAAGGAATGTTTAGGGGAGACATAAGGAAGACAACTAAAAGGGAAGTTGTGAAAAAGAAAAGAAAAGTGCTTAGAGAGGTTAGCCACTATACCCAAAAGTATCATACCCGTCACGTAGCCAACATTACAACCCTTAAAGACCTCTTGATCTATGATTGAATAACTCGATTAGTGGAGTATTACACTAGGGGCAAGCCTATGGTGTGTCTGTAATGTTCTTTGTTGAGAGTGAGTGAATTTTTACTATATCTATAAGTTCCATGTTCTAAATTGATTATGTGTGGGAACTTATCTAAATAAATTATGTGAGGACATGTAACTCAAGAGGAAAACGGTAAATTTGCAAGTCTGTGATAATAATTAGAGTAAGCAATAATGTGCTGGCATGTGAGTATACGGTTAGGTAAGTATTGTGCATGTCTTAAGTTAATCATGAAAGATAGCTTTTGTGGCATAGTTTGGGGGAGACATTAATAAAATTGGCCTAAAGTGTGATTAAGGTTGATCGAGGACGAGCAAAGGTTTAAGTGTGGGGTATTGATAATAAGTGAATTTGACTATAATAATGCCCTAAATAATTACACTTTATTGTTGAATTGATATGATTTATGATGACAAAATGCTTTTATTAGTGTTTATTGGTGTGTTATAGGTACACATGAGCCATTGGATACTAAAGGAGCTATTTTGGAGTCACAAGATGGTAAAAAGGCCAAGTGAAGAGTTGAAGTGAAGTTAGCTTGAAAAATTTGAAGAAGAGATTCTGGATTACTGTTCATCCGTGGTTCTCTCGCGACCGCGGATGAACCGTGGAAAAACATGCTCGCGGAACTTTACAAGATTCAGAGGCAGTCTCTGTTCGTGGTTCACTCGCGACCGCGAATGACCCGCGGAAGGTGCCAAAAATTTTAAGGACAATTTTGTACAAACTCAATTTTTATGACCTAAACCCTCTATATAAACTTAGATTTCGCCCAAGAGAGGCAAGCATTGTATTATTCATTACTTTTGCAAGATTATTAGTAAGAGAGAACTCTCTCAACTTATTCCTTTCTTTTATATTGATTCTTTGATTATGAATTCAATTATTATTCTTGTTTCTTTGATCATGAGTAGCTAATTCCTTATCTAAGGTTTTGATGGAACCTACTGGGTGATGAACTTCTCGTTTATGTGATTAAAAATTGTTAGCTAGATTTCTATTTGTTCACCTTCGTTGTTGTTGTAGTTAATTGGTAAAGCTCCCAATTAGTTGTGCCTATTTAGTGTGCATAACTTGGAAAAGGGTGCATATTTAGGTATATTGTTGAACAACACAACACCTAGGTTATTGGAGGAATCTATAACTTTAGGCGTAAAGGTGGGATTAGGAATAACGAAGCCTTGGGTGCAATCTAAAGTGAACTATTCAAATTAAAGCTAGCTAGGGTAGCTCGGGAGAGTGCACTAGTAAATTATTGCAGTTGCTCGGGAGAGAACTACGGTAAAAATAGCGTTCATGATTGATAGAAGATATTGACAATTTGTATGAGCATAAATAGAAGGGATTCCATCAATAGGGGAAATCAATACCTTAGTCTTTCTCCATATTAATTACTCAATATTCAATTCTTTCTTTTAAGTCTTTAATTATTGCAAAAGTTAGTTGTTAGAAAACCTCCACAAAAATATACTCAAAGTTTGGGAACTTGCTTCAGAAGTGTTCTTGGGTTGTGAAAGTTGCAGTTGGTAGGTTAATTCCATGTGGGATCAATTCTGGACTTATTTGACCAGGTTATATTGACTACGATCGTTGATTGGACGTGAATTAGCGCGCAGCCCGATCCTTACTAATGTTGTTGCGTCGTGCAGCCCGATCCAATATAACATATATATATAGTGCTGTGGTGTGCATCCCGATCCAATATAATATATAAAATACTGCGGTGTGCAGTCCGATCCAATATATTAGTAACTGCACTCAACGGGGGTGTGTGCAGACTCCGGAGGCACTCCATCAGCCCAAGCACTATAATACTACGGCGTGCAATTCGATCCACACATATATCACTACGGCGTACAGTTCGATCCATGTATATATCACTGCGGCGTGCAGTCCAATCCATATATATATCATATATATAATACTGCACCGTGTAGTCCGATCCAATACATGTATATGTATATACTGTTGCGGCGTGCAGCCCAATCTGGTATATATATCAATACCTCACCATGGGTCCTTGACCCCTCTCAGTCAATATAGACTTGGCCTCTCTGGCTCACTCAGCTAGAATAGGGTATTCAACCCTAGGTATTCTCACTTAGAGTACATTTTTAGTACCGGTTCTATACAGCAAAGAGTACGACTGAGAGTATGTGTTCATCAGGTATAGGGTTCATTTAGCTCCACAAGCTTCCCTAAGGTTCTACAGATCGGCACAAGGCCCCAAACATGGCAACTAGCCCAAATATATGAATATAAGCTCAATCTCAGTCATTAAGTACAGTAAACCAACAATCGGGATGGACTAAGTCCGAATTCCCGGTCACAATATCACCACGCTCATCCCACGATGCGTGTTCCATCTCAACATAGCACCGTATAGTGCAAATACGGGGTTTCAAACCCTCAGTATATCATTCATGACTACCACTCACCTCGAACCGGCCAAAATCCTAGCTCGCACTGCGCTTTTCTCACAAATCAACCTCCTCGAGTGTCAAATCTGATCAAAACCAATAAGAATACATCAAAATAGACTATTGGAACATAACCCAGTCGAAAAGACTCGAAAAACTCTCAAAAACACGAAGTTGCCAAAACACAAGCCCTGGGACCGCTTCTCGAATAATTACAAAATTTACATTCAGAATCCTCGTCTCGCCACGAGTCCGTGCATATAAGATTTATCAAAATCGGAGTTCAAATGAGCCACTAAATCACGATTTTACTTAGCAAAATTTCAAGCCCTAACTTCCTTAATTTATGCCCAATTTTAGAGAATTAATAGAAGATTCTTTGATAAAGTGGCGTATTAAGACCACAAGACTTACCTCCAATTACTTCTCGATGAAATCATCTTCAAATTCTATCAATTAGCTCTCAAGGTGTGCAAAAATGGAGGAAAAATGGAGATAGGTCGCGGATGAAAGGTCAAATGAATTGTGTCTGTATAACCGCACCCTGATAGGAAGGCACATGTACTAGTGCCAAATAATCAAAGAATGTTCTTTGCCAACATGATTCATGCTGCAAGGAAACCCAACATTTTTTGCCAGAACGATTTCTCCATCAAAAAATGTCCCGAATACTCGGAGAATAGCATCGATAATTTGACACCCGCATAACCTCAGGGTCAAAACTACAGACTAATAAGCCTTCAACGAGGTAGCATGAAAATCATTAACTATCTCCAAAAAGAAAGCGTCTCGAATACTCGGAGACTGGCGCCAAAGAACTCCGTATATACACGACCTCAGGGTCGGAATCTCCAAAATTGTAAGTCCTCAATGAGGCACTCTCGGGCTCATGAGTAATGGCTGTCAAGCTAAAATGAGCTTGATGACTCAGATACTATCGCCAGTCGCTATTCAGAATAAAACTCGTGGCCGTAAGATCCTAAGCGGGCAAGCTTAGTGTAAAACTTGCACAAAGCAACAACACGAATTGTAAGACCTTCAAGCAAGGCATGAATCATACTTGCACCAAGTATCAGCAAAAACTGTATGACCTCAAAATGCAAGAAAGTTTTGTAAAACCTTATTACAGGCACAAAATCTATCTCAAAGTTCAGGATATATATCGAATTTGTAAGACCCCTAAAAGGCATACCCTCGATATAGACGCCTAAACTACTATACTCGAACCAAGAAATGGCTCCGACTAAACATAAATGACTACGCTCACACTGCTGCACCAGCCAAACTAACGCGACTCCGGGACGCTCGACCGTCACTATAAAATCATAGGCCATTACTTCGAATATACTTTGAAAAGAACCGGTTAAATAGGCTACCCTCAACAGGAAAAAGAGCTTTGACCGTGTCAGCTACCAATCATAAGGCTTTGAGCTACTCAACCTACGAACCAAACCTTACGAGGTGCTCTAACATTGCCGCTAATGATTAGAAATCAAGGTTCTTCTCGAACCTACGACAAGTCAGGCAAAATCATTGCAGAAGTCCTTAATGAGAGGAAAATAAAGCCTACATATGCCTAAGGGCAAATAGTAAGAGCCATTGTCGCCAGCCTAAAGAGCCTCAGGGCTACACATATGCCTAAGGGAAAAGAGTAAGAACCATTGTCGCTATCCTAACGAGCCACAGGGCCCAACACACGCCTAAGGGCAAAGTGTAAGAGCCATTATCACCAGCCTAACGAGCCTCAAGGCCACACACACGCCTAAGGGCGAAATGTAAGAGCCATTGTCGCCATCTTGCATAAAAGATCGCTTCGATCAAAGGCGTAGCCATTTTTGCATGCCCAATACAAGCGTAAAACTTGAGGGTCGACTAAGCTCGAGTCGTATCCCGACTCGAAGACTGAATCCAAAAAGGTTGGAACTTAAGGGCCACCAGCCCATATAAGCATAAAAATCTTGAGGGACATACGAGCTCGAGTCGAAACCCGACTTGGAGACTCTACTTGAAATAGTTGAATAAAAGCATAAGTGATGAAATGCCTACTTACACCAAAGGTCACACCAACTAGGTGCGCAAAAGCCCTCGGGCCCGCCTAATGAGCCCCAAGGCCGTATCATCGATCTGATACAGTCCACCTGGCCATAAGAGAAACAAAAGAGATTACAAAAGAACAAAAAAGTCGTAAAAGGGTTTTTCTTTTCAGGTACATAACAGAAAAATACATTATCCATATACAAACATATTCTAAAAAGGTACTACGTACATAATGGAAAGGTTTACGCCTCAACCCCCAGAGCTACAGCCTATCTGCCTCATCTTCACTCGCGTCGACATCGGACATGAGTAACCGAGCATCGCGCTCATCCGCCCTCGCTCGCACCAACTCTTCCGAGAGAACAAAACTCCTAACACTAATTTTCTCAAGAACATTTATCCGGGATTTGTAGCACGAATGTTCTTCGATCTCCTCTCCATGATCAAAGGCCCTCTTCAACTCAGCTTGAGCATCGGTAACATCCTTCAAATAAAGTGTCATCTCGTGATCAGCCTTAGTAACAGTTCAATACCACTTTGGTCCGAGCATCAACGATCTCATCCCTAATCTTCGAAAGTTTGGATTCAAGCTTTGTGATCATATCCGCTTGAACTGAAGAACTTCCATGGGCTACACGGAGTTGGACTCCGAGGGACGAAAGTTTAGCTAATGCATATTTCTCCTATGAGGCTTGGACCTGCGCCCGAGCTCCTAGCTCGATGCCATCATTTCTGATTCGACCGACCTCGCGTCTAAGACATTCCAAGGCCTCAATCTTCTTCTGCAGCTGAGGTAAGCGAAGAGTTAACCTTAGAAGTAAAAAAGCAAAAAAGCATACTCAACCAGGATGGAAAGTTAGCTGCTCCCTCGAATAGCTTTCGTAATTCAAGCTCCGATACACCTCACATCGCCAGTATGCCAACTCGATTTCCTTCTCCTCACAAAGGAGCCTAAGGGATCTACCCTAATCTAGAGCTTTCTGAAACCTAAATCCATGATGAAGCAGCTCGGACCTAAGCATGTCAAAGGCCTACAAAATAAAAAACCAAGGTAAGACGCGGATTGAGGAGGTCGATAACGAAGCTTACATCAAAGTGAAATGGAAGACTTCCTCGAATGTAGAGAACATATATGTCGATCTAGCCCCCTCGCACCGAAAGAATCAACCTGGTCGAAACACAATCGTTTAGAGAAGCCATCTTTCCAGAACTAATAACCTCGAATGCAATAGTCCCGGGCAATGTTTCCATCTCAACAGCCATCACCGTTTCGCCTTACCACAAGCGCCATCTCCTTACAAGTACATTTCCATCTTACTATTGACATCCTTTGGCATGAAGGCTGGCGACCTCTCCTCTTCTCCGGAGGGACACAAACCTCACCTTCGGAGGCTCTTCGATACTTGCAAATAGTAAGATTAATACATAAAAAAAGAATAATGTCTCTCCAAATAAACAAGTGAAAAATAATATACACACGCACCATGATGTTTTACTTCCCACCTGCCCCAAGATATAGCTCGCCACCTACGCTCATCGCAGTCGAGTGGGTTGCCAACTTCCAAACCGAATAAGGCAGATCAGGAAAATTGCCTGGCGCCCACGAAATTGCTACAAAAAAGAAGGAAACACGATTACGAGATTAGCTTTCGACATGAACGAATATGAGAAAGCACGAGACGCTCAACTCACGCATATAGTTCCATTCTTCAGGGAATGACATAAGCTCCACATGGATAATGTTGGTCGTCTGAACCTGAATGAACCGACTAGACCACTCTTGAATGACATGGATGAATGACACCGCAAGGTTAGCATATCTTGGTGGTGAAAGGGCCGGTACAACCTGACGAGATGGCTGAGCATGAATTCAAGACCCGCCTTCTCCGCGAAAAACCTCATCATCAACACAATTTGCCAAAATGACGAGTGTACCTAGGCCAAGGTAACCAGCTCCTGCGGAAGTATTTACTCATTACAGAATCAAAATAAGCCTTGCGACAAGACGCGAACATTCCCCATGATGCGGTTCCCTCCGGTTTGTTCCCGGGTTGGCTAAGGGGAACATCCGAGCAATTACCTTCGCGAATCCAAACGCGCTCACAAGGCGCACAATAAGAATAAGACCAATAGAGACTTCATAAGGGACCATTTGATGAGTTCACCCTCAGTGCCCTACTATTCATAAGAAATACTGATTGTTGAGAGACTAATTTATGAAAGCCCGGTGAGGTCAGCAGCAAGACATAGAGCAGGGATTAAGTAGTCTTGGGAGGCGGACTTATATTCCCCAGATTCCATTCCTTTCCTTTCCTATGTGGTCATGTATGTAATAGAATTCAATGGCTATCTTATCCAAACTCCAACATCAACGATTATCTTTGCACTGGCCAATTAGTAGCAAGCCATGTTAGCTCCACATGAGAGTCTTATGTCGGTCATATAGAACACCAACACATAAAAAAGGGCTGAAGAAACTAGTCCATGACTTGACATCGGTAGAATGCTACCTCCAATTCCCTGTATGTTCGATAGAGCCAAAGATTCACCCCCACTGATCGGAGTACGCCAATTACCCCCCGAACCGTACAAGATAGTTACCACCTATCATATGACTTTCTGACTTCCAGTTTGTCGGTCCCCAATTATAAGTTCTCATTGACCATGACCTATAGGATTGTCCTCTATCTAAGTGTCAAGTTTTAGCTCATAGGTGGCTACTTTACACAAAAGTCGAGCACAACCCTGTCGAAAGGTCCCAGTGTGAAGGGATACGTATATGCATTCAAGAACCCATCGGCAGGGTCAGCGATACCCTCATCCAGGGAAAACACCTATAACGCTACCTCCTCTCCCCATCTGCAATCTCTTCTCACCAACTCAAGGTGCTCATCCCTTATCAAAGACGTAGTCTTCAAGATACTCTCGCGGGTACAAGAGCGAAAATCTTCCCTCTATGAATGGCAGACCCCAAAGCAGCAGTCATATCTATGGAAAGACCAGCATAACTAAAGCAGGAAACTGCACAAATACTCTAGTACTAAGGTAACGAAGGGCTCAACACCAAAATGGAAGGAAATATCTAAAAAAGTGGATCTCCCAAGAGGCGGAAGCAATCCCATATATGCGTAGAAATAACCACGGCCCGCCTGCTCGATATATACCCCGGAAGGCCAACAACTTCGATTGACAGTGCCGATGCAATACTCAGCCTCGAGGACCTCCAACAATATGAAGCTAGGCTTTAAGCAGCCACAAACACCATCTCCGATCCTGCGGTGGTACTTGACCTCGAGGACCTCCATCAACATGAAGCTAGGCTCCAAAAAAAAAACCCCAATACTATTATGAGACCCGAGATAGTAGCCGAACTCAAAGGGTCCCCCCGAGAAGAGGAATGGATAATTTGAGCTTCACCCATAGAGGCTTAACCTCAGGACACCGTCTGAATTTGAGTAACACACCTTCTAGGACATATCTACAACGTCTTAAAAAGGATTATCTGCTCCAAGTTCAATACAAATCTTGAGGTGTCCAAAAGCCAACCGTCGCCCAGACACCGCCCTCAAGAATGCCAAGTCTCAAAGTACTATCTATATGTGACTCGAGGGTTTCGACGACTCGGGTCTATCAGAGCACTTCAAGTTCGGTCCGAGGAACAATAGTGGGCTCAGAGGGGAGCCATTTCTATCAAACAAAGCCGAGAAAAATATTCCTGTTCGAGGTAGATATTGATAATTGTCAACAGAAGCATACATTCAGGATCCCGAAATTAAAAGGAATATGGCAAATATCAAAGGCAGAAGTCAAAAAAGTATTTTTGCATTTTTGCGTACAACGGCCCTCGAGAGGTCCTTACATATGATTACAAAAGATTATAAAGGGTCGCTACTCAGAAGCAAAAAATCAAAAGGGGATACATAACGAAATAAAAAACCTAGCCTATTCTCAAAGGTGCAACTTCGGCGATAGCATCTCCGGGTATCATCCCCTAGGGTACATGACCTCAAAGACAATATCTTCCAAAGCGCCATCCCCTCGAAGACTTACCTAGAACCCCCCATAATGGCATCTCCAAAAGGGATGATGTGGAAGGGGAAAGCGATAGAGAAGAACAAATTGATAAGGGGGAAGCCGGAAGGATAGAAGAAGTGGCTGAATGAAAAATTTGGCTGGTACGAATTCCGCCAGCACCACTATTGAAGGGCCACTTCTTAAGGATGTTGCCTTGGCACGAGATACAACAGCTAGTAGATGAGCGCTACCATACCCCGAGGAATCCAAAAGGGATGTAATGCGCCAAGCCGAGGCAAGAGGGTGAGCAACGAAGTATAGTCCGAGTGCCCTCATGAGAAGTGGTGTAGAGTCCGGATATCCATCTAGACAGGAAGAAGTCGACCGTCCCTGTATCTTTGCCTCGAGATGACAACAACAACAACAACAACAACAACGGCGAATGAGCAAAATCTCGCTCAACAAAAAGAAGTTCATGGGGTAAACCTTGGCATGCCAATATAAGCTCGGCCAGATAATTGTAAATCCATGAACCTTAATCATAGCGAAAGATGGTTAAAGATGGGAAAAAAGGAAGATGTGGCAAATGTAGGAAGGAACTTGTGTGAAATATTAATCCCAAAAGCCTCCCATTTATAGAAAGAGAGGGATGGGAAGTGTAAACAACGACGCCATTACCACCCTCAAAAAACGTAACATAGGCGCATTTAATACATACTGGGGAGCTGAATCGGTGGCGACATTATGATTTTGGAGGATGAGGAACCAACCACAAGGCTTCGAATAACCCTATAAAGGCAAAACGATGGAACATTTTTGGTTATCATAATGACTTGTGTCACATGCTGTATTGTCAGTGTGATGTCATCACAGAAAGCCTAGAGAGACGAGCATCAAATTCGTTTCCTATTACTTCAATCTAGAAAACGCGAAGACTATCTGTATACAGTAAAATCGGAGGGTCCAATTTCTTGTCACTAAAGCATTTCAGAAGATCGCCTCGAAGCCTTAAGGCTGCAAAGATGAGCTCGAGTCTTCTCCCTCGGAGTCCATAGGCACCCGACCTTAAGAGGATGTCGGTCGCGGTTGAAGTAAAAATGGGAGTTCCCAAGACGCATCTAATTCTTTTGCGGCTAAGTCTGACAAAGCCTAGATAGGCTATTCTGAGTCCTAATCGGGGCATCACTTGCAGCCGCCCCATCTCCACACCTTTTACATCTAATGTGTGCCTTACGATGTATGTTTCCACCCTTATATATAAAGGGGATTCCAATTATTTTGTAGAGGGCTGATTTTGTTCCAAAGGCTCTATATGAAAATGTTATAACTCTCTCTCTTTCTCTCTAATACACTCTCTCTTGACATTGTTGCTCTATTTTATTATCTTCGTACTTGTTCCTCAATCATTGCTTATTTATTGCTTGTCATTGACCATAAAGAGTCTCCTTAAATATTATCATATATGTTAGCCCTTCCCGGATTCTCCCTGATAGCTCGAGCCCGAGCTCGAAGAGGCCCCGGATCGACCAGCTCAAGGTCCTGAACGGTTATCTCTCAATTCGATTACTGCTTTATTTTAGCTCGCGTATCATCCTTAAACTATACACACATAGCATCGACTGCTCCACAACTAGCTTCAAAATAGATCACATATTTTTAGAGTCCCATCAACAAATTTAATTGTTATTACCCTTTTCACGCTAAACATGCTCCAAACTCTATTATATTATGTTGGACCGGTATATTATACTAGATCTCCCGTATATTAGACTTGAGTTCCAATAATGCTGATCTTTCTGGATTTTGAATAGTATTTTCGTTCAAATTTATCTTTACATAAGAATTGGCTAAATTTCAATTACTTTTGAAACTGAGCTATTTTTGAACAACCATTTGTACATTTGGCTTTTTTTTTCTGTGGCTATTTTTTAATTTCTCCCTATTTAGAGGCTTCCGCAGAGGATGGGCCTTCAAGAGAAAACTAAATGGGCCTAATAGCGACAAGGGGCTGGGCCCATCGATGCAGCTTGACTTCCTTGACTCATTTTACTCGCAGCCCTTCCCCTTGTTCGTATTTATAATCTCACCACAAAACCACCACTCTCTCTCTCTCTCTAGCTCCGCCGTATTTTCGTGTTTTTCCGACACAATTTTGTAGCTCCGGCCGACGGCCAAGGGGTGTATCACCGTCTTCTCCTCTAATTTCAAGCTGCTATGTCTCAGGTTTTGATCTTTCTCAACTTCCCATCATCCTTCTTTTCTTTTTTATTATTTATTCAATAAAGATTCAATTTCTTGTGAACTTCCCTATTTCGTTGCTTAAGATATTTGTATCTACCCCTGAAAGTATTTTCATTTTTTTCTAAATAGGATATTGGGTCGATACATAGAAGCTAGGGTTTCTTTCTGGCTTTTTCCGGAATCTATAAAAGGCCTTTTAACTAATTTGTAACGAAGTATTGAAGGCTTTTAATTTCTATTTTCTACTTATTGTTTGGCTTATTTACTAGTGTTGGAGCTAGATGTTGTCTAAATAGAGCGAGTGGATATAGGAGGATATATTCAGATAGGATACCCTAGTGTTGGAATGAGACGTGCCTGAGTAGGGCAAAATTGATGTAGAGGATTGATTCATATAGGGGGCCCCAATTTGTTTGAATTGATGAGTAGTTTAGTCATTGACTTATTCTGGGCTTTAACACTTGTATTTTACATGCTTTTATAATTGTTTCCAGGTTGATAACAGAAATTCTTCTGCTGCCAAACGTGCCCGAACTGACGGTATGTATGCTGGTTCCTGAAGAGGAGGGAACCATATCTTTAATGCTATGATAGTTTTGTACTTCATTGTTTTATCCTGTTATTTTTTGTTTTGTATTCAGTGGAGAGGGTTCACGATGTTTGCTCCCTACTAAAAGCTTCTAGTTGTTGACATTGTAGGTGGCCGTAGGGAAGATGACTGGACATGCCCAAGCTGTGGGAATGTCAATTTCTCCTTCAGAACCACATGCAATATGCGCAACTGTACTCAGTCTAGGCCTGCAGATCACAACACAGTAAGATATCATCTACTTTCACGTTTTAGTTTGGGAGAGCTACATGTATATTATTACATGATTTTATTAGTAATTTATGTTGTTTGTTTCAGTGAATTCAGTCTCCAGCTGTGCTGTTAATTGTTGTGGAAAACTTGTTGTTGTACATACACTTGCATCTACTACCTATATAATTTAGCATCAGTTTTCTGAATCACAGTTCTTAACATTAGCTTTTCATTTCTATATCTCCCCCCAAAACCCCAAGCCAGGTTTACCTATAGAGATGTTTGGGTAAACACAGTTCCTGATATCTAGCCTCAACAAATCAGCTGTTACCATGGGTGTCGCTTGGATTTTCATTTACAAGAGTCAAATACTTCATATTCGCCCAACTCTATGTCTATTCAACTTGTTGTCTGACTACCTAGAGCCCCATTTATTTAATTACTCACTTTCTGATCCAAGATTTCTCTTAAATCCTACCTCCATATTATGTTCCATCTAAATTGATTGTTGTGGTTGGTTGTTAGTTTTCTTACCTTTTCGTTTTCTCTTTCTAGCAATTATTTTCCTTGGAAATGATTAAAATCATCCAATGATTCAAGCAGGGACTTCGTTCCCAGTTTCTTAGCCTGCTAGGTGCCCTGAGTTCTTTTGCAAAGATGGTTTATGTTTATAGCATTGTGGAATATGGAACAGCGTTTAGTGCCCTTAACGATATTATGAATTTTATTTCTCTCCTTATGCTTTCAGTTTAACTATGCTCTAGATGCTGGATTTATGGAGTGGTATGAACTTTTATTTCTTTTCTTGCTGATGAACGATAGATGAAAAGCCTTATTTTTCAGTCCATATAATGAAAAACATGAGAAATGAGTGAAATCAATTCTAGGCTTGCTTAAAAGGACTGTTAATTCTCCAAAGAGTTCGGCAGATTCTGTTAAAACTCGTTTTTTCTAGCCCAACTTATCATGTGCCCTACTTTTGCTTAACCCTTTCCGACCCTCACGTTTGACGCACCTACTTCTTTGCATAACCATTACCTTATAGCAATCATGCTAGAAAGCCGAATCATTGAAAATGTGAGACTAAAGTTGAGCCTTACAGCTTGTTTGGATGGTTGTTACACATCATTCATAATGTATTGTATTGTATTTGTACTGTATTGTTTGATGAATACAATGTTTGGATAGATTGTACTGTTTGCCGTTGTTTCATAGTATCATGCACCAGCAATATGAAGAATAAATTTGTAATATTATAAAGAAAAATTATGAGACGTGGTAAATTTATTATTTAAAAAGGTAGGGTAAATGATAAAATAAAATTATTTATTATTTAATAATAGTAAAGGGCGAGATGAGAAAAAAAGACAAGATAACGATGCAACCACACCAAATTGGTCGTTACATAAAGTGGCACGTTTTTTCGTTACGTAATGACGGATTTAACGATATGGTACATTAAAATTTAAGCAACAACCAAAACAAACATCGTAGTTAAAGTAACAATGCGATACAATACAATAGGTAACGACCATCCAAACAAGTTGTTAGACGTTAACTTGGTGTTTTGTTTTAAAAGATGTCTTGTGGATGCATGGAATATACATGATATGATATATAATGCATAAAAGCAATGTCAAGCGTGTAGAGATTATTTAAAGTTTTACATGCCCACACAATCATATTATCTGAGAGAATATTCCTCAACTCATGCTGGCCATCATTGCAATTTTGGTATTCACGATGACTAAGCATATATTGCATGATCCACATCCTTCAAAAAGTATCTTAATTGGGTGAAAGATTCTTCATTCATGAACACTTAACTTTCTAGTCTGGGTGTATCTGGAGTGATCATTGGTTATGTTGAAATTATAGCTAATATGAGATTTTAACAAATGTGGCTAGTATTGACAAAGACTTTGCCTTTGTAGAAGTCTGCAGTTAGGCCAATGCAAGCTCCACAGAGCTATTCACCCTCTGCTGCATATGTTGGGTCTGGTGCACCCTCTTCAATGTATATGGGGGTAGCACCTTATGGTGGTTCTCTGTTCAATGGACCATCCATGCCAGCCTATGACGTTCCTTTTTCTGGGGGTTCAGCTTATCATTACAATATTGGGAGCCGTCTTTCTGGTGGCAGTCCATACCGCCCATTGCATTTCTCTGCTCCACCTCCTTACGCTGGTGGGTCTGTGATTGGAAATGGTATGTATTCTTAACCCCAACCAATTATAAGTTAGAAAAAAACGAAGAGTGCTGCTTGGAGGTTTATATTTTAATGCTGTAGTGCATGTCCCAGGTTTCCAGGTGGATTAGCTTATTGCAGAATAGGGAATCCTTGTTTTGTCCATTATTACTTCTGTGTTAATGTCGCACGTGTAAACAGCACTGTGCTGTCAGGCTTCTAACTGTAGAATAGCCCGATGTAGTTTCAGTTGTTCCATAATAATGCTGTGACTGAACTTTTTTGTTTACAGGTGGGATGTACGGTGTGCCACCACTTATGGACAGATACGGTCTGGCATTGCCAATGGCCCCTGCTGGCATGGTAGGGTTAAGTTTCGGCTCTTTTTTGAACACGATTATCTTGTTTGACTATACTAGACAGTGGGCATTAAATTTTGGTTCATTACAGTTTTAACTGAATACTTCATTTTTCATTATACACCGCCTACTATTTCTCCCCTTCTGGTATGTCTCACAATTTTAATCTTTCTCGATAAGTGAATCTATGTCATCACCCTTGTGGCAAATGCTTATCACAGAGTAAATGATGATTTTCTGTTCAGTTGAGAAGAAACTGAGTAATATTAACTCTTAATGCAGGCACCAAGGCCAGGTTTTTATGCTGAAGAAAATTCTCAAAAGAAAGGTGGAGTTCTGCAGTATATTTTCTATCCCCATATTCTGCATTAATTTCATGGCATCTGTAGTTATTACCTTCTTTTCCATAAATTCTGCAGATGGAACACGTGATAATGACTGGAAATGTCCTAAATGTGGAAATGTCAACTTTTCTTTTAGAACAGTCTGTAACATGAGGAAGTGCAACACTCCAAAGCCTGGTTCTCAGGTTTGACTTCTGTCATGTTCCGGGATCTATACCTGATAATATACGATATTGTTTTGTTTTTATTATCCATCACCAACTTTTGAACTATTTTGAATGAAGTTTAGGTTATCTTGGACCAAAAATGTTATTTGTTATCAAGAGTTTTGTATGTGCGAAGTTTACATTAGATGATTTGATTTTGAAATTCAAGTTGGTTTCTTGTTCTTCCTACTTATCTCAACTTTGGAAGTAGTTTTGCAACTACATTTTGATTTTTTGTTGACTATCTTTATTTGCAAATTACACAGGTTTCCAAATCGGGAAAGAATGCTAGTAAGTTTTCGGCCTCTAGCATGCTATCTTTTACTAATCCTAATTAGCTCTCTAACAACCCCAAATTTCAGAGCCAGAAACGCCAGAGGGTAGCTGGAAATGTGAGAAATGCAATAACATAAATTATCCTTTTCGGACCAAGTGTAACAGACAGAATTGCGGTGCGGAGAAACCGTCTGAGTCCAAAAAGTCTCCTTCACAATCAGATGATGAGAATGATCAGGTCTGTTGTGTGATACGCTTGATTTGTATGATTATTTGTTGCGTAAAGTTGTCTATAAGTTGTGAATCATCTATGTATTCCTTGTACAGTTTACATATATTATGCTCAAGAAACTTTGTAGCTTTGAAAATCTATGTAGGAAGTATACCTGCTAGCCTCCAAAAGGGAACTACTTTGTCTAGTCTTCTCTCTTCTTCTCCTATTTCTGATACTTCCTGCTTGCTCTTCATGTTTTACTTTATCCTTCTCTTTTTGTGTTCGTTAGCATCTATTAATTTGGTTGTCTACTGTTCCAGTGAGTACTAGGGCTTATTTAAGGGTTGAGAAGGTCCAGAGTTGTCGTCCAGCATTGCTCAGTCTGGGTGTCTGAAAGTCAGTAATGTCACCTTCCTGTTGCAGCGGTTGTCAAGTTACTGTGCCTTAAATGTGGTGTCAAAGTTGTACTATCTGAAATTGGTACCTTGTGGTCCTTATGGATTCTTGTCAAGTTTCATCAGGTGTCTACCAGCTCTTTCTGTCTGGATGTTATTGAGGTTGATTTGGTTAATGTTCAGTAGGATTTCTTCTGGTATTGCTGCACCAATGTTAGACGGGTTGTTGACATCCATTTGTGTTAGGTGGTAATTTAAAAAAACCAGATGCGGTCTGTTTTTATCCTGGGCTCTTATTGTGTTTCAAATGTATTCGGTGTAGCCGGAGTAACATGTCCAGGTTGCATACATCAAGGTCCATGGTCTAGGATCTTTGGTTTTCTTCCAAAACAATATGGGAGAATGTGTTGATTAGGAGTGTCTTCCCGAAGGTAAGTTGAACATGAGCATTGTCTTATTGCTCATTAGCCCCTAATGTAATCGCCTTGATATACCGTTTAGAAAAAAAAAATTCTATGTTGGGGGTTTACATTAGGTGTTAAATATTTGCCCATGAAAATATATTCCGTTCAAATTTGGCTGTGGTGCTAGGCATATATTCACAAGTCTGTCATCTCTCATCTTATTAGATTATGATCCTAGTGCATTATCGTTTGGTAATTAAATAATATATAAAAAGAGCAAACAGCTAAAATGATATTGAGGTGGATGGATTTAGTTATAATCTACTGTTTTGTCCTAATTGAGTCTCTCATATTTATCCAAGCATACCTGTGAGCGTTTAGGCCTAGAGCGGACGAGCTGGGCTGTTACAAATTGTGGTAGAGTCGCTCTTGTGGTAGCCTTGTAGATGTGGGTCGGACTTCAATTGAGTTATGCCAAATCCCAGTTAGTCGGGGCAAAACATCAGTGCCATAGCAATAGGGCAAACCTTAGTGAGGATGCTGAGTCTATAAGGGGGTGTTAAGATGTATTTGACACCCTAGACTTTAGACAGTGCTACACATTGGCAAAGCACAGGAGGAGGAGGGATGTTGGGTATGTAAGTTAACAAGCCTTAGACCCTAGTATCGTATTTTAACCCCCCCCCCCCAAGGCTTAGGCATAGAGCAAACAATATTACTGGTGGGTTGGGCACTTAAATATCATTTGATCTGTCTATTTTACATCAGAGGTCCTAGAAACTTAGCTCCTGGAAAGAATCAATTATTCGCGTTTTTTCCGTTTGGGAAGACTCACTTCATGGATTGCACCATTTGACAATTAACGTGCATTTCATATGCATCATATCATCTATGTAAAAACAAGATTGTGGCTTTTAAAGTATTTTCTTAGACTACAGAGAAAATATCCCCTTCAAACATATACTGGTACTAGTCTATGGTACGTGCATGGCACGTGCATTCAATATTAATGAGAGAATATTTTAAAAAAATTGCATAGATATCACTATTAAAAATTGTATCTTGAGTTATAAATAAAAGTTAAAGAAAATAGTGTAAATTTCTAAAAATAATAGAATATTGATTCTATATGGCCTAATAAGGGAACAAATGTTGCTCGACATAAGTCCTCGTATCCTTATCTCAAATTATTTTTACTCATTTATTATTATATGAGGAACATTTTATTTGTTTCAAGAGAATGAGTTGGAATTAGAGTTGAATTTTTTTACCAATTCAAGGTGTGTTAGGTATGAAGGTAAAATGTTTTTTAATTTTTTCATGTTTAGTTAGCTTAAATATTTATCAAAATATTGGAAAACGTTTTTCCTATTAAGAGACCGAAAAATATTTTTCAAAATATTTTTTCGACCTTAACCCTATTTTTCATTTCCACCAACTCCAACCAACCCACTCTCACCTACGCACCTTACCCCTACCGTAAATAAAAATACTGGTAATAGTACTTTCTTTTCATGCTATAGATAAATTATTTTCCTTTTTATTGCAACAATTCAATTTTTTTTTTCATAATATAATTTTTTTTTTCTATTTTAACAAAAAGAAGTTCATGATTTAAAGAAAATATTTTCTTCCATTTTGTTGAAATAAGTACTTTATTTTCGTGTTATAGAAAGATAACTTTCTTTTTCAACAAAAAAAAAAGAGTATTGTTTTAATTATGGAGCACAAATTTTAACGTTGTTTTGGTATAAAAAAGTAAAGTAACATGTTAGTCTGATTGGATTTTTGTGAATTTTTAGAAGAATAATTAAATTCTTGGTTATATGGGGTGGGGGAGGGGGTGACAATAGGAGACATGGGGACGTAGGGGAAGGAGGGTGGTATAAAAATTATTTTCCTAAAAAATATTTTCTACTATATAATCAAATGCAAGAAAATTCACTCACCAACCAAACAAGAGAAAATAAGAGATAAAATTACTATTTTTTCATGAAAATATTTTTCAAGGAGAATATATTTTCCTTCGTACCAAACACACCCCTAGTTAGCTTTGCAATATTATTGTACAAGTGGGATTGTATTAGAAAATTCTTCGTATTACTTCAAATCTTGAATATTAGACGATCTATTTAAGTTATTTTTTTGGAAAAAGGCATAAATACCTCCTCAACTTCTGGCCGAAGTTTCAACTAAATATTTTTGATGGGCGTTCTATTACCCCATTCTCCCCTTAAATTATTCTAAAGTGGAACAAATATCTCCTTGCAATGTCATAACCAAAATTTTCTTGTGAAACACACTTGCGTGTCATGTGTATATTTTGTTACTCTTTCTTATCTCATTGTCTTCCTTATTTTGATCATTATTCTATTCTTTTATGACTAATAGCAACAACGTGATAACAACGAAGTCCAAAATTTTAATTCTCTGATTTTAGTTTCGGTTCAAAAAATAATATTCAAGTATAAAATTCTTTTTGTCATCGTTGCTGCCAATTTTTTAAGAAAAGGACTGCATATTTTCGAGAAGAAAGGAAAAAAAAAAATGTTAGTTTAAGTCAATGTCATACTTAATTACGTGTAATATCCAATAAAAAGATGACACATTTACATACAATCAAATTTAAGTTTATTTTCTTGCTAATGCAAATATATTTTTAAGAACATGACCTTGATAGGAAGGTACATTAATGTTGTAGGTTAGGGGAGTGTCGACCATCTTTGCAACTTTCATCTTCTGGATATGTGAGTTCTTAATCGGCTAACACACAGTCTCATACAACATGGAAGGCCCAACCATTGCTCTATAAAATTTACCTTTCAGTAACGTTGGCACTTTCTTGTCACACAGGACTCCTGTCACTAACCTCCACTTCATCCACCCCACACTATACGGTGTGAGACATTCTTTTCGATCTATCCGGTCCCATGATAATTGACCCAAGGTACTTGTAACTACCCCTCTTAGGGATGACTTGAGAGTCAAGCCTCACTTCCACTCCCACTTTTGTCGGCTCGACCCCAAATTTGCACTCGAGGTATTCGGTCTTCATCCTGTTCAATCTGAAACCTTTTGACTCAAGGGCATATTTCCAAACTTCTAGCCTTTCATTGACGCCGCATCGTGTCTCGTCAATTAGGACTATGTCATCAGCAAATAACATGCACATTAGCACCTCCCCTTGAATATGATACTTTTTGGCATCCATCACCAGGGCAAATAGGAAAAGGCTGAATGCATGCCCTTGGTGCAATCCCGTAACAACTGGAAAATGCTCGGAGTCACCTCCTAATGTCCTAACCTTTGTCTTAGCTCCATCATACATGAGTAGTTCGGGAGTAATAGAACCTCCAAAAAGAAAAAATATGTAGTTGGAACTTCGATCATAGATTGAGGAGTACTTAAGGCCTTTTCCCTTTTTTTATTAATCTCAATGGATCCAAAATGATCCCAAAACGACGTAGGGGAAAGTTAAGGGAAAAAAATACTATAATTTCTAATGCAAATAAAGAGGAAAGTGCCAAATCAAATTGTTTTCTGTTCCAACGAATTTGACATAAATAAAAAGAAGAAAATACATTTTCAAGAAAGATCAAATTATTTTCAATTCCAAAATATGGAAATAAAATATTAACAGAGAGTTAAAGTCGATTCCGTCAATCGTAAATTTAAACACTTCACAATTCTTATTTGAGTATCCCAAAAATATTACAAACATATTGAAAGAATACATATCTTGTTATAAAATAATAAAAGAACAAGAGCAATATTACAGAGAAAGAGAGAGTTTTCTTATTTAATTTTGGGATGAATTACAATGGAATAGAATTCTCTATTTATAGGGAGATGATGACTTAGTCACCAAGTAATAAACCCTAAAATCTCTTCAAATATAGACATTCACCTTAAATAGAATTCTATTTATAACACTTCCCCTTGAATGTCTATTCAACAGATAATGTTCCTCTTTAAAACCTTAACTAAAATAGAACCCAGTGGGAAAAAAAATTCTAGAGAAGGAAAAAAAGTATACATATCTAATAATACGCCTTTTGATTGCCTCATTAAAAACCTTGCAAGGAAAAAAGAGACGCGCATTAATTCCCCCGATGAGAGCATCAATTGACATCCTTGAGCCTTTACATCCCAATCTTGTGCACTAGCTTCTTGAAGGTTGACGTCGACAAAGATTTTATATCAGTTTCAATGTATTTTCATAACGACATAACATAGAGATCTCTTCATTCATATATTCAGATACCTGAATCTCTCATGAGATATTATAAAGTGTTATGTCATGTGATCTTCTAGATCACTTGCCTCCTTTATTATGATCATTTGCTCATCTTTTTTATCAAGAAGTTTATTTGAAACCAATTGTCTATACGCTTTAAGCTTACCATAAACTTTGTCCTTCTAGGACTTAATATGAGCATTTGCAATGAGAATATAGTTACTTTATTTGGGTCAGCAAATGCGTCTGGCATGCTTTGCAATAAATTATACATGAATTATCCTTTTATGAACTTCAAGTTCATATTATTTTATTCTAGGATCTAGATGAATAATGATAATTCATTCTATAAAATGTTTTCTCAACTGTTGTATCTTGTATTCCCCTCATGTTAGAAGAAACTAACTTGTTTCCTCAACTTTGAGAACTCATCTTTGTGCGTTATGGTGTTAATCAAAATATACACCGCACATCAATAATAATAATAAGATGGAATTATTTGGTTCCTGACCCTGAACCACTTGTGAGGGGACAAAATAATATACTTTCGTAAATAATGTATATCAAACTGATATATATAACTTTGTTCTCATAAGCAATAGTTTAGCTATTAAGTGGAGGCACTCAATAAATTATTTTGCTAAACCAGCTATAACGTAGACCAACTTATGAAGATGAACTTCTTGAATAGAAAATCTGGAATATACTCTAAATTAAATTATTGAGCAAGTTACCTCGCAAACACCATGTTGCGGGTTAGCAATAATCGCACATGTAACCATCTCATAGATGCATCTTATGTGGTATACATGGCAGGTGAATGGGCACATATTCACCTTTGATATTTCTAACATTCATGAGATTCAACCCCAATTTTAGTTGGTATATTAATTAATGAGAACATGCACATAAAAGAATTCGTAAAGAACTTTCTAGTTCTTTAATATTTACCCATGTGAATTCTCTTTATTTTTGCACATCATACTTAAATTGATATGGGTAAATTAATTATGCCAACTGAATAAATTATCAATATTGGTAAACTTCAGGTTTACACCATGATGTGTGCAATTATGAATAAACTCCAAGTTTAATATGATATGGGTTTTTATATCAATAAATATTCACTTCATTGTGATATTCTTTTATTTATGTAGTATAAATTAGAGAATAAAGCGGGTAATTTTTCACATACATATTACCCCGCTACAAGTTGTAGTAACAGAAGATATTAAGTCTTTCATTTATTTATAGTCTCAATATAATCAACCGCTTTCGCATATACTTTGGAAATTGAATAAGTTTCTTTGAGACTTACTACAACACAATACCTTATTGGTAACCAATTGTGTTCCTCCAAAATAATAATAATTGGCTCTTCCAGAGCTCAGTAATTTTGCACTACCACAGATTCATCATCATCCATGTGGTGAATATCTCTTTTAAAGAGAATGTTATACCATTATGGCCATGGTCAAAATAATATGCAAGATCTGTTTCTTGCATTACCGTTGACTTTTAATAATCACAATGCAAAAATATATTGGCGTACAAAAAGTGCGTGATCAATGACCATTCATGCCATAATAATAATATTATTTTCTTATATCATCTCAAACCTCCTTTTAGAGGTGAGTGTGTTGTAATCACTACCACTAGTACATTTATATTCTTCCAAAAATGAATATATATTCATAAATCAGATGTTTTCTCATTCACATCATGAATGGAACATAATCATTTGTATGTGCTTTATAAAATCTCAAGTCAAATCGATGACAAATATTTTCACAAAATGTGGGATTATTTTGGGAATCCTTATTGTTCTCATTACCACAAATGATGACGATTATAATTTCGTCTATTGTCACGTCCACATCCATTGATACCTTCACGGTAATAGTTTTGTCTTCTTTCAGACTTATCACATATTGCTATCACATTCTCTTAAGAGAATGAGAATGGAGAAAATTCAATGGGACGGGTTTTAACTTCTTGTTCGCACGATCATACATGACTTTGATCATGGCAAAACATAGAAATTTTACCACTTCATGTGGGTGTAATTTCTTAAAAATTCCATTAGAGTTATAATCAAACTTTGTTGTCTTTGCCTGTATATAAATCAAATCATAGAATTTCAAGAATTTAAAAGAGAAAAGTAAAATATTTACCTTAAATCCAGAATTTTAATCATGAAGGAAGTTCATGAAACAATTGACAATCATTATGCTCAATCCCAAAGTTTCTACTCAATTGGTTAGAGTCTTGTGCTGATAACGTGTTATAAAATAATAAAAGAACAAGAGAAATATTACAGAGAGAGTGAGAGAGTTTTCTTATTGAATTTTGGGATGAATTACAATGGAATAAAACCCTCTATTTATAGGGAGATGATGACTTAGCCACCAAGTAATAAACCCTAAAATCTCTTCAAATATACACATTCACCTTAAATAGAATTTTATTTGTAACATATCTTACTTTATAAAAGAAAATTGTTCTATATACTTGATTGGAGTTCTGAATATGTACATTCCAAATGCGTATCATAAAGAATTTATTTATAGTTGTGATAGGATTGATAAGATCCATCCACTTTAAAAAGAGGTAGATAGTACTTCCCTGGGCCTTACGTTTTGTAAATCTAAATAAGTCGGGTCCAAAAATGATACCAGATAGATAATACATAAGAAATTATAGTATTAGTAAAATAACTATTAACATTGAGTTTGAAATCAACGAATCAAACAGTTCAAAAAAAATCATATAGCACTATTTGTGGTTATAAGATATATTCGATGTATTTAAGTTATTGTATTCATGAATACAGTAGCAAAACTATGCGAGAATCAGAGAAGTCCAGCTAATCAGTTGTTGTATTCGAGTGTATTCGACTGTATTCATGGCGTGAAACATGGGATTATAGTTGGATAGATTATTGTATTCGACTGTATTCACGGCATGAAATAGGAGATTATACTATTTTTAAAACGGAAAGTTAATCAATTAACATAGCAGACTCCTAATATAACTCAACAAACTCAATTATAACAAACAAAAATTATATTTTTAGTTATAAAAAAGATTCCAAATCGAAAAATATCCTGAAAACATAGAAATCTTGAGAGAAATTATATAATACATCTGAATACATAAATTATATTAATTAAAAAAAAATATGAATACATTCATGGCATAGACACTGAATTACAATATGAATATAATAAAATACATAGAATACAGCAGGATACATTGAATACAATAAAAAAAAAGATAGTGAATACAATAAAATACATGGAATACAACGAGATATATTGAATTACAATGGAAAAAAAGATAATGAATATAATACAATACATAAAAATACAGTGAAATATATTAACAGAAAATTAAGTTGCTCAACCCCAAATACCATCGTTTTTGTTCAAGAACAAACCCTAATTTCCGACAAATCAGCCGTAACGATACACTTCAACTAAAAACGAAACAATCCGCGGAACCCTCTCAAACCCTTCCTATAATGGCGAAATGGCAAAAACCTACTCCTTCAAGCTCGACCCATTTTAGGAAGTATCTGTCACGTGCTTAGAACGTATTGTTTAACGCCTCTCTTTCTTGTAAAATTTTCAGATGATTATTTTTGACTTTAATATAATAGAAAAGAGAAGAAATTGCATTAGTATAGAAATAAGGGTGCGTTGTATTTTTGAGGATTAATTACAAACAGAAAATTAACAGAAAAGAGAGGGAATTAAGCCATGAGTTTAGTGATATTCAATTCGGTGCAAGAATTGATCGGAAGAAAAAGAAAATAACGTTTGTGAGAGAATGGAGCATCGTGTTTTTAGGGAATGGAGAAGAGAATAGGATATATCAAAGTAGAGAGAGAAAGAAAATAGTGTAACTGAATAGCGTATTTAGTGGCTTAGGGCTAGGAGGTAACCGGCTGGCCTCGAATGCTGAAAATATCCTACGGGGTGGGAAACTTGATTACCTGGTAGAAGCTTGAGGGGATGGCCCGCTTGTATCCATGGGCGTCCTATAATGCCATTATAGGTGGTTTTCTCGTCCATGACAGGACTAGTAGTGATATTTCTCCAGATGTCCGCTCTACTGCATTATTAAAATCCGTTAGTGTTATGCAACGCCGTATTATTTTATCCTCGAGCTTCATTTGCATGAGAACTCTCGGGTGGATAATACATGCACTGCTTCCGTCGTCTGTTGGGTTTTTAATATATTTAATTAATATATTAAAGAGTTAAAAGAGGGTGAATGGGAAATGGGGGGAAATGAAATTTTGAGTGAAATTTTAATTTCCCTCTCCTTGGTAAATGGGCATTGTCACATATCGGAAGAGGAAGAGATTTTTTATGGGTATATAAGCAATTGTTCTTCTTCTAGCTCTTAAAGAGTTGAGAAGAAAGCAAGCCTCGCGCCGTCGTCGTCGTCGCTCGGCTCGGCTTCGGCTTCGGATTCGGATTCGGATTCGGATTCGGATTTGAATTTGGATTTGGATTTGGATTTGGTCAAATGATCGATCGATTGATTAACTTTTTGGACCAAATTTATTTGTTAATAGTAAAATATTAACGGAAATGTTATTAAAATATTTATTTTAATTACAGAATATTAATATTAAATAAATATTAATATTAAATCCAAATTTCAGTTTTTTTTGTTTTTGTAACAGAAAATTAACTACCCATCAATTTTCCCTCTTTATTTTCCCTCTTTATTATTGAGTAAATGGCCATTTATGCAATGGCATTTATGCTGTGGCAGTTTTGCAGAAACAGCCATTCTGAAGAGACTCTTCAGATTTCAGCCCAACTTTTGGCTATAAATACAACACTATTCTGCTCAGAATTTTACTACGAATTTTTGAGTTTCTCCTCCTTTATTCTGCATGCTTTTAGCATCAAACAAAGCAAAAAGTAAGTGTGATTTTCTACCGAACTTTGTGTTCGCTGAAACACTGGGTTTGCAGTACCACTACACCAGTGTGTAATTCGTTCTATCCTGGGAGGAAATAATCCATAACCTTGGGTACTAGGAGTGGATTAAATTCCTTAAGGAAACACTGTGAATTCAGTGGGCTCGAATTGGTTTCTTCATTTGTGTCTATGCATATATTTGTTTGTATTTATTTATATTTCCAGAATTATTTTACAAATACATTGTAATAACAAACTTAAGGAATTTAATTATATTTCTGTATTTGTTTTTTACTGTTTCTGGAAGAGTAAAACCTTTGTGGTTTTGTACTATATTAAAACGTGATTTTAATATTTGTGTCATTCTTTTACAGAAATGACTAACGAGAATGAGAACCAGGCTGTTCCAATGGTGACTACTAATGCCTCAACAAGCCGAACGACTCCGGCAGCATTGGCACCGGCGGAGAAACCCGGAAAATTTTCCGGGATTGATTTCAAGCGCTGGCAACAAAAGATGTTCTTCTATTTGACTACTCTAAGTCTCCAGAAGTTCATCAAGGAAGATATTCCTGTGTTGTCCGACGAAACTCCAGAAACCGAACGCTTTCTCGTCGTTGAGGCGTGGAAGCATTCAGATTTTTTATGCAAGAATTATATTCTAAACGGGCTGGAAGATTCTTTGTATAATGTCTACGGTGGCGTAGAAACGTCAAAGGAACTGTGGACTACGCTTGAAAAGAAATACAAAACTGAAGATGCCGGGTTGAAAAAGTTTGTTGCTGCAAAATTTTTGGACTACAAAATGGTAGATAGCAAGTCTGTTATTACCCAAGTTCAGGAATTGCAGGTGATTATTCACGATCTCCTTGCTGAAGGTATAAATCAAATTAATATTGATGTTGAAAGTAGTAACCTTAGTATTTTTACTAATGAAAATTTCATTGAAGGTCTTGTTATCAATGAAGCATTCCAAGTAGTAACAATGATTGAGAAGTTACCTCCTTTGTGGAAGGACTTCAAAAACTACTTGAAACACAAACGCAAGGAGATGTCCCTTGAAGATCTCATTGGTCGGTTGAGAATCGAAGAGGATAATAAAGCTGCTGAAAAGAGAGGCCGTGGAAACTCAACAATAATGAGAGCAAATATTGTTGAAGAGAACAAGAAGAGGAAGAAGGCTTCTGGACCAAAATACAACCCAAGCAAGAAGCGGTTCAGTGGAAACTGCTACAATTGTGGAAAACCCGGACACAAATATACGGAGTGTCGTGCTCCGAAGAAAGGCAAGAAAAAGGGTCAAGCAAACATGGTAGAAAAGCATGATGATGTTGATGACTTATGTGCCATGCTTTCCGAATGCAACTTGGTAGGCAATCCTAGAGAGTGGTGGATTGATTCTGGAGCCACTCGCCATGTTTGTGCTGTTAGAGAAGCGTTTGCTACTTATGCTCCCGTTGGACCCGACGAGACGATTTCTATGGGAAATGCTTCTAAGGCCAATATTGAAGGATGTGGGAAGATATTTCTCAAAATGACTTCCGGCAAAGTGGTGACTTTGAACAACGTCCTTCATGTTCCCGAGATTAGGAAGAATTTAGTCTCTACTGGACTTCTTGTTAAGAATGGTTTTAAATGTGTTTTTGTTTCCGATAAGGTTGTAATAAGTAAGAACGAAATGTTTGTAGGAAAAGGTTACCTCACTGAGGGCCTTTTCAAGCTGAATGTAATGGTCGTTGAGAATAATAATAAAATTTCAGCTTCGTCTTACTTACTTGAGTCAAATGAATTATGGCATATACGTTTGGGTCATGTCAATTATAAAACCTTACGTAAAATGATTAATTTAGAAGTATTGCCTAAATTTGAATGTGACAAATCAAAATGTCAAGTATGTGTGGAATCTAAGTATGTTAAACATCCTTATAAGTCGGTTGAAAGGAATTCAAATACTTTAGACTTAATTCACACAGATATTTGTGACATGATGTCAATACCATCTCGCGGTAGAAAGAAGTATTTCATAATTTTTATTGACGATAGTACTCGATATTGCTATGTTTACTTACTTAATAGTAAAGATGAAGCAATAGACACATTCAAGCAATACAAAAATGAAGTTGAAACACAACTTAACAAGAAAATCAAAATGATAAGAAGTGATAGGGGTGTTGAATATGAATCTCCTTTTGAACAAATATGTTTAGAATATGGAATTATTCATCAAACAATAGCCCCTTACACGCCCCAATCCAATGGGATTGCAGAAAGAAAGAATCGTTCATTAAAGGAGATGATGAACGCATTATTGATAAGTTCTGGTTTGCCACAGAACTTGTGGGGGGAAGTCATACTTACGGCTAGCCGAATACTAAATCGAGTACCCCATAGCAAAACACAATCCATTCCATATGAAAAATGGAAAGGAAGGAAGCCCAACTTGAATTATTTTAAAGTGTAGGGGTGTTTGGCAAAAGTGCAAGTTCCTAAACCCAAAAGGGTAAAAATAGGACCGAAAACCGTTGATTGTGTTTTCATAGGATATGCGACTAATAGTAAAGCATATCGATTTCTGGTTCATAAATCAGAAAATCCCGACATTCATAATAATACGGTTATAGAATCAGATAATGCTGAGTTCTTTGAAAATATATATCCGTACAAAAAGGAATGTGAGTCGATTAGTGAAGGATCTAAACGATCTCGGGAAGAAGCAAAAGAAAGTACACTTAACTAGGAAGATCCAAGGCGTAGTAAACGTCAAAGAACGTCTACTTCATTTGGACCAGATTTTGTGACTTTCTTATTGGAAAATGAGCCTCAAATATTTAAAGAAGCTATGTCTTCTTCGGAATCATTGTTATGGAAAGAGGCAGTCAATAGTGAAATAGAATCTATATTGAACAACCATACATGGGAATTGGTTGATCTTCCTCCTGGAAACAAACCGTTGGGTTCTAAATGGATCTTTAAAAGGAAAATTAAAGATGATGGAACTATTGAAAAATATAAGGCAAGACTTGTGGTCAAAGGGTATAGACAACGAGATGGTCTTGATTATTTTGATACATACTCTCCAGTTACAAGAATTACGTCCATACGAACGTTAGTAGCGTTAGATGCAGTTTATGGTCTTGAAATTCATCAAATGGATGTTAAGACGGCCTTCTTAAATGGAGAGTTGGAGGAAGAAATCTACATGGAACAACCAGAAGGGTTTGTGGTTCCAGGTAAAGAAAAGAAGGTCTGTAGACTTGTTAAGTCCCTTTACGGATTAAAACAAGCACCCAAACAATGGCATGCTAAATTTTACCAAACAATGTTGTCAAATGGGTTTAAGATAAATGAATGTGATAAATGTGTGTACATTAAAAATGTTCCAAATCACATAGTCATTGTTTGCTTATATGTGGATGATATGCTCATAATGAGTAATGACATTGCCAATATAAATGCTACTAAGCGTATGCTAACTAGCAAGTTTGATATGAAAGACTTGGGAGTTGCTCATTTAATTCTAGGAATTAAGATCCATAAGACTTCTCAAGGTCTGGCATTGTCACAATCTCATTATATTAAGACAGTACTTGAAAAATTCAAGCACTTGGGCTTTAAAGTTGCAAAGACTCCAATTGACGTGAATCTTGCATTAGCAAAGAACAAAGGCCAAAGCATATCACAATTGGATTATGCTCGTGTGTTCGGTTGCTTAATGTACATCATGAACTGTACACGACCAGATATAGCCTGTGCTATAAGTAAATTGAGTCGATATACGAGCAATCCAGGTCAATCTCATTAGATGGCCATGAAACGAGTTTTGGGGTACTTAGTACATACCCGGGACTTTGCTTTGCACTACAATAAATATCCTGCGGTCATTGAGGGATATTGTGATGCAAATTGGATCACCGGATCAACTGATTCCAAGTCCACAAGTGGATATGTATTCACCATTGGTGGAGGAGCGGTATCTTGGAAGTCGTCCAAACAAACTTGTATTGCCCGCTCTACAATGGAGGCCGAGTTCATAGCCTTGGATAAAGCCGGTGAAGAAGCTGAATGGCTCCGGAATTTCTTGGAAGATATTCCATTTTGGCCCAAACCCTTGGCACCAATATGCATACACTGCGATAGTCAAGCGGCAATTGGAAGGGCTGGGAGCGCTATGTATAACGGTAAATCTCGTCATATACGACGAAGACATAAAACCGTTAGACAATTACTCTCTAGAGGAATTATCACGATTGACTATGTAAAGTCAAGTGATAATGTGGCGGATCCACTTACAAAAGGCCTAACTAGAGATGTAGTTGAGAAATCATCGAGGGGAATGGGACTGTGGCCGAGAACAAGTCATAGTGGCGGTAACTCTACCTAGAAGACTGGAGATCCCAAGATCTAGGTTCAAGGAGATCAAACAAAGTCATTTATGACGGTTCAACATTGTCAAATAAGCTTTTGGTCCATTCTCTTATAAGACAATGTTTCAGTACCAAGGATAAAGCATTAAGGCTTTTTAATGATTTCTAAATTTGATACGGGGTATATCAAATAGTGTATCTACGGAATGACACGTTTAGGAATCACCTATGTAAGTTTGAAGTGTTAGCCGCTTCAAGGAGAATTCTGTAAGGCCAGTTCTCTACGCACTTATGAAACCAGGCGGTGTTCATGGCTGAAACGAACACAACAATGAAAACCAAAGACGGTTAAGGGTTGGTTATGTGACTTGTGGTTGTCTAGGTATACACCAAAGTTCGACGGTTCAAAGATATCAAATCTACCGATTGATCGAGTATATCCGACATAAGTTCACTACAAAAAGTTCAAAGGGAAACCTACTTATCCAGATGCAAGTAATCCTTACTTGCGAATCACACAGTTTTTCATGCATACTTCCATGATATAGCCATTCCCCATTCATATGGGGGATTGTTGGGTTTTTAATATATTTAATTAATATATTAAAGAGTTAAAAGAGAGTGAATGGGAAATGGAGGGAAATAAAATTTTGAGTGAAATTTTAATTTCCCTCTCCTTGGTAAATGGGCATTGTCCCATATCGGAAGAGGAAGAGAGTTTTTATGGGTATATAAGCAATTGCTCTTCTTCTAGCTCTTAAAGAGTTGAGAAGAAAGCAAGCCTCGCGCCGTCGTTGTCGTCGCTCGGCTCGGCTCAGCTTCGGCTTCGGCTTCGGATTCGGATTCGGATTTGGATTTGGATTTGGATTTTGTCAAATGATCGATCGATTGATTAACTTTTTGGACCAAATTTATTTGTTAATAGTAAAATATTAACAGAAATGTTATTAAAATATTTATTTTAATAACAGAATATTAATATTAAATAAATATTAATATTAAATCCAAATTTCAGTTTTTTCTTTTTTTGTAACAGAAAATTAACTACCCATCAATTTTTCCTCTTTATTTTCCCTCTTTATTATTGAGTAAATGGCCATTTATGCAATGGCATTTATGCTGTGGCAATTTTGCAAAAACAGCCATTCTGAAGAGACTCTTCAGATTTCAGCCCAACTTTTGGCTATAAATACAATACTATTTTGCTCAGAATTTTACTACGAATTTCTGAGTTTCTCCTCCTTTATTCTACATACTTTTAGCATCAAACAAAGCAAAAAGTAAGTGTGATTTGCTACCGAACTTTGTGTTCGCTAAAACACTGGGGTTTGCAGTACCACTACACCAGTGTGTAATTCGTTCTATCCTGGGAGGAAATAATCCATAACCTTGGGTACTAGGAGGGGATTATATTCCTTAAGGAAACACTGTGAATTTAGTGGGCTCGAATTGGTTTCTTCATTTCTGTCTATGCATATATTTGTGTGTATTTATTTATATTTCCAGAATTATTTTACAAATACATTGTAATAACATCGTCTACCATAATTCTTTTCATATATGTATCAACGATGCGTAATGTTATGACTAAAGCATCGTAATAAGGGAAATACAAACCGTCGGTATCTGACTTTTTGAAGATGATACTATCTTCGAAGTTATCATACTGTTCGTGAGCAATTGTATGCTTCAACTTATGCGTGGTGAAATTTACGTGGTTGATCACTAAGTCTCACCACCACCGATAATCATTTGTATGGTACGTGCCAGCGACGACGGCTTTGGTGGTCTTTGAGATGGGTCGCGCCCTCTGATGAAGTTGGCCTTTCCTTTATCGCTGAGCAGTTCTTTCAGGTATCCTTGGTTCATCATTCTAACCACCTCATGTCGTAAACCTATGCAATCTTCGGTCTTGTGTCCTCTTTCATGATGGAATTCGTAGAGGACATTTGACCTTCTTGCATTTGGGTCCAATTTCATCTTTTGTGGCCACTCCACCTTTTTGCCCAGCTTCTCTAGTGCGTACACTATTTTTGGAGGGGAAACACAAAAGTTATGAGCAGATAATAATGGAGGCATACCCTTTACGTATCGAAGGGGCGCGATATGTCGCGACATGGCATCTGCATGCCTCGGGGGAGGTGAATTAGGAGTTCTAGCATAAGGATGATGCCTTTCTCTGTTGAAGCGTGGGAACTGATCCCTTCGTCCGTCGCTATGTCGATCCCTGCTCCTCGGACGGTACTGACGTTAGTTGCTGGGTTGGACTGTTGAGATCATCTTCATTTGCTCTTATTTCGGCGCAACAGGCATTATGGATCTCCTCCCATGTGGTGGGAGGGTACTTCATGCGTCTGGTGAGTAACTTCTTGATCGCCTTCGACTCGCTTCTGCTTATTCCGTTTTGGAAGGCTGTGACCGCCATTCATTTCGACACATTTGACAGTCTCATTCTTACCCTGTTGAACGAGGCTAGAAAGTCCTTTTGCCCTTCGCCCGTTGTTTGCTTGATGGCGAAGATGTCGTTGACCCTAGCTTCAGCCTTCTTTGCTCATACATGAGCGGTAGCGAATTTATCCTCCATCTCCTCAAACGTCGATATCGACCGTGCTGGTAGCTGAGAATACCAGGTTAATGCTCCTTCTGTCAAAGTCAACACCGAACTTTTTCAACAGCACAGATGGCACTTGTTCTTTTGAAAAGTCGTTGCCTTTTACTACAGCCACGTAATGAATCATACTATCTTCTAGATCCGTGGTCCCCATTGTAAATTTTGGTGGCGTTTTGAAGGTTTTCGGAATGGGATGGGGAGCAGCTTCCTCACTGTACGTCTGCTCGATAAACCTTCCCACAACGCGTTTTGGCAGCAGCTTAGGGGCACTGGGTATTTTGTCAACCCTTTCCTGGTGTTCTTTCATTTGATCACGAAGCATTTTGTTCTCGTTTTCCATTTCTTCCATTTTCTTTAGAATGGTCACGAGTGTACCATTACTCGCATCAGTGATAGTGTGGGTGTTGATTGTTTGTACAATGCTTGGCTAGCCGGTGGCAGCAACGGTTTCCACCATCGGAGAATCTGCGGTATTTACTAGAGGTGTTTTTTCAAGCGTAGTGTTTATAGTGCTTGTCAACCACTCCTCTAACAGCTTTTTGACTGCTGGTGGTGTTTCTTTCACCGCGGATGTTGAAGTTTCTCTTTGCATAAGATCGTCAGATCCTCGAGTATAGATGGTGAGATTTTTCCCTCTGGTGTGCCTCTTGGTGTTATATTCTCGGTATCTTCTCTATCGACTTCATTGAGGGATTCCAAGAGGTTGTTTGAGACATTCGATATCGCCTTCAACCTTGCTTTTTTCTCTACCATCGCTGATTTCTATGGAGTGTGAAGGATAAAGATCGTTGCATTTGATATCCCAGGTGAAAACTATGATTTTGACTACCGAAATCCCCACAGATGGCGCCGAATTATTTGACTCAAAAGATGTTAAACTCTTTTGAAGCAAATCAATCAAAGAGATGAAGGGGTAAATCGTAGTCGAAGATAATAAACCCCAGGATCGTTTCAATAATCGGTATAATAATAACAGTAAAAGATAGATAGATAGATAGATAGATAGATAGATAGATAGATAGATAGATAGATAGATAGAGATTACGAGAGAGAGAGAGATAAAGATCAGAGAGATAATTAGTTTTTCTATTACAAGTTATCTGCCTATTACAAGGCTCGGATCCCCTTTATATAATCGAGGGGATCCAAGCCGAGTCATCAGAATGACAATGTCAGTGTACTTTGTAGCGGAGCCGATGACAGGTCGAAGTCGTTCCTCCTCTCACCCCGAGGTCGTTCCCTCGTGTCGACTTGTTAGCATTCAATGGTTGGTCGTATTGACGGTAGGATGTGATTGGTCAAACTCGACCCCATACAGTAATAATCTCTTTAACTATGTGCAACCAGCTTTGTCCTGCCAGCTTCAATTCAATCATATTATAATTAATTGCAATCAAATTAAATTTAATACATTCACTTATTAGAACGAATTTTAATAGGTATCTGTCACTTTATAATTCACGATATAATCCATACCAAATAAATGTATAAGTACTCCCGTGTCAAATATTAATTGAATATCAATCAACATTCAAACACACTCCCTACTAATTATACACACGACACCATACTATGAGATACTCGTTGTATCCTGTCACTTTGCTTGTACCATGGTAGCAAGTAGCAACGAAAATCTATTAGGAAAACAACGCCTTGCCATAACAAACCAATTTTATCCAAAACTCTTATCTTTTCTTTTAATTATGAATTGTCGCTTCCTATTCGTTTATAAAGAGTTCTTCTCGTTAGTACTTCTATCTCTAATATTTATCCCAACACATATGGATAATTTCATTTTACTCTTATCATAGATGACTCGATATTCAGATTTTAAAATTCTATGATTTTTTTTTAGAAGACTCTTTTCTTGAGTATTATCCCAAAAAGATTAGATTGCTCAGTATTCCACCAATTAGTAACCAAGATTCCAGACATATATTAAGTGAGAAAGAAATCCACTATGGGAAAACTATAGGTGCAAGATAGAAAGAGGAGTGAATGCTTTCTTTTTGTCATTTTTTATCCGTGAATTATTAATCAACCCATTCGTACACTCTGTGCGGTCGAATATTTCTTGCACATATGATACGGCATTGCTTTGATTATCTTTATTTCGGCCCTATTTTCTTTCTTTTACTTTTATTGACATAGGGTACCAGAGAAATCTTTATTTGAACCACGGTATAAAGAGGCTCATATACGGAACAACGTGAAATAATGCCTGGGTAGCAGATTCGATTAATCGAAATTCAGAAGCTGAAATTTTACCTCTACCTTAGGTTTAGCCAGGGCATTTATAACACGACCCAAATAAGCCCCACTTACGAGTATTTGAGCAATTCTTTCCCCGGTGGATTTCTTTTTGTGTTAATAAATGTGTAAAATCTTGGGTTATTAATTGGCAAAACACTGGGCAATTCATTTTTTTTTTTAATAATATTCACGAGAAAAGTCCTCTAGAAAAATTCATTGAATTAGAGGAACTCCTTCCTGGACGAAATGATCAAGGAATACTCAGAAACACATGTCGCAGAGTTTGAGATAGAAATCCATAAAGAAACTATCCAATTAATGAAGATACCAAAGGAGAATCGTACCCATACGATTTTGCACTTCTCGACAAATATCATCTGTTTTATTACCGATTCTTGAATGCCCGTTATGGTAGAATATTCATGTGAGACTTTCTCAGATTTTACATGTATGATACAATTCTTTCTAACACAAGGTACTTATTAGATCGAAGCAACCCCATAGGCTTCTTTAATCATCATGGATTCCCAAGCACATGAGCTTTTTACAAATAAAAATAGAAAATGAAAGGCTTATTATTCAACAGTATAACATGACTTATATACTCGTGTCAACCACAGTGTATGTATTCGAATTTTTAATGAAGTTGATTGACAAAATATGGACTTCTCTACGGACAATTAGAGTTTTGATATGCTAGTAAGTAGCCCGGGATTAGAACCCGAAACTAGTCGGATGGAGTAGATTAGTTGACCCCATAAGTGGGACCAAACATGTTGCCGCCAGAAGCAGAACCCCGTATTTCTTCTAGAAAATCTCCTAATTGTTCCAGAACAACTAAAAAGAGATTTTTAAATCAGAAAGAATTCGGTTCAAATGTAAATTTGACCTTTTTGAACTCTATTTGTAACTCACTAGAGGCCCGAAAAATAGTCCTACCTCTGAGTTATATCCCTTCCCCGTCCCATCAAGAAATAAAACTAACTAATCGTAAGTCAAAGGGTCGATAAACTCAACGCCACTATTCTTGAACAACTTGGAGCCGAGCCCTCTTTTCGCACTATTACGGATATGAAAATATTGGTCATAATCAAATTCAATTGTCAACTGACATCCTCAAAATAGTACAAGCAATTTGGAATAGGTAATTGATAGTATCGGAGTTCATTCGGTGTTTTATCATTTCAGATCATGGGAATTAGCTTCACTTCCCACTTGCAAAAAGCACATACTAACTTTATGAATCTAACAAACATTATTAAACGGTTCGACTTTTTATGAAGATCGAACAGGCTACGAAAATTACTCGGTGAGTGAAAATAAAAGTAGAATAGAACGTCAGCAAAATACTAATTCGTCAACACTCCAGAAAATGGTGAAAAAGAACAAAACAGTCATTTGCCTTATGTTCTAAGTTGCAGAATAAAGAAACTACAATTCTTAAGAACCCTTGTCACTGCCTAAATTAAGCAAACTTTCTTGGAGTTTCAATGCCCAACCTATATATATATATTATATATACCAATACTAATTTAAGATGGCAAATAAATTGCTTGAAATGCTTAACATCCTGCTTGATAATGCGTCAAAAAGTAAAAAGGGAGCCGGCCAAAATCCACTAAAGACATCGGATGTTGGCTTCAGTTCAATGCATTGAGATAAAAGTCAGTGTCAAATGGAGGTTTGAACAGCTCGATTCCCTGAAAGCTACCACCAGCATGACTATTAGCAGCCAATGTATGGTCACGAGGATCGGATGAGGGTTGTCCACCCTGCCAGTATTCACAGGACATAAGTGGCACACCTTGTGGAATTGCCTGCATCATCTGCTCGGGCATGCTGCTCTGATTTGCATGTGTTGGGTTGTTCAGTGAAACAGTCTCAGGCTCGGATGAACCCCATGAATTAGTTGACAGAAGAGAGAGAGCACGAGGAAATTCCCGTCCTGCACCCATATTGAACATGGATTCCGTGGCACCTGATAGAAAAATGGAAACTAACCTACTTCAGAAAACTTATGCTGGGATTTAATAATCTTGCACTTTCAATCAGCTTCCTCTTAACACTCAAAGTCGTCTTGACTTCCAAAACTTTTCAGCAATCTACAATTCTTTAACAGTGAACATATCAAAGATCAACTTTTCAAAATCTCAACTTTATTTCTTCTATAAAATATATTCATAAAAAGTAAAGTGAGTCGATTAAGTGATCCTGACTCCATTTTCAAAAAGGACAACAGCCAATCCCACTGCCACTATCAGTTATATACTGGACATCATATTTTCAGTATATTCCATATCTAACAAAGTCTCAAACAGAAAAAAAGATCGACAATAAATAGAGGTGAATGTCTAATCTCTTCTCAACAATAGTGAACTCCCGAGAGGAGAGTAACTAATCTAACAACAGATAAGATATACTTATTCTCTAAATTATGAGGAAGATAAATAAATGTCTTAGAAATCAAACCCTTGAGTGTCTCCTATGTATGATGAGTCTCTTAACTTCTGCAGCTCCTAAGTTTTTCCAACAAGCTAAGTGCATGTGATTGTTATCTTACATGCAAGTGAACAATTATTGCCTTTGGTGCACTGCTTTGATCGCTAACTAGGAACAAACTTATCAACTCATCTCAAAGGTTGACATATTAGGTAAGAGCTTTATGTAGTCAGCTAACTCTTTCAATTTATTAGATACCAATAACATACCCAGTATCTTCCCATACATGGAGTCTGAGGATGGGGAGGTTAGTGTGTACGCAGGCCTCAATTTATTAGAAACCAAGTATGAAAATAAGTCATAATCTCCAACCCCAATGCATAGCATAACAATTCCAGTTCTACTTCAGCCACTTTTAAGTATCACCGGTAGCACTCTTGCTAAATTTCCCTTCCTTGAGAATGAAGCACTCTTGCTAAATTCCATAATTGACTCCTAAATGAAAATGCCTTCAATTCCTCAGGAATTGTTTGACAGATAAAACTATACCTCAAGCAAAAATAAAGAAGGTTCCGTGGTAATACAAATAAAGCTTTCAACCAAAGTGCTTCCTACCATCTTTCATGACATATGGGCCGGTCAGATGGAGAAAAGGTACATTTATTGAAAGGTTCTAGTTAAGAATTTAAGATCAATACTCCGTAGCATGTAACTCATAATGCAAATGTAATGCACCTATTGTTGACTACTAATTAGGATAGAGAAACAAGAATTGCTGCCTTCAGGAGTCTATAACTAATGATCATGCAACTAACTAACTTAATGGAACTGTTTTTACAAAAAGATACAAATAGAGTCAGGGAAAAAGTAGAGATCTGCTTTAGTATATAAACAAAAATTGTAACAACTTGGAGCATAACTGCACAGAAGAAAAGCTTTGGATCCTTGATAGTGAAACAAACCTCGATTGAAAACTTCGGCTGTGTGGCCCTTGAAGGGCAAGGGCAAGCAGCTAGATACATTACTGTGTGCACCCACGGCCCGTGAAAACTGGATCCCTGGCAATAATGATTGCCCATTTATACTGCCAGCTCTTTCAGGCTTTGGAGTAGACCCTCTTGTTATACTGAACTTAGTTTCTTCAGTGCTTTCCCAGGTAGAATTAGCAGCAGCTCCAGACTGAACCAGTTGGGAATGGTTGAGCACAAGATTCATAGGTTGCCTGCTATCTGTAATTGTAAAAGCGCATAAGATGATAATTAAGCACCAAACACTGCTTAGCAGGTAACCCACGAAGCACCCTCACTTTCCAAGCACAACTAATTGTTAGTATTAATTATATGCATGCATTTCATTTTAGATACAAATGATTATTAAAACCAATGCCACTACAACTGGTTGCTTAACCAGCAAAGAAACGTTATGAAAAGTTTTTTGACTAGTAGTCGACAAATTACTGTCCATGTTAACCTATTTTCTATAACTATTACTAAAGCCTGTCATTTGAGTACTCAAAGCCAAATTCCAAGAAAGGAAACGTGCAATCCCAACATAGACAACATACCATAAAACAATGAAGAAAGCCTTGCCGAGTTGAACTGGATGGTTTCCTGCTGTGGTTTGCGGCGCCGTGCATTGTGGTCAGAGAGTCTCCTGCGACAGCTTCTCTTCTTTTCATCAAATTCAGACAAGCTATGGAACCTTAATTTCAAGGATTCAAAAATTAAAAAAATGAGCAATGTACTACAGCTACATCTAGAAGAAGTTGTTAAAAGGCACAGATGTGCATTCCAAGGACATAAAAATCTAACTACAAAGATATCTACCTGCTACACTGTTGACAAAAGCGACGTGCTACACCTGCTATAATGACCTTTGGGCATTTGGAATGACTGTCACAAACTCGATGCTTCCGGTAATATTCTTTAGCTGATGAAAGATCAAGGCTGCAGCCTTCAACCTGACAGCGAGGAGTTGGTGCATTCTGAGTAGATAATTTTGTTTTCTTTGCTGCTGCAGCAGATGATACGTGTTTCTCGGGGAAGGATGAAACCTTAGCACCACCGATGGTCTCAAATGTCCGCTTACCAAGTTTCAGACCTATAAGTGGTTCAACAGAGCCTACTGAAGCCTCCATGGGGGGTGAATTTCTAGAGCAAAGTTTCACTTTCTTACTAAGATCCTCAGGAGAGCCATCAAAAGAAAAGTTGGATGCTTTCAAGCCCTCCTTTGGTGAAGAGTCGGTAGAAGCTGATATTGAGCTCTTGATCGAAGAACCACGCCCAACATCAGAGATATAACCACCGGTACCACTACCACCACTCGACAAATTGAAGGATCCAGCATCAAGTTCTTCATCTTCTTCAACTCCCCAATCTGTTAATTGTAGTTCTTTTGGACTTTTGGCGGCCTCTGAACCAAACATTACCAGGTTTCCCCAGTCCCACTTTGCATTCCACTCCATCTTGGGGAAGAAGCTACGAGATGGCTTTAGTAAATTTCAACACTCATGGAACGCAAAAAAAAGTAACTAGGACTCAGATCTGCAAAATATCCACCATATAAAATTAACTTCTATTTGTTTCTAGATTGACAAGTACATAATTTCACCAAGGCAAAAACAAACATTCCATCAAACAACAGAAAGTTTGAATCAAAGAGCAAGAACACAAATCCAAGACTAAAAAAACCAGAACCAATAATGTAGCATGGCTGGATCACAAATTTGATGTTCTACCTCAAAACTGTAACTCGCTAATTTTCTTTCACACTTTCAAGATCATATTGTCATTCTAATCCAAATTCTTTGAATAGCCCAAAGCAAGAGGAAGTAAACTATCACCACAGAGCAGTCAATCAAACATGTAAAGAATAAAAAAGATTGTCCCTGAAAATCACTAATAAAAAAGCATCCAAGCCCCATAAATTCGAAGAGGTTAGTGTTGGAAAATATTCCTCTGCTAGTTCCCACACATATAGCCATGACCTTACAAAGAGCAGCATCTCAAAAACCCATTTACAATAAGAAAATAATTGTTACTATCTTTGTATTCTAAAGCAGCTCATCAAGCATATACAACAACTTCAATTATTTTGCAAGAGGAGGTAGAAAACGAGCTCACCTTTATCAAACAGAGTTGTTGGAGACAAAGAAGTAGTATATTAAAACTATTCAAATACAGAAACAGAGGTCAAGCCCTTCCAATCCAAGACCACAAAATGCATTTCCCCATCTATTGCATCCCTTAACTCCACCACATCATTTTCAGCTACTTGTTGTTTCCTCACCTAATCAAATAAAAGCCAAATAAATAATGAAACATTTAATTGTTCATCAACCCCACAAACAAGTGACTAGGTGTAAGTTTAAAATTTTCTTGATTATGACTAGATTTACATACACCCCTCTTTTCACAACAGTATAATGTTTTCCTCAAATAAAAACACATTTTCTGGTATAAAAGTTACTCCTATTTATTTTGGTATAGAGTAGTTGGTACTACTCCACTTGTTAGATAAAGCAATGGTCCCCCATCTTAGGGTTTCATTGGAATCCACACCCAAAAAGAAGAAGACAGACTTTTCTACTAGTATAAAACTGCTTAACTAACGCATGAATGAACTCTCTTTCTTTTCCAAGAAAATGCGACATCGTTCCCATATTTTACATTAAATACATAAAAGAAAAGGGTGTTATGCAAGTTTTTAGCAAATAGTGATGCATTTTCTTCATCTGTTTCATAAGAAACAGAATCAGAAACCAAGAAAAGGGTGTTTGATGAACTCAGTCTGATTAATGGAGAAGTAGTAATAACCCATTTCTTTGGAAATGATTAGGGTGAAAAAATAAATTGAAAAGTAGAATAAAAAGATACACTAATTCTAAATCGAGAAATCCCCTCTAAATGGAAGCTTTAAGCAAAAAAGAAATCATTCCCTTAATCTGTTTCTCCAGAAAAGGAAAGAATAACAGTAACAAAAAACACTCAGATTGTTTTGATAATGATTTAGATAAGGTAAAAATAACGGACCTAAATATGTATTCATCTCCAAGAAAAGAAAATGATTAGCTAGGTTGGTAAAGAAGAAGAAAAAGCTCACCAATAAATATGAAAGAGAGAAAGCCAAATTTCTTGGAAAATTTCAGAGTTTTTACACTTTACCAAATGAAGAAAAAGAGAGAGAGAGAAGCATTGGTTAGGAATTCATACAGTAGGAGGAGGAGAGAGTGACTGGTGAGTGACCCTGCTTGCTGTCAGTGAGAGAACGACAGTGTGTGAGCTGGTGCTGGGTGATAAGCTTTTATCACCTGTGTGCGGTTACATGATAAGAGGTTTTACTACTCCCATCTTTTTTCACTGTGGCATTGATAAGTAATGAGACACGCGGATTTATTAATATTGTTATAAATATATTATATTGTTAATGTTTATTTAGTATTCCATTGTAAATAAGTTTTCTCAAGAAGCTTATTCATATGAGACTCCGCCGTAAATATGTTTATTTATTTAGTACTCTATTGGAAATAAGTCTCCTGAAGAAGCTTATCACTTTGATACCCGACTGTGGATAAATATTACTTCCGGTAGAAGATTATCCATATCGGGTATAATAAGTTTATCCTTTCGATACTCCATTATAGATAAACATTACTCTTAGTATAAGATTATCCAAATTTGGTATAGTAGCAGCTTACACACCAGCTTGTAATAGCAGCTTATACAGCATCGTATAATAGCAACTTATACAGCAATTTCATTTTTTCTATAAATAAAAGGATTTTTATTTTATTATGTACATCAGTTTGAATTCGAATAATATATCAGTCTCCCTTTATACTTATCTTTACTTTACTATCTTTATTTTATAACAACTATCTCAATGCCCCTTTTTTGGTGCCACGGATTTATTAAGTTATACTAACATAATTTTGTTTACTAGTGTAATTTTACTTATTATAATCCATATGTTTTTTTTATAGACTTGATTGCTGCGCTGAAATATCTTGACACTCTTACCGTAACTTCATTTATACATTCAATAGCTATTTAATTCCATTTTGGTATTGTAATTCGATATTTATAACTTAGAATACAAAATTTTTGGTATTGTAATTCGATATTTATAACTTAGAATACAAAATTTTACATTGTATATAATAGTGTTTAGCCTATTATATCGCGATACATACTACTTTGTGGTTGCTTATGAAGGTAATATGTCAGTAAACAAAGTCTTTACACTATTAGGGCATAGTAGGAGTCGCAAACGGATAGATCGAGTCGGATATGGTTCGGGTCAAAAACGGGTAATGAAAAAATAGATCAATTATCCGATTCGACCCATATTGAATACTTTTAAAAAATGGGTTAACAGCCAGATAATATGGGTTACCCATATTATCCCTGACTTCTTGTATATGATCATTTTTTAGAGAATTTTTAGTCTCCCTAACTTGTGGAACCCCCAATTTGAGGTTTTACAAATGTAAAAGTTAGGGGACATTTACATCTATACCCGTTTTTTGTGCCACATTTTAACCTGTGCCAGCTTTGCAAAAAAAAGTTGCAAGCGTACCCGCTTTGCAAAAAAAAATTGCAAGCGTACCCGCTTTGCAAAAAAAAATTGCAAACGTACCCGCTTTTTCGTATAACTTCAGCACACGGAGCTGAAGTAGTAAAGGCAATCACACAAAACTTCAGCATTTTAGTAGTCGGGCCTGAAGTTCAGCTCTAAAGCTGTAGTTTTTGTTTTGTAACTCGCGAACTTCAGCTCTAGAGCTGAAGTTTTATTTTATATAAGTTTTTGTTTAGTAATCGAGAAACTTCAGCTCTAGAGCTGAAGTTTGCCAGTTATAAAAATAAAACTTCAGCTCTAGAGCTAAAGTTTTTATCTTTCTAACCGGACAACTTCAGCTAAGTTTGACAGTTATTAAATAAAAAATTCAGCTCTAGAGCTGAAGTTTTCTTATTGTAACTAGGAAATTTCAACTCTAGAGCTGAAGTTTCTATGTTGTAACTAAAGTTTCTATGTTGTAACTAGAAAACTTCAGCCCTAGAACTGTACATTTTTTTCCCACAAATGCTAATAGTCTTATTAATTGAGTCGCCCTCAGTCAAGTCCTGACTTATTTTAAATCTTCTGTGAACTATGACAAGATGTTCAACATCCTTAGTTTTTATAACTGCTACTAGTTAATATTAGTGTCGTTGCCTTTTAGTATCAAAGACAATGTGTGGGGACTAAGCAGCGACCTCTAGATTAAATCATTAATGAAATAATGGAAGACTTGAAATTCAATTGTACAGTTGCTTTAGCAGCACCAACAACAAAAGAAGAAGAAGAAGAAGAAGAAGAAGAAGAAGAAGAAGAAGAAGAAGAAGAAGAAGAAGAAGAAGAAGAAGGAGGAGGAGGAGGAGGAGGAGGAGGAGGAGGAGGAGGAGGAGGAGGAGAAGAAGGGGAGGAGAAAGGGGAGCTGATGTTTTTTAAAAAGTGGGTGTGAGTGCAAACAAAACGACAAAGTGGTTACAAGTTAAAAAGGGGCGCCCTATCGTGCAATTTTTATAAAAGTTAGACCTATTGGTTATCCATTGTTAGTCATTGGTTATCCATTTTCTAAATGGATAATATGGTTCTTATGACTCATTTTCAAACGGTTCATTATCCAACCCATTTTTAATGGATAATATGGGTGGTTAACTATTTTTTTTTAAAACTATTTTGCCACCCCTAGGGAATAGATGTTTTAAGGAAATTATGATACTTGTTTTTTTTGGAGCCGAGAGTCGCCTAGAAACAGTCTCTACCCTTTTTGGGATAGGTGTAATGTCTGCGTACAATTCATCTCTCCAGACCCTAGTGAAATTTTACAAGTTATGTTATTATTTTTGTTGTTGTATGATACTTGTTTTTTTTTTATTAAAAAAATTTAAAATTATTATCAACAACCAAAAAAAAAATCTACCCAGCCTAATTTTCCAAATGACAAATTACAAATAATTTGCCTTTACATACCACCAATACAGTTGTAATACTCTTTCTGTTCATTTTGCACCCCTTAAAGAAAAATAAATAAAATATATAATTTACTATGGAATGCCCTGGAGTTGGAAAGGAAGTTAGTTGATAGAGGTGCCTGGAGAAGTTCTGGGGAAGCGAATGCTATGTGGACTGTGACGGCTGATCTCGTTAGGGAGGCAGCGCGAGATGTGCTTGGAGTAGCCAAGGGATATTCAGGCAGGCATCAAGGTGACTGGTGGTGGAACGAGGCTGTCCAAAGAAAAGTGGAGGCGAAGAAGGCGGCATTTGCTCGGATTGCGAAGAGCTCGAGCGAGGAGGAAAGGAGAGTGAACATGGACCGCTATAAGGAAGCGAGGAGGGAGGCGAAGTTGGCGGTCACAGAAGCAAAGAATGCAGCGTTTGGGCGCATGTACGAGGAATTAGAAGAGAAATGAGGGGATAGGAAGTTGTTTAGGTTGGCTAAAGTGAGGGAGAAGAATGCGCGGGACCTGGACCAAGTTGGGTGCATCAAAGACGAGGATGGTAGAGTTCTGATGGGGGAGGCTCAGGTCAAGCAAAGGTGGCAAGCATACTTCTGAGACCTGCTCAATGAGGAAGGGGACCAAGACATAGAGTTAGGGGAGCTGAGGGACTCAGAGCGCCATAGGGATCTGGGGTTCTACATGCGTATTAGGGTAGAGGAGGTCGTGGAGGCTTTGCGTAGGATGAGTAGGGGTCAAGCGACCGGACCAGACGAAAATCCGGTGGAGTTTTGGAAATACATGGGTAGGGCAGGAGTGGAGTAGCTGTCCAGGTTGTTCAATGCGATCTTCAGGTTCAAGAAGATGCTAGAGGAGTGGAGGTGGAGCACAGTTGTGCCTGTGTATAAGAACAAAGGTGACATCCAGTGTTACAATAACTATAGAGGCATCAAATTACTAAGCCACACCATAAAAGTATAGGAGCGGGTGGTTGAGGCGAGGGTGAGGGCGATGATGTCAATCTCCATGAACTAGTTTGGTTTCATGTCGTGCCGCTCCACCACAGAAGCTATCCACCTTGTCAGGAGATTAGTGGAAAAGTTTAGGGACAAGAAGAAGGACTTGCACATGGTGTTTATCGACTTGGAGAAGGCATACGACAAGGTTCCAAGAGAGGTATTATGGAGGTGCCTGGAGGCAAAGAGCATGCCGGAAGCCTACATTATGATGATCAAGGATATGTATGATATCGCTAAGACGAGGGTTAGGACGGTGGGTGGCGACAGAAAACACTTCCCGGTGGAAATGGGACTCCACCAAGGATCGGCGCTCAGCCCCATCCTATTTGCTTTGGTGATGGATACTCTAACTCGGCATATCCAAGGAGACGTGCCATGGTGTATGCTATTCGTTGATGATATTATCTTAATAGACGAGTCGAGGGTCGGTGTTAATGAGAGGTTGGAAGTTTGGAGACAGACCGTCGAGTCAAAGGGTTTCAGACTAAGAAGGTTTAAGACTGAATACTTGGAGTGCAATTTTAGCTCCGAGCCGAGCGAAGAAGGAGCTGGTAGGGACGTGAAGCTTGGTTCTCGGGTCATCGCCAAGAAGGACAGTTTCAGATATCTTGGGTCGGTGATCCAGGGTGACGGAGAGATCGACATGGATGTCACTCACCGAATAGGGGCTGGGTGGTCGAAATGGAGGCTTGCGTCGGGAGTCTTGTGTGACAAGAAAGTGCCACAGTATCTCTAGGGGATTTTTTATAGAGTTGTGGTTAGACCAGCAATGTTGTATGGGGCGGAGTGCTAGCTAGTGAAGAACTCCCATATCCAGAGAATGAAGGTAGCGTAGATGAGGATGCGCAGGTGGATGTGTGGGCACACCAAGTTGGATAGGGTCAAGAATGAAGTTATTCGGGAAATGGTAGGGTAGCCCCAATGGATGAGAAGCTGCGAGAAGCGAGACTCAGGTGTTTCGGGCATGTGTGAAGGAGAAGCCCCGATGCACCAGTGAGGATTTGCGAGCGGCTATCGGTAGTTGGCGCGAGTCGTGGCAGATGGAGGCCCAAGAGGTACTGGGAGGAAGTGATTAGGCGGGACATGACTATTATACGGATTTCCGAGGACATGGATCTTGGTAGGAATGTCTGGAGGTCTAGTATAAAGGTTGTAGGTTAGGGGTTTCTATTATTTTGCGGGATAGGGATGGGTCGGGGGGGAGGGTTCCCGATAGGATAATATCTCTGTGAGTACTCCTAGAATTACTAATGCCTTTTGTTCATGTTGTTTCTTTGTTTACTTTGCCCTTTTATATGTCAGTTTTTGTGGTTTATTCTGGAGTCACTAATGCTTTTTCTTTTTGTTTTGTTTTGTTTTTTTTCCTTTTCTCGATCTTTCGCCGAGGGTCGATTGGAAATAGCCTCTGTGCCCTATCGGGTAGGGGTAAGGCCTGCGTATATATTACCCTCCCCAGAACCCACCATGTGGACTATACTGGGTAGCTGTTGTTGGTTTGGTATAAGAGAAAAGAAATTAGCTTCTTTTGAGATGCTAAAAGTGATAAATAAAGTGAAAATCTATTTTTAAAATACTTAACAAGTATAAGTGAACCGAGAAAATAATATTTAAGAAAACATATCAATGTTGGAGGCTTTGATTAGCCAAACCGAATTTAAATGAAACTATATGGGGTCAAATTTGACCCTGTACGTCTTTACATCAAAGGGCCCTTTGAACGTATACCTCTTACAATAAGGGCACGGTTCAGATGTGAGGGTGTAGACGATGCTATTTGTAGCTGGGCATCCTCGCTAAGAGGACGTCGGCCACATCCAAATGCCTTTATTATTATTTTAAGGGAGGCCCCTCCTTATATAAATGGGACCTCCCCATTGTAAAATGTATCAGTGTTATTATTTTGATAATACAACTCTCTCATTCTCTCTCATTTTCTCTTTATCTCTTAACTTTGACGAACTACTGTTCTTAAGTTCATCATCTCACAATATAAGATCTATCATAACTATTGTGAGCACGTGATTTTTGTCCTGCATGAGAATTACTCCCAAAATAAAAAAAATAGAATAGTTTTGTGTTGTGTTGATTTTGTATTTTTGTTTGATTTATCTTAGTTATTGTCTACATTTTTATCCGTGCATGTTTATTTGTTAAACTAATGAAATAAAATATAAAAAATAGTGTTGTATTTTTTGCATTTAAGTCTTGTTTAAAGTAATTAAGTTTATTGCAAATGATATATAAAATAAAAGTCACAAAAATAATTCATCTTTGACATTCTTAGCATTTAAATGCCTAGTTGTGTGATTTATATTTAATTGAGTGTGATAATTGTTAGTATAATTAGTATTAATATAATTTGATTTTTGTAGTGTAATTAGAATTTTTGTTTTAATAAACTAGGGACTAAATTCAAAAGAAAAGAGAGAAGAATTAGAAAAGAAGAGAAATGGACTGGATTAGTCCAAAATCGGATAAACCCAGTCCCTTACCCGGCCAAACAACCAATTCCCCTAATCCAACAGACCCGCCCTGTTACCCCCTTTGATTTAAGCCGTCGGATCTCTTAAATCCAACGGTCAGAACTAAATCTCTGATTTAATCTAACCAAATACCCCCAAGACCCTCTTCCCCCGCCTCATTACCCAAACAACCCACACCCCTTACCGTTCATCTCTCTCAACCAAACACCCCAAGAACCCTAGCTAGCTGCCACCCTTTCTCTCGCCGGAAAATCCGGCGGCACCGGTTCATTTCGCCACCATTTTTACACCCCAGAATCTCCATAGACTCCTCTTTCCCAATCCACTATCCATTGTCTTCGAATCATCACCGCCCGCTTCGAATTTTAGATCGAAAATTCCTTCACCAATCTTGCCTTCTCCATTCAAGCCCAAACTTGCACATAACCCTCACCTGACCTCCCCCATAACCAATCCAAGCCTATTTTGTTTCGAATCTCACCCGAAATCATCAAACCCCAAAACTGAGATCTAAGAACCCTAAAATTTGAATTGGGGATTTTCTTCGTCGGATTTCATGGAATTGAGGTCTAATAGACCTTAATTGATGTGTTTTCGCTTGAAAACATTTCAATTAAGGTCCTTTCGACCTCGAATGCCAAAACTCAAGCTAGCCGAATCTCCAATTTCTTTGTTTCAAGGTATTTCTTCTCCTTTTATGTTCTTATTTACTCATGCTCGTCGGTTTAGTTTAATTGTTTTGTAGTTTTATTTGTTGATTGATTTTTCTTCGAATATTCTTCAATTTTCTGTTTTCCCTCTCTCAAAGACCTTTTATTTGGTCGATTCATTCTTATGTTTTGTTATTTGATTACGTATGTTGTAGAATACGTATTCGCTTCGATTAGCGTCGTCGAATATTTAGTTTCGTATTTTTCCGTCTTTGGCCGAGAATGTTGAATCACTGATATATCGATTGTTTGTTGTTGATTATAGATGTTGTAATCGATTAATCGAATGTCGTCGATTAATTTTGTAGGTTCGTTTTGTTAGAACACTGGACCATGATTAGGTGTTTAACTGGCTGTAATGTCACTGTTGGTTTATAGCTATTAAATTATAGTTGTTAACTATCTGTAATTTTACTGGTTGTTCATAGCTGTTGTTTGGTAGCTGTAACTGTTATGATTCCCTGTGGGTCTGAGTTTTGAACTTTGTGGATTTCAAATTAGAAAGTCTGATTGGATATAGTTGTTTAATTCTGATAAGGAGTTAGAAAAAAAACCAACAGCTAGGTGTGACACACATGTTCTAGTAGTGGAACCTGCTGGACAGCAGGTATCCCACATAGTTGTTGTACTTAGGGAATTTTAAAACAAAAAGTCCCATACTTGGACAAAACAAAGTGGAAAACACAGAAGGAATAACATGGCCATTTTAATTTAAAACAGAAGGGAAAGGGGTCTGCAAGGCTGACTTTCAGCCTGTTTATATAGGACACACACACACACACCCTTGAAGGAACAAGTTTCTTTTCATATCCAGACACACATAGAGGATCACTGGAAGAACATAGAGAGAGGGAGGATAGACTTTGAACACTGAAAATAGAGAGAAAAAGGGAGACTATTTTATTCAAATATTCCTGAAATTCTTAAGGATCTCTCTTCTGAAATAAATTCTGAACGGCTAAAAGTTAAAATGAGTTGAATCTATCGGTATTCATGTGTTTTGGTTCATTTCTGGTTTGCTTTTGATTGCTGGGCTTTGTTGAACACTGTTTGAGACTTTTGATGGTTCAAATTTGGTTCAAAAGTGGTTTTCTTTGATTATTTTCTGGGCTAACTTTATTGTTGCTGCTGAACCATCCCTTTCTATTTTTTTGAAATCCAGGTATACTCTTGAACCATTGCGATGGAAACGTTTATGATTGAATAAAGAATGAAATTCACATGTTCAAATTTTAGTTTTTCTTTAATTGGATTCGAGTAATTTTGTTATAGTCTGATGCATTGATCAACATGTTACAGTGGCCGATGAATGTCGTGTAATGGTCAGTACTTGTGAGATTACATCTCCTTTAAATATCATGTAGTGTTCTGTAATTGCAGAGTCAAATTTCCCCTCTATTTCAGTTTCTTCCCTATTTCCCCTATTGCTTCTTGCTATGTAATGAGACTGTCATGATAAAGCACTAGACATGTCGTTATTTGCACCCCATGGACTTAGATTTGTATTCATAATTAGATGCCTATTTTAATATTAAGTAGCATGCTAGAAGCTAGACAGTTAGGATTTGTAAATGTTAGCTATCAGTTCTGTTTTGGTTTTGTGTTTTGGGCCCGTAGATGTTAAATGGAGGCCCATCTTGTTCATTTTAATTCTAACAAATCATGTTCACAATTTAGCACTAGAACTCTAATATAAAGATAATATAGGATGTTATTTCTTTCTTTTCATTTTTAGAGACACGACGAGGCTAAAACGTAGTTGCTTTAGGATATCTCTTTAGGACACGCCTTAATCATTATTTGCCTTCCAAAGCTTGGGTGCACATTTATGTGACCCAAATCCGAATCTCAACGGGTTTGAAATATGTCAACAACCACGGGTGCGTTGATCGTAACGCGGCCCGAGACATGTCTTCATGACGTTACATTTCTATTAATAATAATAATAATAATAACGGCCTAGAATTGATTAAAAGCACATGATTTATGATATGTATTAAAATCAGATATTTTAGCCATTTATAATAGTTTAAGCGACCGTGCTAGAACCACGGGATTCGGGGGTGCCTAACACCTTCCCTCGGGTCAACAGAATTCCTTACTTAGAATTTCTAGTTCGCAGACTTCATTTGGAAAGTCGAAATTTTCTCGATTCGGGATTTGAATAAATTGGTGACTTGGAACACCATAATTTATTCCAAGTGGCGACTCTGAAATAAATAGAATAATCACGTTTCGAATATTGTCACTTAAATTGGAAAAACTCCCTCGTGCATTAACCTTCGGGGTAGGGCGCGCCAAAAGGAGGTGTGACAACTATATCGTTCTTACATCTCTAGGCTTATTATATTTGATTGCGATTTACTCTTTCATATTTTTGATTGTTTTAAGATTACAAAGTAACGTTTAACTTTTGAGCAAAATAATTTGGCGCCTTCTGTGGAAATTTCGAGAATCAAAAATCATGTTATCCACTTAGAGATCAGACAACCACATTTCTCCACATCACACGAAAATAAAAGATAGCTGAAAATAACACCAGATCAAAAGGTATATAGGGGTCACAACCAACCTTTTTGGTCCTCTCAACGAGGCAGTGATGATGTCATCATTAACCCCCAGCACTGCACCAGGTGCAGAGATCTCATATTCCCTCCCCCCGAAGATCCAACGATCTTGCATGACAAAGGAGCTTCCACATTTACTAATAAGGAAGCACCCTTGGTGGTCAGAAAGCTACTTGAAGAGTGGAAGACAAGCACCCTAAGTGGCTTGGTTGAGAAATCACCACAAGGCAACGTCAAGTCTATGCCAACGGTAAGTATCACCGCTACCATGGGCGAACATTAGGAGACACGAGTCAAAAACCAACCCATCGAGGCGCAGACCAATGATGGCACACTAACTGCAATCCTAAGGAAGATGGAGGAGAAGAAAAACAAAAACAAAACACTCCGCGACCAGATGAAGGAACACCAGGAGAGGGTCGACAAAATCCCCGGAGCCCCCAAGTTGCTACCAAAACAAGACATGGGAAAGTTCGTAGAGCAGCCATACTTTGAAAAAGTTGCACCATACTTTATCCCAAAAACCTTCAAGATGCCTCCCTACTTGAGCGTATACGACGGAACCACAGATCCCGAGGATCATCTGATCCACTACGTCACTGCCATGAAGGGCAACAATTTATTGAAAGAACAAGTATCGGTGCTGCTGAAAAAGTTTGGCGAGGCATTAATTGGAGGGCCCTTGACGTGGTATTCCCAGTTTCCTGCTAAGGCAATATCAACGTTCGAGGAAATGGCAAATAAGTTCATCACCGCCCACGCGGGTGTAAAGAAAGCGGAAGCAAGGGTCAACAACACCTTCGCCGTTAAACAAACCACAGGTGAAGGGCTTAGGGGCTTCCTATCCAGGTTTAACATGGTAAGGATGAGTCTGTCGAACGTGTTAGAAGGTATGGCAGTCGCTACCTTCCAGAACGGGCTAAGCAGGGACGGCTCGAGTGCGATCAAGATGCTGCTGAGCCGCCTCATGAAATATCCCCCTACCACGTGGGAGGAAATCTCCAATGCCTACTGTGCCGAGGTACGAGCAGACGAGGATGATCCCAATGGTCCGACTCAACGACTGACAACAATACACTTAGAAACAAGGAGAGATCGACGCAATAAGGGACGTCGAGAACAATTCCCACGCTCCAAAAGAGATCGACATCAGCCGTACACCAGATCCTCCCATCCACTGCCCAGACATATGGACGTATTACAGCGACATGTCACCCCACTCTAAAATAAAAAAGGTACGCTCCCTTATTATCCACACATAACTTTTGCGTGTCTCCTTCATAAATAGCGTACGCACTGGAGAAGCTAGGAACCAAGGTCCGATGGACGCAAAAGATGAAATCAGACCCCACCACAAGGAAATCAAATGTCCTGTGTGAGTTCCATCAGGAATGGGGACACAAAATCGAGGGCTGCATAGGCCTACAGAAAGAAGTAGTTAGGATGCTGAATCAGGGATACCTGAAGGAGATACTTAGCGACAAAGGAAAAATCAACGGGAACAATCACGTGAGCCGCCAAAGCCGCCTTCCCTAACACGGACGATAAACATGATCATCGGTGGCGGCAACGACTCAACGATCAACCACGTCAAGTTCGCCAATACTCATAGGCTGAAGTGGACCATTTCCCACGAACGGTATGATGACTTCGAAGGTAGTATCATCTTTGCTAAGTCTGATGCCAACAGTTTGTCTTTCCCTCACTATGATGCTTTGGTTATTACTTTATGTATTATTGATATGGACATCAAAAGAGTCATGATCGACGATGGAAGTGGTGCCTATACTATCCACCCAAGGGTCCTTGCACAAATGGGACTCGAGGATAGGGTAATACAGCGCTGCATAACACTGAGTGGTTTTAACAATGCAGTGGCATGGACATCTAGAGAAATAACACCGCCCGTCCTTGCGGGAGGAGTCGCGCTGGAAACGACTTTCCATGTGATGAACCAAGAGACGGCTTACAACGTCATCAGAGGGCGCCCATGGATACACGCCATGCGAGCGGTCCCTTCAAGCCTTTACCAGGTGGTCAAATTCCCTACCCCATGGGGAATATTCAGCATCATGGGAGAGCTACACACCGCACAACTACAAAATAAACCACGATTATGCCCACACCCAACAACTAAGAGGGGCAAGCGCGGAGGCATAGAAATCAGCCGTGTCAGGGACTAAAATCGACTCAACAGCGGACACCATCAAAGATCCTAACATCGTGGAAGCATGCAAAGCGACAATTGAAGACCTTGACCCAGTCTAGTTAGACGATACCAACCCAGCAAGGAAAGCCTACGTCGGCCACGGCCAGAGATTGGTCACCAAGATATTCAAAGAGCATCTCGGTAAGACCATGGAAGTCTATATCGACGATATGCTGGTAAAGTCGATGAGAAAAGAGGATCACATCGACCACCTGGAAGAAGCCTTCAAAATATTGAAAAGGTACGAGATGAAGCTGAACCCCGAGAAATGCGTTTTTGGCCTGGCCTGAGGAAAATTCTTAGGATTCCTCGTATCTCAACCAGGTATCGAAGTCAACCAAGAGCAAATCAAGGTATATATGCGATACCCGAGGTGCTAAACAGGAAAAAATAGCTACAAAAGCTAACGGGATGATAGCCGCCCTATCTAGGTTCATCTCACGATCCTCCGACAGATGCCACAAATTTTTCAATGTACTGAGAAAGGAAAATGGAATACAATGGAATGAAGAATGCGTCGAAGACTTGAGAAAACTAAAGGCGTATATGTCCTCGCCTCCAATACTAGCCAAAGCAAATCCGGGTGAGCCCCTACTGGTATACTTGTCCATGTCAGAAGTCGCCATCAGCGCAGTATTGGTCCAGAGACTAAAGGTACGCAATCCCCTATTTGATTATATTAGCAAAACCTTAGTGGACGCTGAAACGTGGTACCCACACCTTTAAAAGTTATCCATAGCACTGGTCATAGCTTCACGGAAGCTTAGACCCTATTTTTAATGCCACCCCATAAAAGTAGTGACTATCTTCCCTTTGAGAACCATCCTACATAAGCCTAAATTATCTGGCAGACTCGCCAGGTGGGCCAGAGAGCTTAGCGAACATGATATCTCATACCTCCGAGAACCGCTATCAAGTCGCAGGTCCTCACCGACTTCGTGGCCGACTTCAGTGTAAAGATACTTCAAGAGGCGGAACAAGAGGCACATCGTGCCCCCTCCAACACCGACCTATGGGCTCTATATATTGACGGTGCCGCTAATGCCTTGGGATCGGGATTGGACTTCTCCTTGAAGTCCCCACGGGCGAAATAATTTGCCAATTCATACGATGCCTTGAGATGACTAACAACGAGGCTGAGTACGAAGTTGTTATCTCATGCATGAAATTAGCCATCAAGTATGGAGCTCGTCGACTCGTTCTCCATTATGACTCCCAGCTCGTGGTGAACCATGTCACTGTGACTTACCAAATCAAAGAGCAGAGATTACAGAAGTACCAGGCGTAGATCCACAAATTAATGACTGAGCTTGATGAGTGCCACTTTGAGCAGGTTCCTAGGGCACAGAATGCCGAGGCGGATGGTCTGGAAAAACTAGCCACAGCTACCAAAAACTTTGACAAAGAAAGCATGGTCACCGGCCTCCAATCAGCCATTGATACGGCGGTACTCTCCTTTAATTTGACTTGGGACTGGCGCAACCAGTTTATGTTCTACTTGCAGGAAGGGACACTCCCGCCTAACAAAAAAGAAGCCAAGAAGCTCCGCGTACAAGCCACCAGATATTGCCTGATAAACCACGAGCGCTACAACAGGACCTTTGGAAGACCCCTGGCAAAGTGCCTAGGTCCTAACCAAACGACAACGGTACTCAAAGAAGTGCAAGAGGGCCATTGCGGCACCCACACAGGTAACCGCACCCTCGTGCACTGCTTAATACAGGCCCGTTACTATTGGACAACTATAAAGAAAGACACGGAAGAATATGTCCGCCGACGCGAACTATGACAGAAGTTCGCCCCTATGATATACCAACCAGGAGACCCCCACTTAGTCACTTCCCCGTGGCCTTTCATCAAATGGAGAATGGATATAGTCGGCCCATTATCGGCATGATGAGGAAAAGTACGATTTTTATTAGTTTTAGCTGACTATTTATTCAAGTGGATAGAAGCAGGTGCGTACACCCAAATACGCGAATAGGAAGTCATTGCTTTCATATGGAAGAACATCATCTGCCATTTCGGCATCCCCAAAGAAATCACCTGCGACTACGGGCGGCAGTTCATCAGCCAGAAAATAACTGAATTCTTTGACAAATGGAATATTAAGCGAATACTCTCCATGACATACCACCCCTCCGCCAACGACCAAGTAGAGTCATCCAACAAGACGATACTAAACATACTAAAGAAGAAGCTCGAAGACTCCAAAGGACTATAAGCTACTACCAGAAGTACTATGGGCACACCAAACCACACCTAAATCCTTTACGGGAGAAATGCCATACTCACTGGTCTACAAATCCGATGTTGTCATACCGATCGAAGTAGGCGAACCAAGCCTTAGGTATTCGCATACAAGCAGAGCTGAAAATGACATGAACAGACTTCAAAACCTCGATGAGGTCGAGGAAAGAAGAGAAATGGCTTACATAAGGATGATGGTATAGAAATAACAAGTCGAAAGGTACTACAACAAGAAGGCCAAGATACGATCACTCAAAGTGGGTGACTACGTCCTCAAAGCTAAAATATTGGCATCAAAAGACCCAAGTGAAGGAAAACTGGGCACCAACAGGGACGGACCATATAAAATCACAACAGCGGCAGATAAAGGGTCATTCCAACTAGAGATAATGGAAGGAAAAATGCTCCAAAATAATTGGAACGTCGCCCACCTCAAGTATTTCAATTTTTCAAAGTTGCCCCCCGAGTCGTACTCTTTTTCCCTTTCCCGAGTTTTGTCCCAGTTAGGTTTTATCGGGAAGGTTTTTAATGAGGCGGAAGAGGAGACGCTCGGAGATACTCACGAGGCAAGTTTGTCACACTAGCTACTCCGCACGCCCTCCTAACTGGCATGCCAAAGGGACTAGATTAATATGATCTCCAATGCATAAAAGGCTATGACCATCTCCAGTGTATGAAAGGCTATGGCCATCTCCAATGTATGAAAGGCGACAACATCTCCAATGTACGAAAGGCTACGACCATCTCTAATGTATGAAAGGCTACGACCATCTCCAATGTATGAAAGGCTACGGCCATCTCTACTATATGAATGGCTACGACCATCTCCAATGTATGAAAGGCTATGGCCATCTCCCATGTATGAAAGGCTACGACCATCTCTAACGTATAACTGGCTAAGGCCACTGTCGTAATAAGTTGACCCAGCTCGACTACGACAAATTAACTCGACATAGTTGAAGTCTTGAAAGGCCACAACCATCTCTAACATACAACTGGCTAACACTACTATCGTAATAAGTCGACCCAGCTCGACTATGACAAATTAACTCGACACAGTCAAAGTCAGGAAAGGCCACGACCATCTCTAACGTATAACTGGCTAAGGCCACTATCGTAATAAGTCGACCTAGCTCTACTACGACAAATTAACTTGATAAAGTCGAAGTCATGAAAGGCCACGGCCATCTCCAATGTACAAATGGTCAAGGCCACTGTCGTGACAAGTTGACCTAGCTCGACAACGACAAACAAAATAACTCGACAATGGCCAAAGTCACGTACATAGCTATATCGAACACACAAAATAAAAGGTACGAAAAGAAATAGCAAAAGAGTAACTTCTATTATCGTCAAAAAAAGTATACATTTACAACGAGATCTATTCATATCCCTACAAAATAGCAAAAGTAAAATAAATACAAGGCCTAGCACCCGCCACCATCCTGTCCGCCGTCGCCCGCTGGTTCATCATCCTTTCTGCTAACACCCTCAGTTTGATAAGCCGCAGAGATCCAGGACCCGAAAGCCAGACGATTAACGTCTTCAGAGTTATAGCCCATCCGGTCTAGAGAATCGGAACTATACCCACAGGCTTCTCGGGCGACCCAAACCAAATGGCGCTGGTCCTCAACCTCTGCCTCATTGGCTCGACCTGCAGCAAGCAACTTCTCAAACACGACCAGCTTGGCTTCGGCATATACCCACATGTCTCATAACTCACCAGGCAAACCATCGTCAGACCTAGACACAACAGCCTGCTTAAGAGCATCAATCTCAGCCGTCTTGGCATTGAGTTTGACGATTAAGGCATCAACCTCGACACGCAAATTAGCAGCCTCTGCCGCTACCCTACGACTGATCTCCAATTCATCCTCCTTTGACTGGAGAAGAGTCTCCAGTTCAATATCCCGAGCCAAGATGGCCATTAGCTAATTATCCACCTGCTCTAGCTGATATACTCGTTTCTGCAGTTGAGCCTCCGACTGCTCCAGGCCCTCACAAAAATCCTGAAAACTGTGGGTCCTGAGCGAATAGGTCCGCCTATGCCGAATGCTTGGCGCGACACTCCTTGTGCTTCATTACCACCTTTTTAGGGTGGAAACCTTCCTCTGTGCTTGTCGACCCCTCTCTACCTCTAACATGAGGGTCTAATAAGAGACAAAAAAGACAAATTAGCATGCACCAAGGTTCACTTTATAATACGTAAAGAAGAACAGAGTATACCTGCAAAGCCACACCGGCGACCCTTCGGGATAAATACCTGTCGCTAACATCTTTCAAACTCTCATGCTCGGCGGCCGCACATAGCAGGGTCATATCTGTTGTAGCCTACTCGCTATGTTGCAACAGGTTATATCCACTTGGGATCAAAATCCGGCGGTTAGGCCCACCCACTGTCATCCCCACACGGACTCGATCCCTCATTGGTGCATCCGCAGCCGCGGGGGCCGTCTCAAGATCTGCCCTTTCCTCATCATCTGCCTCCTCTACAACAGCCGACGTGCCACACTCCGGAACACGTACGGGGGCGGTGTTGGGAGTTGCCCTCCCCTAGGGAGCCGACCTCCCTAAGTAGATGGCATCGGCCATCAGAACTGGCCTCGACTCTGGACGAGGCTCACTTGCCCTCTCATTCTCTATGGCAATCCCCTTGATGAGCATCAATCGGCGCCTCTTCCGCTCCCGGCGCTCCTTTCCTTCAGAAGTTTCCTCCACGGGTTAAGGGGACGGTGGTGAAGGAGTCACTTCGCTTGTGGACTCAGCCACAGGTTAAGCAACCTCTGGGGAGTCATCACTAGGAGAGTCTCGGGGCACGTACTCATCTCCAAAATCTATCCCCACAACAGACGAGGCTGCGATGTTCTGCCTCCTCCTCCTAATGGCGCTCCGACCTGCCAATATAAGATAGGTCAAGCAACGAAACCTAACGAAACCTCCAGATCGTGATCGAGGAGTTACCTGGTGAGCCGTATCAATTATGAAATTCGAATCAAGTTTAGCATTCCTCCGCCAATGTAATCATCCCCTCCACCCACGACCTAATATCTTCAACAGACAGTGGTGGAGATGCCCTCGCTGCAAAAAGGAGAGGAAATCAAAATGAAGTTATAATGGTCGTACGGTCAAAGTTTGCAAACAATACTAAATTCAAGTAAAGACACCCACATTCTGGATTCCACCTCTCTGGGAATCCTTCAGGGTTTGACATTAGGTGCTCCGTCCTGATGTAGGAAACTTACGCCAGAAGCGGTGGTTGGTCTTGTCATCGGCCCTGACGACCAGGCCCCTCATGCCATGACTCTTTAATTGCAGCATAGTTCCCCTCATATAGCCAGGGCTAAATAGCTGCAACAAGTGATGGAGTGAAACGCTGAGTCTAGCCCTGGATGCATAGGTGGTCATAATAGGACACACCTTCCAAGTATAGGGAGTGAGCTGAGCTGGGCATATATCGTAGAAGCGGCAGAGCTCCTCCACGAGAGGATAAATCGGGAGAACGTACCCGATAAAGAACGATTATTCGTCAAAGGTGCAATATCCCGGCCGGTGCACATTGATATAGTTTGTCCCGATGGGCTCTATCACCACATGGTCTAGAATCCGGTACGCCTCTCGTAGGTTGTCCAAATATGATTGTAGAAGCTCGGTATGGTCCCAAGGGGGAGTCAGGCTCTTGGTCGTGAAATCCCTATGAGTGTGTATCTCTTTGGGAAGAACATTGTCTATGGTAAGAGGGACAAGAGGTTTATGTGTCTTTTTTTCCATCACCACCCGAAGGTGGTGGAACCCTAGATGAGGTATCATCTTGGCCCCTCCTACTGTTTTTCCCACGTTTCACCATAGTAATTTTCTATATGAATCAAGTTCCAACGACTAGAAAGGTGGTTTCAATAGAAACTGAAGGGTTTAAAGTACAAAATAACGATTTTTTGCAAAGAAGGTGAAAAGGGGAGTGAAAAAATTCGGAAGTTCGAAAGATAAAAAAGATTGAACTTTCCTCCTATTTATAAGGCTAAAACACACAGAAATTGAAGAGGCGTGATTCAAAATGGACGCGGGAAATCAAAACAGCAAATCGCCCCTTGAAACGTCTCAGGAGCAGGTATAATCATGACGCATGTCGGCGATTGTGAGCACGTGATTTTTGCTCTACATGAGAATTACTCCCAAAATTTAAAATAAAATAATTTGGTGTTGTTTGCAATATTTTGTAGATTTTCTGTTATTTTTCTTATTATTTGCATTTGTGTGCACATGACTATTTGTTTAAATAAATAAATAAATAAAAAAAAATAAAAAAAATTAAATAATACAAAAATAGGTGTTGTAGGCGTGTAGGAACTAATTTTGAGTTCATAGGAATTAAGTAACCGTAAAATGGTTAAAACAGAAAATTACAAAATGTGCATTTTTCTTTTGTGTTCTTTGTCAATTAGTTGATTTCATTTTTTGAGTATTAAACTAACAGGCATGTTTTTATCTCTCAAATTTTTTATTTTTAGAGATGGCTAGTAGAACAAAGGGCTAATTTTGTAAAGAATTTGGGCCCAAAACAAAGTTGTCTCGCCTAGTCCAATTAACCCATTTGATTTTGCCTCTAAGTGATCTAGACCGTCGGTTGTCATGATCCAACGGATCAGAATTAAAGCCCAAAAATTGCACACCTAATCCAAACAACCCAGATCCACCCCGCCTAACCCGTGACCCGGTCCATCTACTCATAGGGGAATGATCACGACCGTTAAATCTTACGATCCAACGGCTGGGATTAAAAGGTTAATTTTAATACCCAAGAGGCCTGTTACCCCATCTCAAACCCAGACCCTTTCTTCGTCTCTCTCAGAGGCGATGGAATACCACCGTCGAACCACCGCCCACCGCCTACCGGAAATCGCCTCACGGCGGTTCCGGTAGGCCAATCACTCCCATTTTTACACCACACACTCGTCTCAACCTCCCCATCCCAACCCCGTGCATGGCTTAGGTCGAATCCATCTGGAACTTCTCGAATCTTCATTTGAAGATTCGAGTCGAACTTCAACCAACTCTAATTGACCCCAAACTCAGGCCATACCCTTACCAGACCTCCCTCACACCATAACCCCCATTGATTTCTGTCGAATCTGACCAGAACCAGTAAAGCCCCAAATTTGGACCCTCGAGAACCCTAGAAAATCAAATGTTAAAATTCGTCCAATGAATCAAAGATTTGGGGTCTAATGGGCCTTAATCGAAGTGTTTTTATTTAAGAACACTTCGACTAAGGTTCGTTCGACCTCAAAGCAAGCAAAGTCTGAGGCGAGCTCGGGTCCGTCGAGTATAAAGCTTTGGAGCCTTTCCCGTTTGTGCGGCTGTCATTGGTAATTAATGTCTAACTAATTGTTTAGTTTAGTTTGCTTAACCTGTTCTTTTTCTTCTATTCATCCTTCAAATTATTCTGGCCATCTCCAATGGACCTTTTATTTGGTCGATTCCTTCTGTTTTCAGTAGTTAAAATGAATCGTATATTCAGTTCGATTAAGGTCGTCAAGCATGTAATTCGTATTCGATTGGTTCCTTGATTCTGCTTGAAGCATATTGAATCAAACTGTAGGTCGCTCATTTGTTATCAATTGTGTATGTTGTCGTCGACTAATCAATGTGGTCGAGTAGTTTCGTAGGTCTTGTTTATTAGCATTGATTGAATAGCCGTTAGGAGTTAAATTGGTTGGTTGATTGATTGGTCATTATGAAATAGGAACTGAATTGGTTTGATTGTTTGAATTAAAAAGAAAATAGGACCGTGAATCGTACTCCTGGTAGTGTTCTGCAAAGCATTAAGCTGATGGGCCTGTTGTGAACTAAGTAAAGTAATAGCTTAATGAGGGCGGATGACTGTGTAAAACACTGGCAGTTGAGTAGGAATCACATGGGTACAATATCACTAAGGGAGGGCACGCCTGAATGTTAATGTCATGACTGCCAGTGCACTGATTGATTAAATAATGGTATAAGGCACTTGTTAGTGGGTTGGCAGAGCATGGTCTGGGCAGAGATAGTAATGGGTAGGGGTAATAGTTTAATTGGTGGCAGTCATTCAGAATGGGGAATTCAAAAAGCTATAAGTATAGGATGCAAAAGAGATAGAGGGGTTTTTTTTTTTTTTTTGATTAAGAATGGGTAAGGTTAAGGGGATCTCTGGTCTATAAAAGGGGAGAGGGAGACAGTCATACTTGGAGAGCAAAAACAGTAGGAGAGAACACTGAGAGACACAGAGGGAACATTAGAGAGCATTCTGAAAAGGGGATTAGAGGAGAGCAGGTTGAAACATGGATATACACAGGGTTTAGGACTGGATTTTTGGAGAGATAATTCTGAAACCTATAGTCATTCACACATACAGAAACCGTAGGGAAATAGACAGTGGGATTTTGATTTCTCCTGGATTTGCCATTGGATCTTTTGTTACTGTTTCATTGGACTGTGTCTTAAGTTTCGAGAGATCTCTTACATAGATTTTGGGGTCGTTTGCCCTGTTGTTTGGAGTTGTTTGTCACTGGTCGTTTGAAGTTGTGTATCATTAGTTTGCTGGAGTTGATTGTGTTGTTCTGCTTGCTGAGTTTCGGACTACCACTGACTGTGTGCTAAGTGTCTACTGGTTGGTGTTGTTGGTGCACGCTTGCATTGCTGTTGCTGTTGTTGCATACTACTACTGTTGACTTCTTCTTCTCCTTCTGTTTCCATTGTCCAGGTACTCTCTATATCCTTGTATACAATTGTAAAGAATCGATGAGAGTTTGACTTGGAAAATCAAATGAAGAAGCATATACGAAACAGTTGACTAAGTTCATTCGATGTTCTATTTTTGTATCCATTTGTGAAATGTTTAGCTAAATACTCGTCTATGATTGAAGATGTATGAAGTTTGATTAGGATTGAGTAAACCAGTTGTAATCATGACATGAAATAATTAAACATTTTTCTATGGAGATTATGTGACTGTGATGATGATGTTCAATATTGTAGTATTAATACCTCATGTTGGTTTGGTTACTTTGATTGTTGAAGTCTCGCGTGCCAAAATATAGAGTAATACAATCTCATGGATACTTTGCTGATAAATTCTAAAGGTAGCTTAATAGCTTAGCCATGTATATAAAGGAATCTGAAAGCTAGTACCATGTCCCACTACCATTTTATAACAATCTGTCATGAACTTAGATTATTAGATAATTGCAATTGGGGTTGGGCTATTAATTGGAACTTAATAAAATCACGCAAACGAGGACTTTAATGTGAATCATTCGCATATGTCAAATAGTTGCGGGTTCGACGTCAGAATTTGATAGCCAACTCTATAGTATAAATGATAAATTCCTTGGCCTCGTCTCATTAGAAATGGATCCATAAGTCCGTTGGTATAAACTGGACTGGGAGGTTTTAATGTATAGTTTTAAAATATCGTTTAACCAGGACCTTGGTTTATTGTTTGAGACCAGTCAAATAAAAAGGCATAATCATGTTAGGTCTGGCCTTTAATAAAAGAGCGAGATGAGCCTTGCCGCACTAAACACCTAATTGTGGGGTCCTCGAATAATTGTCATGGAAATTTAGACTTGGGAGGACCGTCTAGTGAATTTCACGGGCCTTTCCTAAAGTTAAATAGACGATAGACTCTTTGGGTACGATTTGAAATAAAATTACTTTCCTGAATACGGGTGTGCATTTATGTGACCCAAATCTTACTCTCGGCGAAACTGAAATACATTAAAGTCACAGGCGTACTGGTTGCGGTGTGACTCGAAATGTGTTTTCGTAACGTCGCAATTCTTCTAAAAATAAGAGCGGAGCATTAAAAGCACATAGTTAAAATATATAAAAGAATCGGATAGAAACAAAAATTGCAATTGAGCGACCGTGCTAAAACCACGGAATCCGGGAGTGCCTAAAACCTTCTCGCGGGTTAACAGAATTCCTTATCCAGGTTTCTAGTTTCGCAGACTATATTATAGAGTCATAAAATTTCCTCGGTTCGGGATTAAATCGGTGACTTGGGACACCATTATTTTTCCAAGTGGCGACTCTGAATAATTAAATAAATTAATCCCGTTTCGATTGTCCTTTAATTGGAAAAACTCCCTCGCGCCCTCGCGGGTGCGTAAAAAGGAGGTGTGACAGCTCTGGCGACTCTGCTGGGGATTTCCAACCAAGAACTTCGGTTCAGGGTTTAAGAATTCGAGCTCAGTTAAATTGTTGTTTTTGCCTATATCTGATTTTATTATATGTTTGATTAATGTGCTATATGTTTACCGCTTTGATATTATCTGAACTGTACATATAAACTGTGCCGAAACCCTTCTTTCTCACCTCCGGGGATGTGCTCACTGGTTGAGACTCCCTATTCTGTTAGTGTCATACCCCGAAATAAGAAAGAGGCTCGGAAAGTTTCTAAACCGGCTGGCCTTTTGGTTCCCGGAAAGGAGCTCCTTCCTCAGCCCGAGTTGTCCGCTGGGGTACACAGTCTAGATCACATACCGAGGTTCTGAGCTTAGAATAACATGACTTCATGCCGGATCCCTAGTAGGAAACGTTTATTTGCATCATATATGACTTAGGGGACTCAACACAGGGGTTGGGTCCGTCTAGGACAGGTGACCCGGTAATAAAAGACCGAGCATGTTATATGTTGCATTTATTTGTTCTAGATTATTATTGGCTAAATTCTTGAAAAAACAAAAGAGAGGAAATTTTAGAATAGAAAATATCGAAATGTCGACGAAATGGTGTCGATTGCTTGAAAAAAAAAAGAATGTTTTTTGAAAAATAGGTAGAACAATTTTGTTGAAATAATTGGTCAAATAATCTGACCGAACTACGCAGGTTTGATTCTCACCACTAGGTGAGATACGTAGGCAACCCTCATCGGGTTCAACCACCCTTTCAAAAAAATTTTAAAAAAAAAAATGTCGAAGTTTTAGTTTTCAATAAAATCAAAGTGATGCCGTTTTTGAAAATGGCCGAATGTTCCGAAAGGACGCCGGAAGGATGTTTGCGCAAAAATGGCCACTTTAAAATCTTTTCTTTTTCTTTTTTTAATAGCCTTGAAATACCCCTTGTGGAAATGTAGAAAGGCCACCCCTTTAAAAAATCAAAAAAAAATGTGTGTGTTTAATTTTGTCAATAAAATCAAAGTGATGCCGTTTTTGCAAATAACCGAATGTTCCGAAAGGACGCCGGAAGGCTGTTTTTTGCAAAAATAGCCACTTTGAATCATTTTTAATAATTTGCAGCCGCAGCCTTGAAATATTCCTTGTGGAAATGTTGCAAGGCCATAGCCGCAAAATCAAGTCCGGGTTCATACCCCTTTTGCAAAAAAAAATAACCAAAAAAAAAGTGTTAAATTTTTGATTTTGTTATAAATGAGTCGGGTGATGCTATTCTTGCTCAAAATAGTTGAAAGGTTGTATCCGCAAAATTAAGTTTGAGTCATCACTCAACTTTTCAAAAATAATCACTTTATCAAATAAGCCATTACATGGCCGGTCCTTGCATAAATAGCCACTTTTGGCATTTGAACTTCTTCAATCTTGTATTGGCCTGTGTCGGTGCTGAACGATGCCCCATAGGCCCCAGGATAAAATTTTGAATTTGCATCTTCTTACATAAAATTTTGCAAAAAGAGCCACTTTGTCTAAATAAGCCATTACATGGCCAATTTATGAAAAATAGTTTTGTGTTGGTTTATAGTGACGCCGAACGATGCCCCATGAGCCACAGGATAAAAAAAAAAAAATTTGCAAAAATAGCCATTTTGTCAAATAAGCCATTATGTGGCCAATTTTGTAGAAATAGTCATAAGTGACACCAAAAATATTCTTATTCTTGTAGAAATCTCCTACACAAGTTTGTAGTTGGAGTCGGCTTGTACAATTTTTATTCAAAAAAAAAAAAATAATAATAATAATAATCAAATGAACATCTCTTTATTTCTTGCATTAATTTGCAAGAACTACGCTCGGTCTGATTCATGCGGGGTCATGATACGTAGGCAATCCACATAGGATTCGACCATTTCCATAACCAAAAAAAAAAAAAAAAAAAAGGAAAAATGAAAAAACCACAAAAAGTGAAAAGAAAAGAAAGATAGAAAAAAGAAGAATGGTCAATAAGCGGGATACCTTAATGCTGACATGCTGGCTTCGTTTTGTTGTGTCCATTTTCAGAAAGGTGGTTGGTTGTGGTTCTGAAATAACTCTTCCCTATAAGACAAAGTCAGAGGACAATGGCAGAGAATCTCAAGACTGAGTGGGTTGGTACAGGTACCCGACAACAGCTGGTTGAACGGAACCACGGGTTAGTAGAAGAAGTCAAAATGCTGAGACAACATGTGGCCGACATGTATCGGGCGTGGATGGATGGAAAAGCACCACCCCCGCCACTACCTAGCTTCCTGGACTCTGTCCTTACCCGTACACTGAACCCGACGGCAGATGCCCTCACACTCTCCATATATACCCACCTATCATAGCTTTTCCAGCCACTCGAGTAGCTCAATTACTCGTCCCCCGGCTATGTTTTCACAACGCTACTCCCGGCCCCAACACCACTACTCTCCCCGGGACACCCAAAATCGTACTTCACCTTCCAGGTACCCAGCTCCACAAAAAGCCTACCAACCCCCACGAACATACCGGAAACCCCCTGGGTCAGGTTTCAGGCCAAATAAGGCGTTTAGGGAGGAGAGGTTGCTGAAGCGAGAAAAAGCTCTTACCCCTATCGGAGAATCCTATGCAAGTCTGTTTGAAAGGTTAAAGCATGTCGGCTTGATTACACCGCTCCCCGAATATACTCCCGACCCACGTGCAAGAAGCTTCGATCCTACTACACGATGTGCATACCATTCCAATGTCAGAGGGCACGATATTCAGAGTTGTCGTACCTTGAAAAAGGAAATAGAAAGAATGATTCAAAAAGGATGGTTGATTGTGATCAATGACGATGACAGGGAGCACACGAATCCTCCGGGGGGTATATTGACTGAAGCTAAAAATGTTGAAGCAGATGGAAGCCTCAGCAATATTGATGCAGAACTTAGTGGCTAAAATGTTGTGCTTGGTAATTGGGAAGACACTCCATCTTTTGGTCAGCTAGATGGAGCTTTGGTGGTTCGTTTTTGTCGTCATTTCTGTTGTCCGAGTTATTTTCAGGGTTGTCTTGTGGTCAAACTATTTTGTCCTAGCAGTTTGCTTTGGTCTTGCCCAGTTTTGTTCAGGGCTGTACTCTGGTTTGTTTTGCTTGTTTTGTCATTGAACCATTTCGTCATTAGTTTAATGAAGCTTTCGGTCTTTTGTTACTTCCGGTCATTTTATTTGTTTAGTTCTTTTACCCTTTAGATTTGTCTTGTGCTCAAACGCCGAATCTAGTGACACGACATGCGCACACATAATCATGGCTTAATTCTAAAAGTTAATCATTAAGCAATTGGAAGATGATCGGGTCATCTAAAGGAAACAAAAACAACTTGAGACTATTTGGATCCTGAGTCATCTGAAACCGGGGCAAGTAAAAAAGAAACAGTCAAAGGCAAGCTGGCCAAAATTGACATGGGGTCGTTCATAATGAGAGTGTTGCCCAATAGTGCTTTAAAGATATGGTGAATATTAATTGTGTTGTTTGCGCTTGGCATGTTTTGAAGATTGGAATGATGAAGGCATTTTGTTCTGCTATCCAAACACTTTATCCATCGTCAACCCTTTGAGCCTGAATTTAACTTCTTTCATATCCCTCCTTCGGAATCGGTACCAAAATTAGAAACACAAATGGGGAAGATAAAGAAAAAAAAAGAAAAAATAAAAAAAAATAACCAAAAAGGAACAAAAAAGAAAAGAAAAAGAAAATGAAAAAATGATGAAAAGAAGGAAGTGGGAACTACGTTTGACCTGATTCCTTAAAGAGGATACGTAGGCGCTTCACAGCTCGGTCATAGTGTAAATAAAGAAATAAAAATCCCCAAGTAAAGAACTGGGACAAAGAAAAATTGTGTTTATTGTAAATAAATTTAGGTCCGAAGGTTGTAAATTTTGAACCCAAATTGATTTTGTTTTGAGCCTTCAATACCCTTTCTTTCTAGCCCTATCCAAATTCCACATTACGGTCCAAAGAAAGACCTTCCGATCAGTCTTCAAAAGATGCCGCGTCAGGCGAGGGATAGAGTCCTATCATAATATAACACGTTGATTCTCGGCAGAAAAGACGTTGATTCTCAGCAGAAAGGAAATACGAGAGAGTCTTGGCAGTGACACCCCAATCCCCAGCTAAAAGTGATACGAATGAGAGAGTCTTACCGGTGAAAACCTTCACAGGCACCATAAGACGACGAAAGCTAAGAGAAAATCAAAATGAGAGAGGCTTGAAAGTGAAAACCCTTCGGGCACTACAAGTCGAATAAAGATGATAATCAGATGGAAATCACGAGACAGAAATCGTGAAAGGCAATTAACGACGGAGGATAGGCCATATGTGCATGTCATGACCAGTAGAGTTGGTATTCGCGTTTGATAAGTTTTTATAGATATTTCTTGCTAGAGAGTCATTTTCTTTTTTCCTTTGTCTTCTATTTTGTTTCTTTTTATCTTTCTCATTTTTATCAAAAATTCCCCATCAAAGTCTGTCTAGTCAGAACAAGTGAGAAATGACTTCAAAACTTGCCACCAACTTTCCAATTATTATGCAAAGCAAGGAAATGCCATTGACGGCAGAGAAGTAGGGTGCGAAGAAGATTATTAAACTGGGCAGAAAATTTTCTTTTCAGTTTGAAAATTTTCTGGAAGTCAATACCCACTTGGGGAAGAAGGAAAGTCTTAAGGGAAATGGTATTCGAACCAGTGTCATCCTCAACAACCTTCAAGAAGAGTGAAACACCAATTTTGAGGAAATGAAAATCTATCGGCAGTGTTATCTTCAGCAAGTTCCGAGGTGGTCGGACAACACAGAGTGGTAAAGGAAGAAAGGAAATCTCATCTTCAACAAAATAACCCCCATCAAGTTGAGAAACACAGAACGGGGAAGGGATAAATGGAAAAACCCATCCCCAGCAGGAATATCATCTCCGACAAATGAAATCATTCCCCGACAAGTTTTGGGAATCCCGAGCGAGGAAAATGGGAAAAGGAAAAAACCACCCCACAGGAGCGGCACAACCGCTTACAATGTTTTGAACTAACAATTTTTCTATGATTTGAAACAGGGAAAGCAAGTGCTATTGATAGCAGAAAGTCATGCCACAAGGAAGAACACCAATACTGGGGCAGAAAATTTTCTGCCGTTGTTGAAAATTTTCTCGGAGAAACGAGGAAGGCAATTCAAGATGACATGTCGGGTTTGACCATCCTCAAATAGGATGTTTCAGGTTTGTCCACCTTCGAACAGGACGTCTCAGGGTTTGTTCACTTTCATACATTGATACAATGGGAGTATTCGCCCTCGAATAGGATACAATGGGAGTATTCGCCCTCGAATAGGATACAATGGGAGTATTCGCCCTCGAATAGAATACAATGGGAGTATTCGTCCTCGAATAGTATACAATGGGAGTATTCGCCCTCGAATAGAATACAATGGGAGTATTCGCCCTCGAATAGAATACAATGGGAGTATTCGCCCTCGAATAGGATACAATGGGAGTATTCGCCCTCGAATAGTATACAATGGGAGTATTCGCCCTCGAATAGAATACGATGGGACTATCCGCCCTCGAATAGGATATTTTACATTTTATTTCACATTGTCCTATGCATATTTTGTAAATTATTGCCAACATGCATTTTAAATTCAAAAGTTGCTACTAAAAGCAGGCGCCTACCTGTATATCAAAAGGCAAGTCTTCGGTCTTTTACATTGCAGGTCTTGAAACCAGTAACCCGACATAAAGCAGAGGGTTACAACAAGAGATCCCAGCACAAATTCAAGCGCATGAGTCAAAGGAAATGAGGGGATGAAGGAAAATTTTCCCAGCATCATTATCCTCAGCAGGCAAGTAAACAGTTCTAAAGATATCCCCAGCAGTCAGGAGGGAAAGCAACACGACCCAGGAGGAAAGCAGTTCCGAAACAAGGTGATTTAGGAGAAATGATGGCTCAAGAGTCGATGCAGCAAGAATAAAATGGTACAAGAAGAGAGGAATGGCGTTTAATTTTAAGAGTTGATGATTGAATTCAGGAGCCCGCCTGAAGAGAGGAATGGCGATTTATTTTCAAAAGATGTTGTCGAAGTCAGGAGCCCGCCCGAAGAGAGGAATGGCGTTTAATTTTCAGAGTTGATGATTGAAGTCAGGAGCCCGCCTGAAGAGAGGAATGGCGATTTATTTTCAAAAGATGTTGTTGAAGTCGGGAGCCCGCCTGAAGAGAGGAATGGCGTTTAATTTTCGGAGTTGATGATTGAAGTCGGGAGCCCGCCTGAAGAGAGGAATGGCGATTTATTTTCAAAAGATGTTGTCGAAGTCAGGAGCCCGCCTGAAGAGAGGAATGGCGATTTATTTTCAAAAGATGTTGTTGAAGTCGGGAGCCCGCCTGAAGAGAGGAATGGCGTTTAATTTTCAGAGTTGATGATCGAAGTCAGGAGCCCGCCTGAAGAGAGGAATGGCGATTTATTTTCAAAAGATGTTGTCGAAGTCAGGAGCCCGCCCGAAGAGAGGAATGGCGTTTAATTTTCAGAAAGATGTTGTTGAAGTCAGGAGCCCGCCCGAAGAGAGGAATGGCGATTTATTTTCAAAAGATGTTGTTGAAGTCAGGAGCCCGCCTGAAGAGAGGAATGGCGTTTAATTTTCAGAGTTGATGATCGAAGTCAGGAGCCCGCCTGAAGAGAGGAATGGCGATTTATTTTCAAAAGATGTTGTCGAAGTCAGGAGCCCGCCTGAAGAGAGGAATGGCGAGTTATTTTCAAAAAGTGTTGTTGAAGTCAGGAGCCCGCCTGAAGAGCGGAATGGCGTTTTATTTTTCAAAAGATAATGTCGGAGTCAGGGAGCCCGCCTGAAGAATGGAGTGGCGATTTATTTTGAAGTTGTAGTTGAAGTCAGGGAGCCCGCCTGAAGAAGGGAGTGGCAATTTACTTTCGAAGTTGTTTGAGGAAGCAGTAGAGTATAACAGAAATCCCCAGCATGAATCCAAGTTCAAAATCAGAAGGAAGGCAACAAGGATCAGAAAGATAGATTCAGACTTCGAAGGAGAATAGTTCGAAGATCATAAGGAAGGGACCGACGGTCGGAGTTCGGCAATCAAGATGGGCCGAAATAACAATTGGCAGAAGAGAAGAAACATCAGAAGGAACAATCAAGCCAACAAAGAAAAAGCAAGGAACACCGGAAAGTCAAGATGAAGAGATAGATAAGATTTCGCAATGCTGTAACTTAGTCTAGCTTCTTATTTTGTTTAGCACGATGTAATAAGGAGGTCAGTTAAGCAGTGGCAATAGCAGCAACAACAGTAACAGCAAGATCACAGCAGTCATGGTAGTCCCAGCTACCAAAACTTCCCGAACTACATTGACCTGATTCCCTTTTAGCCAGGGATATGTAGGAGACCTTCTGAAGCAAAGGTTCGGTCAAACTTTTCCAAAAAATGCTTCATGCGGAGTGCTTGAACGGGCAAAAATCGCTCGTATCCGCTCACTTATCTTTGCGCGAAAAACTCTTCATGTTTCCGCGCAAAGAGGGGCAGCATTGTGAGCACGTGATTTTTGCTCTACATGAGAATTACTCCCAAAATTTAAAATAAAATAATTTGGTGTTGTTTGCAATATTTTGTAGATTTTCTGTTATTTTTCTTATTGTTTGCATTTGTGTGCACATGACTATTTGTTTAAATAAATAAATAAATAAAAAAAAAATTAAAAAAATTAAATATTACAAAAATAGGTGTTGTAGGCGTGTAGGAACTAATTTTGAGTTCATAGGAATTAAGTAACCGTAAAATGGTTAAAACAGAAAATTACAAAATGTGCATTTTTCTTTTGTGTTCTTTGTCAATTAGTTGATTTCATTTTTTGAGTATTAAACTAACAGGCATGTTTTTATCTCTCAAATTTTTTATTTTTAGAGATGGCTAGTAGAACAAAGGGCTAATTTTGTAAAGAATTTGGGCCCAAAACAAAGTTGTCTCGCCTAGTCCAATTAACCCATTTGATTTTGCCTCTAAGTGATCTAGACCGTCGGTTGTCATGATCCAACGGATCAGAATTAAAGCCCAAAAATTGCACACCTAATCCAAACAACCCAGATCCACCCCGCCTAACCCGTGACCCGGTCCATCTACTCATAGGGGAATGATCACGACCGTTAAATCTTACGATCCAACGGCTGGGATTAAAAGGTTAATTTTAATACCCAAGAGGCCTGTTACCCCATCTCAAACCCAGACCCTTTCTTCGTCTCTCTCAGAGGCGATGGAATACCACCGTCGAACCACCGCCCACCGCCTACCGGAAATCGCCTCACGGCGGTTCCGGTAGGCCAATCACTCCCATTTTTACACCACACACTCGTCTCAACCTCCCCATCCCAACCCCGTGCATGGCTTAGGTCGAATCCATCTGGAACTTCTCGAATCTTCATTTGAAGATTCGAGTCGAACTTCAACCAACTCTAATTGACCCCAAACTCAGGCCATACCCTTACCAGACCTCCCTCACACCATAACCCCCATTGATTTCTGTCGAATCTGACCAGAACCAGTAAAGCCCCAAATTTGGACCCTCGAGAACCCTAGAAAATCAAATGTTAAAATTCGTCCAATGAATCAAAGATTTGGGGTCTAATGGGCCTTAATCGAAGTGTTTTTATTTAAGAACACTTCGACTAAGGTTCGTTCGACCTCAAAGCAAGCAAAGTCTGAGGCGAGCTCGGGTCCGTCGAGTATAAAGCTTTGGAGCTTTTCCCGTTTGTGCGGCTGTCATTGGTAATTAATGTCTAACTAATTGTTTAGTTTAGTTTGCTTAACCTGTTCTTTTTCTTCTATTCATCCTTCAAATTATTCTGGCCATCTTCAATGGACCTTTTATTTGGTCGATTCCTTCTGTTTTCAGTACTTAAAATGAATCGTATATTCAGTTCGATTAAGGTCGTCAAGCATTTAATTCGTATTCAATTGGTTCCTTGATTCTGCTTGAAGCATATTGAATCAAACTGTAGGTCGCTCATTTGTTATCAATTGTGTATGTTGTCGTCGACTAATCAATGTGGTCGAGTAGTTTCGTAGGTCTTGTTTATTAGCATTGATTGAATAGCCGTTAGGAGTTAAATTGGTTGGTTGATTGATTGGTCATTATGAAATAGGAACTGAATTGGTTTGATTGTTTGAATTAAAAAGAAAATAGGACCGTAAATCGTACTCCTGGTAGTGTTCTGCAAAGCATTAAGCTGATGGGCCTGTTGTGAACTAAGTAAAGTAATAGCTTAATGAGGGCGGATGACTGTGTAAAACACTGGCAGTTGAGTAGGAATCACATGGGTACAATATCACTAAGGGAGGGCACGCCTGAATTTTAATGTCATGACTGCCAGTGCACTGATTGATTAAATAATGGTATAAGGCACTTGTTAGTGGGCTGGCAGAGCATGGTCTGGGCAGAGATAGTAATGGGTGGGGGTAATAGTTTAATTGGTGGCAGTCATTCAGAATGGGGAATTCAAAAAGCTATAAGTATAGGATGCAAAAGAGATAGAGGGGGGTTTTTTTTTTTTTTTTTTATATCCAGAGAGACATTCATATATACACAGAGACAGTCATACCTGGAGAGAAAAACAGTAAGAGTAAAAGGGGAGACAGTCATACTTGGAGAGCAAAAACAGTAGGAGAGAACACTGAGAGACACAAAGGGAACATTAGAGAGCATTCTAAAAAGGGGATTAGAGGAGAGCAGGTTGAAACATGGATATACACAGGGTTTAGGACTGGATTTTTGGAGAGATAATTCTGAAACCTATAGTCATTCACACATACAGAAACCGTAGGGAAATAGACAGTGGGATTTTGATTTCTCCTGGATTTGCCATTGGATCTTTTGTTACTGTTTCATTGGACTGTGTCTTAAGTTTCGAGAGATCTCTTACATAGATTTTGGGGTCGTTTGCCCTGTTGTTTGGAGTTGTTTGTCACTGGTCGTTTGAAGTTGTGTATCATTAGTTTGCTGGAGTTGATTGTGTTGTTCTGCTTGCTGAGTTTCGGACTACCACTGACTGTGTGCTAAGTGTCTACTGGTTGGTTGTTGCTGTGACACTTGTTGCTGAATCTGCTGTTGTTGCATACTACTACTGCTGACTTCTTCTTCTCCTTCTGTTTCCATTGTCCAGGTACTCTCTATATCCTTGTATACAATTGTAAAGAATCGATGAGAGTTTGACTTGGAAAATCAAATGAAGAAGCATATACGAAACAGTTGACTAAGTTCATTCGATGTTCTATTTTTGTATCCATTTGTGAAATGTTTAGCTAAATACTCGTCTATGATTGAAGATGTATGAAGTTTGATTAGGATTGAGTAAACCAGTTGTAATCATGACATGAAATAATTGAACATTTTTCTATGAAGATTATGTGACTGTGATGATGATGTTCAATATTGTAGTATTAATACCTCATGTTGGTTTGGTTACTTTGATTGTTGAAGTCTCGCGTGCCAAAATATACGGAGTAATACAATCTCATGGATACTTTGCTGATAAATTCTAAAGGTAGCTTAATAGCTTAGCCATGTATATAAAGGAATCTGAAAGCTAGTACCATGTCCCACTACCATTTTATAACAATCTGTCATGAACTTAGATTATTAGATAATTGCAATTGGGGTTGGGCTATTAATTGGAACTTAATAAAATCACGCAAACGAGGACTTTAATGTGAATCATTCGCATATGTCAAATAGTTGCGGGTTCGACGTCAGAATTTGATAGCCAACTCTATAGTATAAATGATAAATTCCTTGGCCTCGTCTCATTAGAAATGGATCCATAAGTCCGTTGGTATAAACTGGACTGGGAGGTTTTAATGTATAGTTTTAAAATATCGTTTAACCAGGACCTTGGTTTATTGTTTGAGACCAGTCAAATAAAAAGGCATAATCATGTTAGGTCTGGCCTTTAATAAAAGAGCGAGATGAGCCTCGCCGCACTAAACACCTAATTGTGGGGTCCTCGAAACCGATTGTCTATACGCTTTAAGCCTACCATAGACTTTGTCCTTCTAGGACTTAATATGAGCATTTGCAATGAGAATATAGTTACTTTATTTGGGTCAGCAAATGCGTCTGGCATGCTTTGCAATAAATTGCACATGAATTATCCTTTTATGAACTTCAAGTTCATATTATTATATTCGAGGATCTAGATGTATAAATGATAATTCATTCCATGTAACGTTTTCTCAATTGTTGTATCTTGTCTCCCCCTCATGTTAGAAAAACTAACTTGTTTCCTCAACTTTGAAAATCTATCTTTGTGTGTTATAGTGTTAATCAAAATATACACCGCACATCAATAATAATAATAAGATGGAATAATATAGTAATGTATATCAAACTGATATATATATATATATATATATATATATATATATATATATATATATATATATATATATATATATATATATATATATATATATATATAACTTTGTTCTCATAAGCAATAGTTTAGCTATTAAGTGGAGGCACTCAATAAATCAATTTGCTAAACCAGCTGTGATATAGACCAACTTATCAAGATAAACCTTCTTGAATAGAAAATATGGAAATTATGCTCTAAATCAAATTAATGAGCAAGTTACCTCACACATACCGGGCGGGTTGCGGGTTAATAATAATTGCACATGTAACCATCTCATAGATGCATCTTATGTGGTATACATGGCAGGTGAATGGGCCCATATTCACCTTTGATATTTCTAGCATTCATGGGATTCAATCCCAATTTTAGTTGGTCAATTAATTAACGAGAATAAGCAATGTAAGAGAATTCGTAAAGAACTTTCTAGTTCTTTAATATTTACCCATGTGAATTCTCTTTATTTTTGCACATCATACTTAAATTGATATAGGTAAATCAATTATGCCAACAGAATAAATTATCAATATTGATAAATTTCAGGTTTACACCATGATGTGTGCAATTATGAATAAACTCCAAGTTTATTATGATACGGGTTTTTATATCAATAAATATTCACTTCATTGTGATATTCTTTTATTTATGTAGTACAAATTGGAGAATAAAGCGGGTAGCTTTTCACATACATATTACCCCTCTACAAGTTGTAGTAATAGAAGATATGAAATCTTTCCTTTATTTATAGTCCCAATATAATCAACCACTTTCGCGAATACTTTGAAAACTGAATATGTTTCTTTGAGACTTACTACAACGCAATACCTTGTTGGTAATCAATTGTGTTTCTCCAAAATATTGGTAATTGGCTCTTCCAGAGCTCTCAATTAATTGGTAGTACCACATAATCATCAACACCTATATGGTGAATATCTCTTTTAAAGAGAAACTTATACCATTATGGTCATGGACAAAATTATATGCAAGATATGTTTCTTGCATTATTGTTGTCCTTTAATAATCACATTGCCAAAATATTGTGGCGTACAATAGGTACGTGACCAATGATCATTCATGCCATAATAATGATATTATTTTCTTATATCATCTCAAACCTCCTTCTAGAGGTGAGTGTGGTATATTCAATACCAATAGCATGTTCATATTCTTTCAAGAATGAATATATATTCATAAATCAAATGTTTTCTCATTCTCATCATGAATGGACCATAGTCATGTGCTTTGTAAAATCTCATGTCAAATCGATGACAAATATTTTCACAAAGTGTGGGATTATTTTGAGAATCCTTATTGTTCTCATTACCACAAATGATGACGGTTATAATTTCGTCTATTGTCACGTCCACATCCATTGATACCTTCACGGTAATAATTTTGTCTTCTTTCAGACTTATCACATATTGCTATCACATTCTCTTAAGGGAATGGGAATGGAGAAAATTTAATGGGACGGGTTTTAACTTCTTGTGCTCATGATCATCCATGACTTTGATCATGGCAAGACATAGAAATTTTACCACTTCATGTGGGTGTAATTTCTTAAAAACTCCATTAAAGTTATAATCAAACTTTGTTGTCTTTGCCTGTATATAAATAAAATTATAGAATTTCAAGAATTTGAAAGAGAAAAGTAAAATACTTACCTTAAATCCAGAATTTTAATCATGAAGGAAGTTCATTGAAACAATTGACAATCATTAGGCTCAATCCCAAAGTTTTTACTCAATTGGTTAGAGTCTCGTGCTGATAACGTGTTATGAAATAATAAAAGAACAAGAACAATAATGCAGAGAAAGAGAGAGAATTCTTATTGAATTTTGGGATGATTTACAATGGGGTAAGACCCTTCTATTTATAGGGGAAATATGACTTAGTCACAAAGTAAAACTCTCCACAAAGATAGACATTCACTTCAAATAGAATTATATTCTTAACATATTTAACATTTTCAGTGAGGTCGCTCACAAAACTTTAAAACAACTATATTTGTGTCCAAACACAACAAATATTAATTTTCAAGTACCATTTTCACTTGAATTTGTTTTCCCACTATTTTTTAGAGTTTTACAATTCTTATGTCGAAACGCCCACTTAGTAAGTTAGTGTTTCCGGCATCTCCAACCTGAGGCTGAGAGGATTGATTCTTTAACATTTCTAGTACATTTATTAATTACTATTATCGTACTTGCTCTTATTGAAATAAAACACTTGAATCTGTTAAACCCACCAATTTCAATCATTCGCCACGTTCATAGATCTTTTCTTGGTCAACCTTTCATTTTTTCTATATAGATACCCTCCCATAATCTTCCTTGTTTAGCAACTAACAAAGATAAATAATTAATTTAATATTCAAATTTTAACATAGTCAGAGTACTCCATTTCTATTATTTACTGATCTCCTTACTTTCAATATCATTAATAATATTTCCTCTCAAAGTTATGCTTTTTATGCTCCTTTTATTTTTGTTATTTTTAGTAAAGTTGATCCTTCCTTCTTCCAATTGCTTTGAACCTAAGCTTTTGTTCCCTTTTCCAACTTCATGCGGGATTTCCATTTTGTAATAACTCTTTTAAATTTTAGCCGAAATGGCTTCCTAACCACTTAAATTTACAGTTGATTTTAAAGTCGATACACGAATTTTGAATTTTCCCATTTGAACACTCAAACTTGATAAAACGAGTACTAATAAATACATCTACTAGAGCGTGTATATCAATTGCGCTGACGTGTATAATCAATTGTACTGACATATACCACACATCATGCTAAGCTATTTATGGCTTGCCATGTGTCATTTGTAGGTCCTATTTTTAAATATAATATCAGAAAAGAAAGCTACAAATACAAAAAAAAAAATGCCTAAAACATACACTTTACCCAACCACCCCCTTCTTCTTCGTTCACCCTCCTACTTCCTTTATTCAATTTTTTTTTCTCTTTCTCTTTTTTCATATTTTTTTTTTACTCTGGTTTTACTTGAAGACCGACCTACCTTACCTGGAAATTTTCATGGCCAGCACCAAGCCCGCTTCTTGCTTCTCCCCCAAAATACCACCACCTAGAACCCTCCAAAAATACCTCAGATCTGATTTTTTAATCCCAACCCAATTCTAACACCACCATAATCAGCTACAGTTTTCCTTTTAAATTTGATAATACAAAATCAATGTCTAAATTGATTGTCGGATATGTGTATTAAAATAAAAAAAAATTGCCTTAAAGATTTGCATTTGTCAAGCAGAAACTTATTTGAAATTCCGGACAACTAAAGCAGAGACATTGTCGCTATTTGTCTATTCTCTTTACAGATTTTATAAGCATTATTTTTTCTCTGTTAATGGAGTTTCCACCTGGTCAGTGACAAATATATCAAAATCTCCTCTAAATCAATTCTAGTTCCCAATTACTGCTCAAGATTCATGTTTTGACACTACAACAACTGATTTTTCTTGTTTTAGGCTGCAAAAAACTCATGTAAAATTAAAATAGAGAAATTAGGATGAAGGGAAAAAACAGAGAAAGGTGAGGGGAAGATAAATTAGGATGAAAAATTGAGTGGGAATTTTGCCGGGAAGACGAAAGAATTGGAGGGGAGAAGAGAGAAGGGAAGGGAAAAGTCTTTTTATTTATTTATTTATTTATATTTTATTCTAATTCTATTTTTTAGTAAAAACAATACTATTCATGCGCCTTAGCAGCGTTATTTGCACACATTTTCGCCATATCAGCTGCAGTGCTTCCACATAGGCATGGTCAATGGTCAAAAGTATTTATTAGTACTCGTTTTGTCAAGTTTGAGTGTTCAAATGGGAAAATTCAAAGTTCGTATATCTACTTTAAAATCAACTACAAGTTTGGGTGGCCAAAAAACCATTTCGCGTAAATTTTAATCATATAAATTAATGGTAAAAGTTTAAATTCGCCCTATAGTATTTGAAAATACTCATTATTGTTCTCCATTAGAATTTGGTCCATTCATACCCTTGCCGGTCATTAACGAAGCTCCAACTTGGATTAACTGAACTCTACTTCTCCAAATTCTCAGAGAAAACATGTCCATATATACTTTAACTTTTGACTACTAACTAAGGTTTAAAATTACTCTAAGGGCAGTATGGTACGGGAATAAGGGATAATTAATTGCGGGATCAAATTTGTGATGAGTTTATATCATATTTTGTTGGGATAAAATTATGTTATAACTAATTTCCGGATTAGTTATCCCGAGATTAGTTATTTTGGGATTGTAATATTTTTTTATTCATGTGATAAGATGGGATAACAAACCTGAAATAATTAATTATGAAATAACTTATTTCCCAACTAAATGAACGCTAGGGTTGGATCTAGGAGTCAACGTGATTGAGTTTTCTTTTTTCTTACAGCAGAGTAAAAGTAAACTGAATATTTAACGAATGAAAAATTGTTCAATTTCAAATAATACAGTGATAAATTTAACCTTTTTCGTAAAATCAATCATGGGTAACTAGGAAAAAAAAGTTTTTAACATATCTCACTCAGTGATGATTTCCCACTTACCACTAGGTTACTCATTGACATTAATTCTTTTTTACTAGAAAGAAATGTTGATAAACTCGTCCAGTCAAGTTTTTAAGTTTAGGTGTGTTAAAACCTAAATCATACCATGCCAAGATTATTGAGCGACAAGATATTCTAGCCCTATCCAAATCAAATGAGGCCGAATTACTCTTTTAAAAGTTGATGCCTAAAGATGTCAAATATCAAATTTGAATATGTTTAACGTGAGGTTAAAATGCTATACTTTATATCAGGTTGTTTTGCCCCTGCGAGCGAAATAAGCGCGAGGCTTAATTCAAATCTAATTTTCCTAAAGTTATTTTTTTAATTTTTGAACTTACCAGAAAAATATCCAAATATATGCTTACCGGAATATGTTCAAATTCTTTCTCTATGAAATGGATTTTGTAACGTCCAATTTATTATTTTGTAATATCCATAATTTAGTTCTTGTAATAGCCATGATTTAATTCTTATAACAACTGTGTTAACTAGGTAACGATTCCATTTTAATTTCTGTAACAGCTACAGATTATTTCTTCATCTGTAACAGTTCAGCAACTTTGCCTATAAAAGGCAATCCTCTTTGTGAATAAAGTGACATAGAAAATACACCTTCATCCTATTTTATACTTCATCCAAATTCTAGGTATTCGTTTGTGCAAATTTTAAACTTCCAGCCAGGAGTGCACGCGTTTAGAGGTATTGTGGAACCTTGGGGAGCGATCGGTCTTAACGATTTGAACCCAGTCGGGCCGAATTCAAGGTAGTGGTTTGCCACAGTATAATATTTTTGATAAGTTATTCTTCTTTCCTTCTTGTTCTTAGTTAATATTATCTACTTATTTTTCTAATAATTTGAAAGCGATTTTACATACAATATTGACTAATGGCTACCACTTTGAATAAAACACTTCCAGATCTGTCAAAGCTTGAGCCTTTAGATGGAAACAATTATAAGCATTAGTCCTAGAAACTTATAATTTTCTTTGAACAATTAGAAATTGATTACGTTTTGTATAACGATCCTCCTGTTGATGTTGTTGTTGATAATGATGCTAAGAAGAAATTCGAAAAAGATAATAATACTGTTCAAAGGCATCTACTTAACCATATGACTAACCCCCCTCTTTGATTTATTTATGAGTTATAAATCTGCTAAAGTCATATGTGGCAGTTTGAAGAAGAAATATGGTGCAGATGTTGTCGGAAAAAAGAAATATGTCATTAAAAAGTGGATCAAGTTTCAGATGGTTGACGATAAGCCAATCATAGATTAGGTTCACGAGTATGAGGACTAGGCAGCTGATATTTTGAACAAAGGTATGGAGATGTGTGAGACTCTTCAGGCTAATGTTCTGCTTTAATATTTTCACCTTCCTAGAGTGATTATATGAATCAACTAAAACACAAGAAGAAAAACTTAACTCTTCAAGAACTGATCAGTCACATGAGGACTGAGGAAGAAAACCGTTGCAAAGATGAGGAGTCTGAACGGCTTAAGGATAAGATGAAATCTCTCTCTCTCTCTCTCTCTCTCTCTCTCTCTCTCTCTCTCTCTCTCTCTCTCTCTCTCTCTCTCTCTCTCTCTCTCTCTCTCTCTCTCTTAATTCTTCTAAAGCTAACATTGTGGAATATTGTAGTACATTTGTGAAAGACATGTTTAAAGAAAAACAGAAGAAAAGACATGTAAGAAGCAGAATTACTTCAATAAGCCGAAGGGCAATATTTAAAAGTCGAAAGGACATTGCTATGTCTGCGGAAAAATTGGTCACAAGGATTTTAAGTGCAACCAGAGACAAGGACAAAGCTCAAATAATGGAGGAAAAACTCCAGTCCAAGCTAACCTTCCTGAGGATGGTGATGTCATTACTGTTGTGGTTATTGAGGCATATATGGTGGCTAACAAGAACAACTGGATACTGGACACAGGCACTTCAAGGCACCTTTGTGCTAACAAGGAGCTGTTTCACGACTTTGAGGAATCTGCTGATGGCGAGTGTGTCTACATGGGTAACTCCACTACAGCTAGAATTATGGGTAAAGGAAAAATTCTCTTTAAGTTAACTTCTGGAAAAACCTTAGCCTTGAACAATATTTTGTATGTACCCTCCATTCATAGAAACTTAGTTTCTGATGCGCTTATCAACAAAAACATGTCTTAAATGTGTTTTTAATATGATAAAGTTATTATTTCTTGTGGGAGAGACTTTTTTGGGAAGGGTTTCCTTAGTGGGGGTTTGTTTGTATTGAACATCGCTCAACAACAACAACAATAACGACCCAGTGAAATCCCACTAGTTCTAGGGAGGGTAGTGTGTATGCAGACCTTACTTCTACCCCGAAGGAGTAGAGAGGCTGTTTCCAGAAGACCCTTGGCTGCAGACCTTACCTCTACCCCGAAGGAGTAGAGAGGCTGTTTCCAAAAGACCCTCGGCTCAAGAAGACCATAAAAGACAAAGGAAGATAATGTTAGTAATACAATATATATATATATATATATATATATATATATATATATATATATATATATATATATATATATATATATATATATATATACGTATAAATGAAAGATATAACAAAATAAAAATAAAAGGATTATATAATGCAAAACCAAAATAGTATCCCTACCAAACTATTACCACAAAGTTATGACATAAGGCAAAACTCAACTACCTCCTATCCTATAACCCTAATACTCGACCTCCACGAGTTCCTATCAAGTGCTATGTCCTCTGAAATCTGGAGCATCGCCATATCCTACCTTATCACATCCCCCAATACTTCTTGGGTCGCCCTCTACCTCTTCTTGAGCCCTCCACAACCAGTCATTCACACCTTCTTACCGGGACATCTAGGCTTCTTCTCTGAACGTGCCCAAACCACCCGAGCCTTGCTTCCCACATCTTGTCATCAATGGAAGTCACGCCTACCATCTCCCTAATAACATCATTCCTGATCGTATCCATCCTACTATACCCGCATATCCACCTTAACATTCTCGTTTTTGCTACCTTCATCTTCTGGATATGTGATTTATTAACCAGCCAACACTCAGCCCCGTACATCATGGCCGGTCTGACCACTGCTTTATAGAACATACCTTTGAGAATCAGTGGCACTCTTCTGTCACACTGTACTCTGGATGCTAACCTCCACTTCATCCATCTTACCCCGATACGGTGTGTAACATCGTCATCGATCTCCCCTCCCCCTGGAAAACTAATCCAAGGTACTTGAAGCTATCTCTAATCGGGATGACCTGTGATTCCAGCCTCACATCCACACCCACTTTACTCTGCTCAATGCTGAACTTACACTTTAGATATTCCGTCTTTATCGTGCTAAGCTTGAAACCCTTAGATTCAAGAGTTTGTCTCCAAACCTCCAGCCTCTCGTTAACACCAGTTCGTGATTCATCAATCAAAACTATGTCATCGGAAAATAGCATGCACCAAGGCACATCCCCTTGAATGGGATGTGTTAATGCGTCCATCACCAGGGCGAATAAGAACGGACTGAGCGCAGAACCTTGGTGTAACACCATAATAATCGGAAAATCCTCAGAGTCGCCTCCTACTGTCCTAACCCGAGTTTTTGCCCTATCATACATGTCCTTAATCGCCATAATGTAGGGAACCGACATGCCTTTCACCTTCAAGCACCTCCAGAGAACTTCTCTAGGAACCTTGTCATACGCTTTTTATATGTCAATAAACACCATGTGTAGATCTCTCTTTCTATCTCTGTACTGTTCAACCAACCTCCTAACAAGGTGTAAAGCTTCTGTAATAGAACGACTCGGCATATAACCAAATTGGTTGTCGGAGATGGACACCGCAACTCTCAACCTTGATTCAACCACTCTCTCCCATACTTTCATAGTATGGCTTAGTAATTTGATACCCCTACTGAACATCGCTCAAGAGATTACTAATAATGCTAGTACTTTAAATTTTACTTATATTGCCGAGTCAATTGGTTGTGGTACGGTAGACTGGGTCATGTTAATATTGCTCCTATTAAAAAACCTAGAAAAATAGAATTAATTCTAACAGTTAATATTGATAATTTTTTGAAGTGCCCTATTTATATAGAAGCAAAACCTACTAAAAAGCCTTTTAAGAATGTAACTAATAGAAAGACAAAGCAGCTTGAACTAGTGCATTCAGACTTAGCATATTTAAAGAACAATATTCGTAAGTGTGAAAAAAATATTACATTACCTTTGTAGATGATGTTCTAGATACACTAAAGTATATCTTATTAAGTCAAATATGAGGCTGAAAGCATATTTTTTAAATACAAAATAGAAGTAGAGAATCAATTAGATAGAAAAATTAAGAGACTTAGGTCTGAAGAGATGGTGAATATAATACTAATACTCTAGAATCCTTTTAAAATGGTATTATACATGAGGTTAGTGCTCCATATACTCCACAACAAATGATATAGCCAAACAAAAAAATATAACCCTTAAGGAAATGATGAATTCTATGCTTTTGAGTTTGAGTTTATTTGATAATATATGGGGGGAGGGGGAGTTGTTTTATCTGCATGTTATGTTCTTAATAAGGCCCCCCATAAGAAATTAGATAAAATCCCGTATGAGTTATGAAAAGAGTTTGTCCCTAATTTGAAAATTTTGAAGGCGTGTGGGTGTTTGGCTAAAGTTGGTCTACTTGATTTTAAACAAGTAACTGTTGGACCCAAGATTTTTGATGTTATTTTCATTGGTTATGCTCAAAATAGTGCTGCGTATAGATTTATGTCTTTGAATGATAATTCTATTGTGAATCAAGAGATGCAGAATGATTTAATATATATATATATATATATATATATATATATATATATATATATATATATATATATATATATATATATATATATATATATATATATATATATTCTCATATTGTGCCTTCTTCTAGTGTTACTGTTAATGAGCATAAAAATGAACCTAGAAGAAGTAAGAGGCATATAATTGAAGCTAACTTTGGTCCTGACTTTATTACTACTTTCTTGACTGAAAATATTGATCTTGATATTTTGAGTGATAAATTAATATCAATCTATTTAATAGAAAAAGGCCCTAAGGCATATAGTGAAGCAATGTGGTCAATGGATGCTAGTTTTAGGAAAGAGACCATCAAAAATAAATTAGACTGTGTAGTTTCTAATCACATTTGGTACTTGTCTGATTTACCTAAAAGTTATAAATCCATAAGTATCAAGTGGATATTTAAGAAGAAATTTAGACCAGATGGTACAATTGAAAAATATAAGGCTAGACTTGATTTAAAAGAAGAGATCCTTATATCTCTACCTGAGGAATTTGTGATCCACGGACATGAGAATAAAGTATGCAAATTAAAAAAGTCTTTGTATGGTCTAAAACAAGCGCCTAAGCAATGGTACAAAAAGTTTAATAGCACATTAATGAGTAATTATTTTGTTGTTAATGCTTATGATACTTTTATTCCAAGATGATAGGATCAGATTATGTTATTATATGTGTGTATGTTGATAGCATGTTAATCTTTGGCCCTAATGTGAATGTTGTTAAATAGACTAAAAATATTTTGTCTTCTAAATTTGAAATAAAAGATCTTGGAGAAGCAGATGTTATTTTTAGGGATTAAAATCAAAAGAACTTCTAATGGGTTTTTATTATCTCATTCTCATTATATTGAGAAAATGTTGAAAAAGTTTAATTATTTTTATGTAGCACATGTGAGAACTCCTTATGATTCTAGCATACACTTAAAAAAGAATAAAGAAACTAGTATTCTCAACTGAGTATGCTAAGATAATTGACAATGTAATATTTCTTATGAATTATACACAACCTGATATTGCTTATGATATTAGTAGATTGAGTAGATATACTCACAACCCTAATAGTGAACAATGGAATACTCTTCATCGTTTGCTAAGGTATTTGAGATGTACTATGGATTGGTGTTTGCATTTTAATAAATTTCCCACTGTTTTAGAAGAATTTTGTGATACAAACTGGGTTATTGACAATGATGAAGTTGGCTCCACTAGTGGATATGTATTTACTTTGGTGCATGTGTTATTTCTTGGAACTCTTCAAACAGACTTATATAGCACGATCTACTATGAAGTCTGAATTCATTGCTCTTGAGTTGGCATGACAAGAAGCCGAGTGGTTGAGAAACTTAGTGGCAGACGTGCTTTTATGAGAAAGATAAATTTCACCAATTTCTCCACATTATGACACATAGACGACAATTGAAATTGCCAAAAATAATGTGTACAATGAAAAAAGAAGACATATCAGCATTAGGCATGGTGCGGTAAAATAGTTATTGAAATATGGTGTTATTTTTTTGGAATATGTAAGATTCGAAAGAAATTTGGCGGATCCTTTAACCAAGGGTTTGTCAAGGAGAGTTATCCTTAAAACATCGAGGGGGATGGGGCTAAAGCCCATGTATTGAGAAGTATGGTGAATACCCGTTTGTGTGGTCAAACGAAATCATATGAGACCTCAATATGCACTACATTTTCTATCCCAATGGCGTGTGATAGTGCTTCATAAAGTTGAACTTAATTTGTTTTTAATGATTTCATAGCCTTAAGGTGGTCTATATATAGATAGAGTTGATGAAATCACCTATATGAGTGTAAAGCTGCAATCGCCTTGTATAAAAGACTTGGGATGCCTTTCTAGAGCACTCATGAGACCCAAGGTATGTTCATGACCATAGCAACACTTTGTTAGTATCGCGGAATTTGCATAGAATTTAGGATATAGCATGTGTTGTGGAGTCTCAACTAATGCCAATTTAGTCTAAGAGTACTTCACTTTGTCAATGCTAGTTATTGCCTTATTTCGTTATGTGTCAATTCAAATCGAAAGATATTGACGCTGAAGTACATGTTCCTTCTTTTGCCTTCTTATTCTATTTCTTGTCTTTCCATTAATGAGGGATTGTTGGTATTATTTTATATTTTATATTTTATAATGCCAAGGCAAAGATTCATTGTAGTCCATTTTCCTTCTTTACTTCTCTTGTCTTTTGTGATAGACAAACCGTCCCTCATTGATTGTGGAAAGTCTTTTTCTACACTTTATAATGAATTTCTCTAAGTTGCACTTGTAAAGAGCTAGTAAAATGAAGTGGTCTCGCGCACATGAGAAATTGGTCTTGAAGGTAAAAACAAGTTGATTTGCCCCAGCACGCGCGAGATATACGTGACGCCTAATTCAAATTCGATTTTGCTAAAATTATTTTTTCTATTTTTGAGCTTACCAGAAAAATATTCAAATACATGTTTACCAAAATATGTCCAAATTCTTTCTTTTTGAATTGGATTTTGTAACAGCCATAATTTAATTCTTGTAACAACCATGATTTAATTCTTGTAACAGCTATAGTTAATTGGGTAACGACTCCTTTTTAATTTCTGTAATAGTTACACATTAATTTCTTCATTCAACAACTTTGCCTATAAAGGCAATTAACTTTGTGAATAATGTGACATGGACAAAACACCTTTATCCGAATTCTAGATAATAGTTTGTACAAGTTTCAAACTTCTAGCCACAAGTGCACGTGTTTGGAGGTAGCATTGCTTTTAAGGTAGTGATTTGCTATAGCAAAGTATTTTTGATAAGTTGTTCTACTTTCCTTTTTGTTTTTAATCAATTTTTTTTTTTTTTTTTATAGCTATAGGAAACCATAGAATATAAATCTTAGGTCCATCTCGGAAAAGCAGGAAATAAAGTATATCGATGTGTTTTGAGTCTGTCGACATCAAATAACTAGGTTAATCAAACGAAACATAAAGTATTTAGTCTGAACGTGCAAGTGCTATTACTTACTAATTACTAAAGAAACAAGTTGAGCCATTTGACAGTTGAGAGAAATAATAAAGAAAGTAAAAGGTTGCAACTGTTAAGGTAGCCTTCTTTAGGGGAAAAAAGAGATGAAAATCAATAGATTAAATAGACACTTTACAAGCAAGATGGAGTGGGGGAGATTTATATATTATCATGGTCAGGTGCTGGGATTTTGTTTAATTAAAGTTGAGAAGATGGGCAACTTAGTGGTGCCTTATTTGTTAAAGCCAAATACTAATTGTGATTATATTTTAATTATAAAAGATTTAATTATTCCAACAACTTGAAACATTGAAGAGGTTAAGGTTGGCACCACCTACGGTTAACAGTTATTAATGTTTTTTCCGTTTGAAATCTGAAACTCCATGATCTCTTTCTGACAGTTATACTTAATTAATAATGGCATCCACGTGAGTTATTATAATATGATATTACTTTGCCTTTATGTTTGTTCATTTTTACTTTACTTAGGCCTTATTTGTTTGCACTTAATGGAGGTCTGAATCTTAATCATTCAGATCTCAGACATTAAGTGCGTTTGTTTTTAAAGTCTGAATCTTAATTATTCAGATCTTAATCATTAAGTGTGTTTGTTTTTTTTACTTAACAACCACTTAATGGGTCTGAATAGGTCTGTATGATTAAGATCTGTAACAGAGACTTAATTTCATTAAGATGCTATCACATATTCATTATTAATTGCTGTCACCGCCTACCATTATCAACTACCACTATGCCGCCACCACCACCATACCCAGCCACCGCCGCCGCCACCACCACCACGCCATCATCATCCTCAATCATAGTTTCCACCATTATCGACCATCACCATCCACCATCTCACCACTCCGACCACCATCATTGTCACTCGCATTCAACGTTTATCCACCTCAACTACCACAACCAACCACCTCATCACCATTAACAACCGTAGTCAGCACCGCCTATCATTATAACCTACCACCACATTCCTCAATCACAAACCACCACTCGCCGTTCTTAACTATCACTACCTACAACCACCATCATCAATCATAATTGCCACCACTACCAATCACTACTAGCTACTAGCATGAACCACCATTATCAATCAAAACTACCACCAACCACCGTCTTTAGTCGGCATTCACTCATTAACCATCACTACCAACAACTTTCATATTTTAAACTATATATTTTATTGATAGAATATTAGGATTTTTTCAAATAAAGATAAATTTTATGCATTCAGATGTTAAAAATCAAACAGTCTTAATTTTTGGTATTCAGATCTTAATACACATCTTAATATATCCAGATGTGTATTCAGATTCAGATGACTTAATCTTAATACACATCTTGATGTTCAGATATGTATTAAGATTCAGACGTCTTAATCTTAAAAAAAAACAAATGAGGCCTTAATCACCTTTCTCTGTTTAGCAATGTACTTTCACAATTGATAGTCCTAATAACTTCATGTGGTCTAGTTTGAGCCCAATCAGTCCTATTTTATCCCCTTTGTGTCTTTAACATAATTAATATAGTAGAATGGATCTTTTTATTCTTAATTAGAGATTTTGCGTTCGAATCTGAAAATGAATAAATTTCTCTTAGGAAGCGGCTCCCTCTTTAATTGATAGTACGACATACATGTAAATCAGTTGAACCAATAGGTTCTCGAAAATATATCATAACAGTTATCAGGGGACATAATATTTCGGACTCAAATCACATTTTCACCTCTTAGCTATGAGAACTATTCTTCTTAATTGAGGCATTTATATATAAATAGACGGTCACTTTCACTATTTACTTTTTAACCGATATACATAGATTATATACTAATTTTACATAATTATATATATTCACTGGTTATTTTCAGTTTAATTTATTGAGTAGAATGCAATTTAGGTTAATTCTTACTTGAAGGAGCTTCAGAATTGGTAAGTTAAACACATTTTAAGGAGAAATCGAACTGTATCTTGATAAGCAGCCCAAAGGAGCATTATTTAAAAATATTACATTGTATAACTATTGTAAAAATAATAGCTGAAAAAATATATAAAATTTGTATATTTTTTGTATGTATATACATTCTGTATGTAATATACAAAAATTATGTACGTATATTTTATATATTTTTTGACTATTAGATATAAATAATTTCTGAAATGGACTAAAAGTAATAAATACCATGCAATATATGGACAATTCGAGTAAGTGATCGGAATATTGTTGAATTGGGCCATCACCCATAGTCCCATATGAATAGCTAAATGAGCCGACAGGTTAAATGTTGACTGGACACAGCTCAACTAGCTGACCTTAGTCACAAAAATTGCTGTCAATAAAAATTGAGAATTTATTGGTCCAGTCCAGCAAATTTGGTTATTCTTGAATTCTTGATATAGAAATGCTCCTGAACTATCAAAATTGGTATAGAATTTCCCTCGTCCATCAATTAAGCAAAATTTATCCCTACTGTTAATTTTTGTGGCTTATTTCTACCTTTAAACTAATAACCAAAATATAAAAAAAAAATTGTATATATGTATTACGTATATTGACCTAACTTAGACCCCACCCCCAGTTCCATTAAACACAGCCGTATAATTTGTCCTATTGGACCATCCGGACCTTATTTGCTCAATGCAAATCAAGTCCCTGATTCAAAAGGGAATATTTGTCATGATGGTCAGGTCTTTCCGTTTGATAATTCCACAAACATAGGTCTCCTTAGATATAGAATACCAAATGCAAACAATAAACAAAATTTCTGTTCAATTTTATATTCTGCTGTCCAATCTACTCAAGTGGAAGATACTCCATTTACTACCAAATTCGCGAAAAAACTTTGAAGCTTGGGATCAATACGGTATTTGCATCTATACTAGCTTTTTGGATTATGTTTGTATTCGCTTTACAAAAAAAATTAAAAGCGTACCAACTTTTTTGCGTAATTACAACATATGGGTTGAAGTAGCAAATGCAATTACGTAAAACTTCAGCATTCCAGTAGACGGGACTGAAGTAGCAAGTATATTGAACCAAGTGTGCTGTAGTTTTTGTTTTGTAACTGGAAACTTCAGCTCTAGAGCTGAAGTTTTTATTTTGTGACTGGCGAATTTCAACTTTAAAACAGAAACTTTTATTTGTAACTGGCAAACTTCAGCTTTCTTAGAGTTTGAAGTTCTAATTGACTTTCCATATGATTTGAACGTTGAAACTATTCACAAATATATTTTTCTTTTGGGTAATCCAATTCACATGCTGGCTGCAATGACTTCTACTTCCCTATTTTAGAGGTCCACGTATGCCAAAAAGCAAAAGCTACGTTGCTATTCAGGCATGTGGACATCTAAGACGATTACGTCGAAAGAAACACCGCTGAACCGAAGGATGCATAATGCATCTCTAACTTTGAGGGTGAATATAACTCTGAGGAGGAGAAAGAGGAGGAGAAAGGGGGCTGAATTTGTTTAAAAAATGGGTACAAGTTAAAACTTAAAAAAAAAAATATAGGTTAAATAGGGGCGATCAAATAAGACGTTCGTGCAATTTTTACGGGATCAGTGGCAGCTTTATATATATATATATATATATATATATATATATATATATATATATATATATATATATATATATATATATATATATACACACACACACACTTTTGTTTGAAGTTATTTTTCTAACTTTTCGACATATAAAGTTATTATTATTTGTAATAACTTTTTTTCTAATATTTCTTCTCAATAAATATTCAATCCATGTAATAAATCATTGTCAATTTTACCACCTATAGAATATGTTAAGACCTAATTATAACATATAAATACCTTTTCAAAATTTTACATAATATAATAAATTTTTCTAATTTTGTAGCAAAAAATCTAAATTTAATGATTTCCTATATTTAATCATTATTTTTCTCTCACCACTATAACTCCCGTCAGATTTTATTATGTTCTGTTTATGGGATTGTATTCATATGTATTTGTGTATATTTTTTATTAATTTATGTTTACTGTATTTTGTTTATTCACAATATGCATATCTAGTGTTTTTTCAATTAGTATTGTTATTCCAGTAGAATTTATAATAGTATGCATATGTATTCAACTGTATTTATCTTACATAAATGAACTTATATCTGTTTTATACAACATATATTAGTAGTGTATTTTCTGAAATTGTAGCCTACGACTGATGAATACTCAATATACGGTGTTCAGATTTGTATTCCTCTGTTTTTTTGTCGTTAAATTAGCTCACTTTAGAGAAGAATACCTATGGATTTCGTATATTTAAGTTAGTTAACTAAAATAATGGAAATCAATTTTTTTTTATTTACTTCTGTTTATATCTTATTCATCTTCCCCAGATTTGCGCTTACCCATTACTATTTTCACGCTTAATACATATTAATACACTTAAATACAGATTGGGATTTATAACAATTGCGGCGAATCTTTATGTTGTATCATTAAATACAACTTGTTTAATACGCTTAATACATTATAAAATACCGTAAAACATTCTTATATCATGTAATATAAGAAATTGTTTCTATTTATTGCTAATTAGGTCTTAATGAATGCTTTTTATGAAAAATTCTCTAAATCATTGATATAGGTTATGTAATTTCACTATTATACTACAAACTCTTTTAGTGTTTGAATTCATCAAGATTACAATAACAAGTATTCTAATTCCATACATAATCTAATTATAAGGACTTAATCTCTGATATATGAATAAATCAAACATGATAGAGAATAGTTGATTCACAGAAATTGAATTGAAACTGGAATGTCAACTTATTATAAATAAAAAAATGAAAAGGGTGATTGGAAAAGTTAATGCACTCATTAACTTATTGTAATTCCTCTCACTTATTTGAACAACTTTCGGTAGATCCAAAAAAAAATCATCTATATATATATATATATATATATATATATATATATATATATATATATATAAATGTTGATGCCTTAAATTTTGTGGGGCCTAAAGCTACTGCTTCACCAGCTTTACCCTCTAGCCGGTACTGCTTTGGATCACTTGAATACTATTGCAATGGATACTTTGGAGCGAGTTTTAACTGTATAACTAGTGTATGTTGGGAAATAACAAGCACAAGCAATGCGCACGACTGTATAGGATAAAATATGCTATGACACAAGTTACGAAAATAAAAAATAATTTCGAATCTGTTTTGTCTACGAACAAGGACGCTATTAGCAATGCAACTATGAATCTCATGGAGAGTTTGATCCTGACTCCGGATAAACACTGGCGGCATACTTAACACATGTAAGTCGGACGGGAAGTGGTATTTCCAGTGCTGGACGGGTGAGTAACATACGCTATTGCTTAGTCTAGCTTTTATGGAAGCTTTAATAGTTTATGGACTGGTTGTAGCATATCACTTTTATCGGCGAATCCTTTTGTTTAATATTAGCTTAGAAATATAAAAAATAAATATATTTTTTATATTTTATTGCCTTTGACTTGTCATTTGCTTTTTCAAATTCTATCAAGATTTTCCTCCAATTCTTTATTCTTTGAGAAAAGAACCTACATGAAGGGTTGATTTGCGGATGAGGAATGAATAACTTATTTATTAATTATTAATATTTTGGTCAATCGTTGAATAAAATCAACTGAAAAGGAAATTGTTTCGCCCTTTTTTATTTAATCTAATTATACGTCGTAAACTTATACAACAAGAATTATAATTATTGGCAAAAATTCTTATATTCAAGTTGTTTTAACAATGAATTAATAATGAGATGAATAAGGATTTCTAACCATCTTATTATCCTATAACGCTATAACACAGACAAATTAAACAAAACCAAAAAAAAAAAAAGATGATAGAGAATCCGTTGAGAAGTTTACCTGTATCCAAGGTGTCTATTCTTACTATAATACTTTATTTTAACTTTATCGCACTATGTATCATTTGATAACCCTCAAAATCTTCTATCTTTGGTTCAAATCGAATTTGACCGTCCAAAAAGAAGGATACGTGGAACACAAGACGGGGATGGCCAGGAATCGAACGCAGCTGTTCTGCTTGTCACCGGAAAGAATAACGTTCATAAAGGTATGATAAATACTCTGTCCCCCAGTAGCATTTAATGAAGAATATTACGTGTCATTAAGAGCGATGGTCCGTTACAAGAAATTTGGCATTTATGTTTACCATTATGCTTTCATCAATGACCCTCATAATTGACATTAAAGAAGGGCATGATCCTAGGACCCCGTTCCCTAGATATGACTATAAATAGTGAGCTCAATTATCATTGTAGATGACACTATTTTTCTGGCACACTTACACTACATTCTTTACAAAGCTTAATACAATTTTACTTTCTCGCTTTTTAATCTCACTTTTGTTATGCCCGGAAACCTTATTCATGGAATTGTCATTTGTACCATTTTGTCTACATTATAAGGCTAAGTATTGTATAATTCTTCGATTATTTTATTATTTTACGAATTAATTCACTTGTCTAGAAACCATGTATAAATTTAACTGTATACCATTTTATGGATAAACAGTTTGGCATCCACCGCGGGGCCTAGACAGTCGTGCAATTAAATTGATCCTTACCTTTTTACTAACTATCACACCTCTTTTTTCCAACTAAGGCTTTACTACACCTCGGGAAGAGATATAGTAATAAAGGAGTTTTTCCACTTTAAGGACAATCGAAACGGGATTCGTTTTTATTTAAGATTCAGAGTCGCCACTTGGGAGATTTATGGTGTCCCAAGTCACCAGTTTGAATCCCGAATCGAGGAAAGGATTAGGCTTTGTTTAACAGTCGCGAACCAGAAATCCAGGTAAGGAATTTTGTTAACCCGGGAGAACGTATTAGGCACTCCCGAATTTTGTGGTTCTAGCACGGTCACTCAACTGTTATATTTGGTTAAAATTAATTTTATACATGTTATCCTATTTGTAATATTTTAGAATTAATTACCGCTTTTGTCAAATTATTGTTATTTAAGAAAGTGAACGTCGTTTAAAAACGTGTTTTCGGATCACGTCACATGAAATGTAACCGGATCCTCGACACTTTCTTATTCAATATTTTCGGATTTGAATTTGAGTCGCATGAAATACACACTCATTTAGGAAGGTAAATTATTAAAATCGCGCCTAAAGCGACTAGCGTGTTGTATCTTTTGGGTAGACCATGAAATTCGCTAAACGGACTATCCCGACTACCAGGTATTTTAATAATTAATTAATAAGCACCCCCCCCCCCAATTTGTATATTTGTTTGGCGAGGCTCATCTCATTTTTATTTTTAAAGGCCAAGCTGAAGCAACTAAATTCTCTATTTTATTTTGTTTTTAATGGTTAATTAATCCATGAATATAAATTTGAGTCTCAAATTCAAGTCTGAATTCAAACAAAAGGGTAGAACCTTTTAGCTTGAACCCGCTACCTAACTCAAAACTCAATTATATATTTATGGATTAGTTTTTCATATTCCTAGTTATTAATTCTTTAAGTATTATCATATTTAAACTTTTAGTTCTCATTTACACTTCACAACATTTTGGGCCCAAACATGGCCCAAGTAATGAAGATCAGATTGGGTTTATTAATAGCACACTCACTAAGGCCTTGGCCCAGCTGAAATTGTGCTACTTCACAACTTAGGAATTGCTATACTCTATTAAAACCTCCCATTTTTTGGCCCCAAAATCAGCCGAATTAAACAAACTAATATGATTGCATTTTGAATCTATCAAACTAATATGACTTCAAATTGTTGCAGTTATATTACTTGTAATCTTAAATACTTGTAATCTTAACAAATCCAAATTATCTAATATTCTTATTTCTATTGATATACCTCTAATTCTATTAACGTCAAAAATATTGCCATAAATGTGGATTGATATAATGTCCAGTTAACATGAATTTACTTGTACTATAAATGAACTAAACTAACACTTGCATATTTACCCTCATACAAAAATGGAAATAATTTGAACTCAGATTATAAATATAATCTAAGAAGAGAAAATGAATTAACCTGCAAGTATGATTATGAATTACATGTGAACTACTGTTATATAGGCACAGGTTTTAGACGATCCAAAAAAATCCTAACTAAATATACACAGAAATTTGCTAGTATTCTACATTCTAAATTATCTTCTTAGTACTAATTTGACCTAACTAAATTATTAACACTACATGCATCTATTAATTCTGATAGTATACTAGTTTAAAATCTGATCTAGAATTTATTACACAGATAATATGAAGCTAAAGAAATCAGTGAATCAATAGTCCGATGGTGCAGTTCCAATCAATTACATGCTAAAGTTATATTCAATGTTAAACTAGAGAAGTAATAGGATTCAACAAGGAAACTTGATCAGCAACTTCATTCTATTTCAACAGACGAAAAATTACAAATGTATACTTGGAAATTGACACAAGTAGAAGAAAAAGAAGTCAGTCACAACACAGTAACATCAACAACTAATTTCCAACAGCTATCGATTAACCAGCAACCAAGGAATAGGTTTGAAATCCAGTAAAGTTCCAAATTGAACAAGAACCAGCCAAAACAGTGTATTTGAACTCTAAAAGCCACTCAAATTTGTATCATATAACATCTGATCCACAAATCCCAAATATTGAGTCTTAACAATTGAAATTCTGTTGAAAATCCAATGGAACATTGTTGCTTTTTTGGTCTCTATTGATTTTAGATTGTGTTTGGATTTAGAAGGAGTTTAGATCTAGAAGGAGAAAAATTTGAATCTGAAAATCTTAATTTTAGATCTGTAGCCTACCAGATATCTTTTGAGAAATTTTTGGAGTACTAAACTTGTGAAACAAGGCATTTCAATGCCTATTTATAGAAAATTTTAAAGTGGGAAAGTCCATTTCAAAATTTACACCTTAGTCCTTCTTTATTTCTTTTTAAAATCCCCAATTTTAACTTGTACACAAATAAGTGTAACTGTTTATTAAAAATATACACTATAACCCACCCTAGAAGATTTGATTTCCTTAAAATCCTTGTCTTCATTTCAGTTTTTACCATTTTTAATAACCCTGCCATTTTCCTATGCCCACCTTACCCCTGAAGTTCCCTACAATTACTACCAAGCCTACCCCTGACCCCTGAACTATTACTCTGTGATTAACCTAAGTTGATTAATAATAACTAATTTTATTGATTGATTACTATTGATTTCAGCTGTAACCAATATCAGTAAAAAATTATTAGATTGCTAATACTAATACTAAAATCAGTGAAACATATAGAACAAAATTGATACTGATTATTATTAAACAAACTCCAAACAAATGAAGATCAATCAGAAATCATTTATCAAAATCAAACCAATCTTGACAGAACCAAATTATCCAAACAAAAGATCTAATTAAAACCCTAATACCCTTTATTCAAAGCTAACCTAGATGTTACTTTCTTAAAGCTTAATAAAAGTAATATGAAAGAAAAATGAAGTAACAAACTAATGCAGACAAATATAAGATAAAAACAAACATTTTAGAAAGAGAAAAAGAAGTAATTACTGATCAAACTTGTATTAACGGACCAAATATTAATTCTTGACCGTTCGTCGGCAGATACAATTGTTAGACGGCTTCCGGCGAGACTCAAAAGGATATGAAGGCAGACTTGTACCAGGGCCATCAAGAAAACACAAGGCTATGCGTTTGGTGGTATTCTATGACAACGCCGCCAACCCAAGATGGTGGCGAAGGGGCGCCAACCTTAGGGTTTAGGGATTTGGGGATTTGTGGTAGGATTTGACGGAAAACACCTTCATATTCGTGATGAGGAAGGAGAATAGGTGCCATGGTGAAATTTTGGTGGATTTTGGTGCAAAGTATGTTTCCCGCCAGTATGGTTCCGGTGAGGAAATTGGGCTTATTTGAGGTGATTTGATAAGATTTGCGGGAAAACACTAAGATATTTGGATCGAGGGTGTTAAGGCGGACCAGAGGTATTATTTTGGGCAGGAACAAAATAAGTAGCGATTGCCGGCGGCTAGGGTTCTGGCGAGTTTAAGTGAATGGCGTTACAGGCGAGGGATAGAGTGTACGAGGAAGGGGAAAAGTTTTGCCTCTGATTGAAGATGGTCAAAACATTTTATTAAATGTATGGGATTGAAGCCGGACCGTTGGATCAAGAAGATTTAACGGCTCAGATTTCTTTGGCATCTAAACGATGTCATTTAGTTACATGGGGAGGCATTTTCTTTTTTCTTGGGGGGGCCTGTGTAAGGGCGGACGGGAATGCCTACCCCTCTATCAGTCTTCCTCCGCCCGTAATATCTTGAAAGGCAAAGAAAAATAGCGCACGGACAGGAAAGGACGACGTACTATGATACTTTCTGTTTTATTAATCTCCGCGAGCTTAATTCTTCTTCGATATCCATATATTTTCTATATGGTTCAGCGAGCCTCCCATAGAGGCAAGAGAAGTTGGTGAGCCGTATGATGGGCAACTATCTCCTGCGGTTCAGAGAGGACTCAGCTGTTAGTTAGTACCCCCTTGGTTTCGGGGTGGACCTTTTCTATCTAGTCTGGCCCAGATACAATGTTGACTTTGATTATTGCTCCAAGTCAATTTGCTGTCATTGAAAGCCCAATCAAATAATCCAAATGAGAAAATCATATCTTCAAAGCTCATCACTTCAATATCACGTGTGCCCTTTAAAAAGATTTTGGAAGTTCCCGTGCTATGGATGCACAACCCTTTTGTCCCCATTGTCTCATAGTTATGAAGCGGGCTACTTACGAACTTCCAAAATCTTTGATTCGAAGAGTTGGAACAGCCTAAATTTCTTCCTATCGGCCGGGGGTTTAAACTGACTACGACCAAAGTCGTGACTACTTCAACCAAAAAAAGGGCGACCCCCTATTCAAACCAAAAGAAATACCTCACCCTCCAGCAGCTCTAGGAGTTTCCGTTCTCGCTTTTCTTGATCTTCCAAGCTTGAAGCTCGCCTGTATTTGTGCTTGGGTGTGTGTTAAGGTTTGGGCTATTAATTTCGGCCCAATGCCTCTTAAAACCAGTCTTTTCTATTTATTATTTTCTTCTCATTTCTTTTATTTAATTCTATTGTTTATTTTTTATACTTTTTTATTTTATACTTTGTAGTTTTATATATTGTAAAAAAATTAACAACAAAACCCTAATTAAACTAATTATATCCTAATTAAACTATTTAAACTCTAAAAATTAATTGTCAATTAAAATTTGCCTAAGAACTATTTTTTAAATTTTCTTTAAATTATTCTAAAATGAATTAATACCTACTTAATACTAAAATGTAAAATTAAAAATCCTGATGCATGTACCTTTTCTTTTTGTATTTTTAATATAAATTATTATGCAACTAATTAACAAAATGTAACAAATTTTAATAAAATAATGAAAAATTATCTTGTTTGGATTTTTAGGAATAATTTGCTTAGGGCAAAAATCACGTGCTCACAGCTGCCCCTCTTTGCCCGGAAACACGATGAGTTTTCGTGCAAAGATAAGTGATCGGTAATGAGGGATTTTTTCCCATTCACATATTCCGTGTGAATTATTTTTGAAAAGCTTGACCACACCCTGTTTCAGAGGTTGCCTACATATCTCGGGCTAAACAAGAATCATGTTAGTGTAGTTCAGGAGTGTCTGGTAGCTGGGACTACCAGGAAGCTGTGATGAGACAGTAGACAAGAAATGTATCCCTTTGAGAGAAAGTTGAAAAAGAGCTAGTGCGGGGAAGCAAGGAGGTTGCCACAATATGAGCCAAAACTCGGGTCTCAAAACTCACGTCACTAGGACCCAATTGATTTGGAAGGATTTCAGAGGGATTTTAAACAATGCATTGTTTGGCTTGGTCAAAAGAAATTTCAAAGTTCTCAGGCCATATATTTTTAAACTGAGTAGGGAAACTAGAGCAACGACATTGGAAAAGTGAATCAAATAAGGCACAATAAAGAATAATGCGTTTACCTAGTACTAAAGATTCTAGACTATCTCATTTATTTGAGCGGAGATTGGCATAAAATATATGGACTAAGTGTTCATAAACTTTAGGTGGAGGAACAGAGAGAAATTTCTCCCACCCCTGATAGACAAAAAGATCTCTTACCTTACAGTTGAGAGCTTCCATATCATCAAGATCCACGACTCTTCCATGGGCGATGGGATTATCCTTGAGAGAAATAAAAAGATCCCTCTTTGGGGTGTCCTAGAAATTTAGGTCAGAATCAAGTGAGACTGAGAAATCAACTTTTGATTTCTTTGGAGTAGATGAGATAGAAGGATCTTCCATGTGTCATTTGCCTAGGGATTTTTCTCCTAGAAGTTGAGAGCGTTCAGAGAAATCACCTTGGGATGAGGCGTAGCCTTCAGAGTGATCAGACCCTAGGTCTACTTGCTTAGGAGGAGCAGAAGGGGGTTTCGCCTTAGAGCAGGTGTTTTTTCTAGTAGAAGCAGAGGGGGTCTAGGAATGTTTCGCCATTGAAAAAGAGGTTTTGCAGAAGATTTTGGGGAGAAGATGTGTGTGATGGTGACTGAAGAGGTTCTCTAACTTAAGAAGGAAATTTTTTATGGTCGAGTGCAGAAAAGAAAAAGGTGTCAGTTGAGAAGATATGATGATTGGCTTTCCTTCTTCGTACTGCAAACTAATGTGAAAAGAGAGGGAAAGAATATAGGGCGCAATTAATGCACGGGAAAGGACAATTATAACAATTTTTATAAAAAGAGCACATAGGTCCTAAGAGTTTTTTGACCAACAAATAATACCAAGTAATTTTCTCAAAGTACAAATTCTTTATTCTAGCAAAGGCATAGTAAAAAAATCGGCTAATTGAGCAGTGGTACCAACAAAAGCTATTTCTATATTACCTTTAAGAACATTATCTCTAATAAAATGATGCTTAATATCTATATGCTTGGCTCTAGAGTGATGCACATGATTTTTTGAAAGACAAATAGAACTAGAATTATCACAAAAAATTTATATAGGTTTAAACGAAAGTTCATAGTCACCTAGTTGATGGGGCATCCACAGAAGTTGTGCACAACATTGTCCACTTGCAACGTATTCAGCTTCTGTAGTGGATAAGGCGACTGATGCTTGCTTTTTGTTATTCCAGGATATTAATGCCTTTCCTAGTGATTGAAAAGTGCCACTTGTGCTTTTTCTATCTTCTTTGTCACCTGTAAGATCATGATGATAGGCTATAATTGCGTATTTTAATCGATTATGACACTCTAATTTACATCACTTTAGTTGAGTTTGCGCTTTAATCGCTACAGTTTTACAATAACTGTGTGTTTTATGACTTGTAGGAGTGATTCCGAGTTATGTGGATGTTATGGAATGAATTCAAATGATTTGGAGCTTTAAAATTTGATTAAAAGTTCAAGGAATTAAGCCGGGATCGCGTTTAGGGGTCAATAGATGATGGTTAGAGCGAACGAAGACTCCAGTAGGCATATTGTAAAATAGACATAACGTTTGGATCAGACCTCCATTTGGGATCCATAATATATGGTTGGAAAGCTAACGCAAAGGGATACAACTTTCATGTTTTGCGTTTTTCCATATTTGGAATGGAATAGGGTGAAAAGTGCGCTGCCAGATGCGCTGCAGCGCTAGTATTAGCGCTGCCAAAGGCAGTGTTGCACTGGACTAGCGCTGCCAAATGTGCTGCAGTGCTAGTTAAGCCCGGAAAAAGAGTCCCTTTTCACCTTGGAGAAGGTATAATTGTTTGGGGTCAATCCCACTTGGGATATATACATAGGAAAATGTTTTTAGAGTAATTTTTGGACCAAGGAAGAGCACAGAGCCGCCGTGGAGGTCGGGTTTCATCTTTTCTTCCACCAAACTTAGTCTTTTTATGTTTCTTTGTATGGTTTGTTGTTTTGCTACTCTATGTGGAGCTAAACTTCACGTTCTAGGGTTGTGGTTCTTTCATGACTATTGTTATTCGAATATTGATTTTGATTTCTTAGTTTATTGTATTGGTTTATTTATTCAATCCTGCACTTAATTATTTGATTGCTTGATCACCAATTGAATATTATCTATGAATCTAGAGTTGAACTCGAAAGTGGGAATTCTAGATTGCATATAGGATTGAGTAGAGCAAGTTCTTGAACCTGGGCCTCGGGGAACGGATTCGCGATTAGGATAGACATATACCTAGTTGCCTTGCTTGGTTGATTTACAGGAATTATAAATGCGTTCTTGTTGGTTCTAATTCCATAGAATCGGAACATAGGCACATCTTCAATTCCAATTCCTACCATACACAGGAAACCTCAACATCCAACTTGTGCACAAAAGGTGCAGAAGTCTAGTATGAGGACAACCGACCCTATGCACTTAATAAATAATAAACCTAACCTTAGGTTGAAAGTAGTGACGAGCTTGGATAACAGTAAGAGTACAATACCAATAGCCAACATCAACTCATAGCGATTTAAAGTAGACAAGAAGCAACTCAAAGATATGATTCTCAACTCATTCACAATTATGTAAAAATAGGCATGCTTTTAAAGTATAGCAATAAATCCGAAATCTTTCACCGAAATCACCAAAATAAGTAAGATAGAAATCTATGAGTTTTCTCAAAAACTTTCAAACATAGATAAGATGTTTCAATCTCAGATAGCATGAGGAAGTACGTCTCAATGCCTACATATCAATGTGCATGCGAAGTCGTAAATACTACAAAACTGTGTAACATGGGGGAATGCATCTCTACATATGTTTGTCGAATATACATGTCAAATGAAATGCATCATATTGATGAATCCATGTACTAATGATCTAAGAGTACTCAATCTCATTGTCTCACACTTCCACTCCTCATGCTCAGTCACTTAGAACACTCAGTATGTCAGTATTGTATGATGCCAATGCAATATGCAACCCGATCCCATCAATAATAATAAAGCCCGTAAAGCCTGTTGCGGAGTACAACCCGATCCATATATAGCCATAAGGCCTGTTGTGGCATGCAACCAATCCACATATAGACATAAGGCCTATTGCGACGTACATCCCGATCCACGTATAGCCATAGCATGTTATAGCATGTAACCCAATCCACACATAGTCATAATTCATGTTACGAAGTGCAACCCAATTCATATATAGCCATAAGGCCTATTGCAACGTGTAGCCCGATCCCAACAATACCACTCACAATCAGACCCTCAAGCGCTAACTCAGTCATCCTCTCTCCAGTGTCTCAGACTCACAAAGTCATGAAAATGACCCCAAATGATGATATACTGTATCAATAAATTGCAATAGAGACTGAGATACGATATGCAAATGAATGAGTATGACTGAGTGTGTAATTAAAATTCAAGCAAATAACTCAATAACAAATATGAACTAAGTGAGTCCCAACAAAATAAACATATACTCCAATATGGTTCTAACATGGATCACAACTCAATTACTCTAACACATAGAAATTTCATAGATAAAAATAAGATTAGGTAGCTACACAGTATCACCGAATCAACCGAGTCATAATTTACACGGTGCACACCCATACGCTCGTCACGTAGCAAGTGCATCACCTCCATACCAAACACATAACACGTATATTCAGGGATTCATATTTTCAGCACATGTTTAGAAGTATTACTTATCTCGAACAGGCCGAATCTAATATCGAGCAGGTCAAGCAATACTCCAAAAATGCCATCCCATGCATCCTGACCTCCATATGACTCGAAACTAGCCAAAAGCAACTAACAACACCAAATAATGCTAAAGAGAATAAACCCAATTGATAAAGGTGGAAACTTTAGTCAAAATCCCAAATTTATCCAAAAATTCAAACCCAGGCCTCCACCTCGAAACCCAACAATACTCATAAAATCCGACATTCAATTACAAGTCTATCCATACTAATTTCACTCAAATCCAACTCTGAATCGATGTTCAAAACTCAATAATTTACTCTATTAAATTTTAGACAAAACCCCGCAATTTCTATTTAAAATTCATAATGCTAATACCTAAAATGAAGATAGACTATGAAATGTAATTAAAAACGAGTATATAATACATACCCCAATCCATATGTGAAAATCGCCCCCTGAGCTCCATAATAAACTCAAAGTCCTATAGTTTGATGTTTTAATGCACTTCCATGGGTCCATCTTCGTGATCGTGGTCCCTAACATCACAATCACGATTCAAAAAGAGATTCTTGCTCAATTCTTACCCTTTGTGATAATGAGAATTCCCCTGCTATTGCAATGAACAAATTCCTTCAAGCTTTCCCAATTCTTCCAGACAACATCTAATTTAATTGTCATAAAATTTTGTAAAGAAACCAAATGAAAAATGGTTTGAGTTTTTAAAAATTAGACACCGAGGGCTACAACTTTTATTTTTCTATCATCTCCAAATTCTTTATAGATTGCAAGATATAAGCTTCCAAAGTCGGGTCAATAACATTATAATTTCATCTTCACGAACACGAATATCTCTCCGCGAATGCGACTCACATTCCTTTTTTACCCATTTTCTCTTTGCAAATGTGAGCCAAAGTCCACGATTGCGATGCACACTGCTATATCCAAAAACTAGCAATTAAAAATGGCCTAGAAATAGTTTGAAACCATCCCGAAACTCACCGAGCCCTTCGGGACGCGTCCGAACATACCAACAATTTAAAAATATATCAATGACCTAATAGAGGCCTCAAATCACACATATTAACATCAAAACCAAGAATCGTTGATCAAGATCGATCTCTTAAGTTCTTAAACTTCTAACTTCTAACCAAACGTCAGATTCAAGCCTAATGAATCTGGAATGAATCCAAATTTTGCACAAGTTCCAAATGACATAACAAATCTATTCCAATTCCTTGGAATAACAATTCGAACCCGATATCATTAAAGTCAACTCTAGGTCAAACTTATGAAAATTCAAATCTTTAAATTTCCAACTTTCACCAATTAGTGCCGAAACCTTCTAGAAATATCCAAATGTAAATTCAGGCATACGCCCAAGTCTAATATTACCATTCAGACCTAACAGAAGCATCAAAATTCTGATTCAAGGTCAAATACTCAAACATCAAACTCTGTGAGCTCTTCCAACTTAAAACTTTCTAGTTGAGAATCATTCATACAAATAAATTCCAAATAACTCAAAAACCAAAATTCACAATTCACACAAGTCATAATACATCATATGAAGCTACTCAAGACTTCAAATAGCTGAACAAAATGCAAATGCTTAAAATGATTGATCGAGTCGTTACAACGAATAAAAGTAATCCTTCTAAGTTTAGTGGAAGCGACCAAATGGATCTTGTTTAAGTGGGAGATATATGGTCACAGATCTTGTTCCAAGTGGGAGCAAGATGAATATTATTGATCCAAGTGGGAGAAACATTGATCAAAGTGAGAACAATGATGGATCACAAATAAGATGTGGTTCTCATAAAAAGATTTACCCCCAACATTTTGATGTTGAAGGCGATGAACTATTCATGACGCTCCAAGAAGAAGAATATGAGCATAAAAATTTAAAAGAGACTCTCTCAAACCCTTCTAAGGATAAATGGATAAAAGTAATGGAAGATGAATTGGAGTCCGAGCGAGTCAATAAAGTTTGGAAACTAGTTGACCTCCCGGAAGGACACAGAGCAATTGGGATCTCGAAATTAAGCTTAAGGCTGATGGAACAGTTGAGAAATATAAGGCTCGACTGACTGCAACGGTATAAACAATAGAAAGGAATATACTACAAAGAGACTTTCTTGCTTGTTGTATGATTTACCTCTGTTCGCTTAGTTGTAGCTATTGTTGAAAGCTTGGATCTTGACTTACATCAAATGGATGTAAAGAATGTCTTTCTCAATGGAGAACTAGATGAAAATATCTATATGGAACAACCTGAGTGTTTCATTGAAAAGGGCCACTAACAAAAGGTTTGCAGACTTTGAAGTCTATTTATAGCCTCAAATAATCTTCAAGGTAGTGGTATATATGCTTTCAGAATGTTCTTTTATCCAATGGTTTGACCATGATGGATGGAGAGCATTGCGTTTATACCAAGAGATCAAGAAAACATGCTTGTGAATTTAACATTGTATGTAGATGGCATTCTTATAGCCAGAATGATAAGGAGTTTATCAGTGAGATAAAGTCATGGTTATCATCCCAATTTGAGATGAAAGATATGGGTGAAACTGCATATATTCTTAGAGTTAAGATTTCAAGAGATCATCCAAAGAAACTATTGTATCTCTCACAAGAGAATTACATTAGAAAAGTTCTTGAATGATCAATATGCACAATAATATCCCGGTTGAAACTCCTATCAGTAAAGTCCATACCTTAGCAAGTTATATGTGCTCTAAGACTCCTGAAGAGACAAAAAATATGAGCCGAGTTCCTTATAGGAGTGCAGTCGGAAGTATAATGTATGCTATGGTATGTACTAGACCTGATATTCGTCAAGCTATTAACTTGGTAAAAAGATATCAAATTGACCCAGTTTAGCACATTGGAAATCATTAAAGAAGATAATGAGATATCTGAAGGGAACTGCTGATTATGCTCTTTGTTATCTCATCGTCAAGAATCTATGAATAGTTCGATACAGTGCTACAGATCATGGAGGAGACCTAGACGAAAGGAAGTCTACCTCAGGATATGTATTCTTACTTAGTGATGTTGCCATATCATGGAGTAGTAAGAAATAATCATGTGTATCACTATATACGATGGAAACCGAATATGTGGCTCTCGCGTCAGCAGTACAAGAAGCTATTTGGTTGAAAACGTTCTTTGAGCACTTGTGGGATATCGCTGAAAATATTGAACCCTTGTTAGTCTACTGTGACAGTGAGGCTGCAATATCCTCTACCAAGAACCCTAAGTTTCATTGTAAAATCAAATATATAGAAATCCAGAAAAATTATGCGAGAGACATGGTTAGGCGCAAGGTAGTAAATGTGAAGTATGTGTCTACAAAAGATATGTTAGCAGATACATTGACAAAGCCTTTACCAAGAGGTGCATTTTCAGACACACTAGGTCTCAAGGCTTTCATACACTTTGATATTCTTCATTTTCTTATTTATTTTTTCTATGTTCACAAAATTAATATTCTTTAATTATCAATAAATTGGTTTACATACGTACATATTTTTATTATTGAATGTTATGAAATTCATTGTTCATTTTATTATAAGTATGTCAAGTAGACAAGAAGTTGACCTTCTTACACAGGCAACCATCTCATTTATCTTAGTGAAATGAGGAGATGAGACATGATGTTAAGCAAAATTATCTTAAGGATAATTTGAGAGCTATTCAATTAAAACAGAATGCTACTTAAATATTGGCATAATGTCATTACGGTGAAAAATATTCACCTAGTCTACTCTGTGAGCCAAATGTGAGTTAGATATGATTTTGTAGATCAAAAACTCAAATTTAGACACTTAAGGTGTCTAAGTATCGTCTGTACAACATTCTTTATGAGCTAAAGACATATGCTCCTTGAAAAAAGGAGAAAATATTGTAACACGTGTTTCATACCATATGTGCTAATATCGACCAAATGGGTTAGCATAAGTCCTTTCTCAACTTACTATTGTGTTGCGACCCAGAACTTTTATGATAACTCAAGGTTTTGTACCCTAAGAGACTCCAATCAAATACTTGAGACTTAGTGTGACGTTAGCTATTTTAGCATGTTTTCGAAAGACCATATACACAAATTTGATCCAACGGAGCATATCTAGAAAAACAGTCATACTAATGTTAAGGGAATCATGAGAAGAGCAAGATCATTGACAAAATCTCATGTATTGTGTACACTAGTGCACCGGGTATAACTTATGAGTTATGATTGTGAATATAAGAAATAATAATATATGGGATTTTGAGAACATATCAAATGTGATTTGTATGATCTACGATACTGTATTGTTTATGATCTACTTGCATATTTGACTCGACGAGAGGCTATATACTCTTAACAGATATATAGCAGTTAGGTCTCGCATTATGTTGTTCGCACGATCTACTTCCCTGAGTGAATGATTGAGGAGATGAGAATATGTGTATCAGATTTGGTTATCACTCTCATTATGTGTGAATGGAGATGTAAAACATTTTGGGTCGATCCATAAGGGGGCTTAAGGCCCAATAAGGTTATTAATTAACTTTATTATTCCCTATGTAAATACACTTATTATGAACAATAAAATATACTCTTAACAGTATATTTTCACGCTCTATACTCCCCAAAATCAGACGAGAGGTTTAGATTGTGATATAGGAGTTGCTCCGTCACAGCTTGATAATCACTACCGACTAGTGATTTCAGTTGCAATTTGTCCGTCTTCCGTTTTCGCTTCACAAAAATATTTTTAATTTACAAAAAACAAGTTAGTTCTAGTTTTATGATTTACATACTAATCTAACATGTTTAGTTTATCGCGTTACTTCAGATACATAGGAAAAATTTCACGGTAGTCAATTAAACTCTGTTTTCACTGTAGCTCCGCCTTCATTGAATATTCAAAAAGGTGAAAAAGTTTTTCAAAGTAGAATTTAATTTGACCAAGGGGTAGGACATTATTTTTATTGGCATTGCATCAGTTTCAGTCCAAAAATTCAACAGAGCAATCAAAAGCAGTGAACGGAGCTCACACGTAAAAGAGGATTCTTAGTAATTATTGTTGAGATCATCATCATTATTAGGTATCTATTCCAATTATACCATTTCATACTTTTCCCTAGACTCCAAATTGAAATCATTACTTACCGCTAACTCCTCCTTCTCTCCATCCTCTGCCCCTCGTTCTTGACAAACATAATCATTCAATTAGCTTTTCTTATAATCTAATTTTTTCTTATTTTACCAATTCACCATTGCAATAGTGGATAGAGACAGAAATAAAGCGAGCTGAACTGTATCATGTATATATTCATTATGAACTCTCTCGCTTCATATTCTAAATTTGCTTTTAATTTTTCGGAATTAAAGATTCTTTTTCTCATAGTTTTTTATGTTGATATTCGAAGAAGTGGCTTTTTGATTTCACGAGGCACGAAAGAGCGATCTGCCCGAAAAACTTGATGGTCAAAAAATCAAGGGAAAATGTCCAAATATCCCTTAACTTTACGATAAGGTGTATATATAACCTCGTTAAAAGTTTGACTCATATTTAACATCGGCGTTACATTATTGGTCCGATCACCCCCTTTGTTTTTAACGGAGAAAAATACTCCCCTGAACTTTATGATAAGATTTATATATAATTCTCGTTTTTTTAACAAAATATTTTTTTTGTAAAAATATATTCGTAAAAACTGAAAACATTTTGTTAAAAGTAATTTCTTCAGTTGTTAAAAAACGAAAATATTTTGCAATTATTGTTATGATTAACAAAAGAAAGGCAATAGAAAGTCAAAAAAAAAAAAAAACTAAGTACAATAGTAAACTAGATATCTAATTTGCTGTTTATTGTTATGATTAACTATTTGATATGACTGAATTCTTAATGCCTTCAATCCATTTAAGCTCGTCTAAATTTAAAATTTTAAAAAAATTACTTTCTCTTGCTAGCATTGGAAGTTTTCTATTTTCTTCTGACATACAAAATCCATTACAAGATTAAAAATTATAAAGCAAATATTTAACATAAATAATTTTATTAACATGACGAAAACATAATCCCAAAATGATTTAGTTGCAAAATTATTTTTTTAAGTTTTACGAAAAGAAAATTACAAAAATTGTTTTCTTAACAAAATTTTTATTTTTGTAAAAACATAATTGTAAAAACTGAAAAAATGTAAAAACAGAGGAATTGGAACATTTTCAGTTTCTAACAAAATATTTTTATTTTTTAAAATTGAATAAAATATTTTCAATAAAATACTTTCGCTTTTCAAAAAAAAAAATTTCTTCATTTTTCTTCATTTGTTTAATTTTTTTTTGTAAAAACTAGAAAAATAAATTTTGTAAAAACTATTTTTTGGTTGTAAAAACAAGAAAAAAAATTATTTTTTAACAAAATATTTTTATTTTTAAAGAAGTAAAGAAATTATTTTTAACAAAATATTTTAAGGTTTTAAAAATATGTTTTTAAAAAAAGTATTTTGTTAAAAAAATAAGGGTTATATATAGACTTTACCGTAAAGTCTAGGAGGGTATTTGTCTCCTTTTAAAACAAAAGAGGGAATCTGGGCCAATAGTGTAACAGTGAGGTTGAATATGGGCCAAACTTTTAACGATGGTTATATATAAGAGAAATCTACTCAAAATGTCCACTTGGGAGAAACTAATTACGCACTTCAAAATTTTTACATAATATATCCATACGGTCAAAAATATTTACCCGTATTTTTCCTTGACATTCTGTTTTTCTCATTAATTACTCTTTGTCTTTTTGTGTGTTGTCTCTTATGTTATTTTCTTTCTATTTATCCTAACTTTTTTTTTGACTTTTTCTGTCTTGAGGTGATTACTTTATGTCTTTTTGGGATTTTTTCTCTCCTGTTTATTCCTACATAGATTATTCATCTCTTTCAGCATATGTGCTTTTGTTTGAACTTTGAAGGCTTCAGGAGCATTTTTGTACTCTTATTCATGCATTCATAAATCAAGATCCCCTAATCCAAAATGTCTCGTTAATGAACTCCATGGATAAGTTAACTTTTCAACCACATATAGAGGCGGATTCATGATTTAAATTTAATGGTTAAACTTTTAATTTTAACATTGAACTTGTTATACTGTTAAGATTATGGGTTCAAATCTAGTACTTATTGAGATTTTATTAGGTTCTTACAATATATTCATACATTGTATCGGACGTTATAGATTCAACTCAACTCGTATCTGAAAGGCTTTATCCGCCAATGACCACATACTATGATTATCTAACTCTGAAGATTATTATTACTATAACTTATTATATGGTACACAATCTAATGATACAGAAAAAATGAAATAAAATAAGATTCTTTTAATTAATAAAACAACGAACAAAATGATAAATTTTAATAATATGCAATATTTCTATTGAAACTTGAATAAAAACGCATTTACCTAACAATATACCGTCACGGTATCAAAATATACTTTAAGAGTATACAATTATACTGCAACAGTATACTGTAGTAGTATACATATATACAACAACAACAATAACAACTTAGTAAAATCCCACCAGTGGGCTATGGGGAGGGTAGTGTGTATGCAGACGTTACTCCTACCCCGAAGGGGTAGAGAGAATGTTTCCGAAAAATTCTCGGCTCAAGATAATAAAAGGACAAAGGAAAGAATATTAGATTCACCACATAGGAAAAAAGGAACATAGAATATAGGAAAAAGGAGAAAAAATATATAACTAGATAAATCGAAGCAAAAATGATGGTTAGTATACATATATACCAGAACGATATATCATAATAATCTATAATTTCTACATAAATTTATATAAAAATACAGTTACCCATCAGTATACCGTTACTATATCACAATATGACTGAAGTCTATGGCTAAATTTTGAGTCAGTTTGATGGAGATTTTCAGAGTAGATTTTGAAATTTAGGCCAATATTAAATAGAACTAGCAAAGAAGATAAAGTTGTATTGTATGCCAATATGTTATACTATATGTTATGTTGGTACATAATAATTAATTCAAAAGTATATCATTAATTATAACAATACACCACTATTTTTTTGAAAGAATAAACTAGTACTATATGATACCTTGACAGTAAATGATATATGCCATATGGGTATTGTAGAGGACCAATGACTTTTTTTTTAAGAATGAACAAATTCTCTATGATATCGTGTTAGTATATGATGTCTGGTCGAGATTTTGAGAGTAGACTTTGAAATTTAGGTCAATATTAAATAGAAATAGCAAAGAAGATAAAGTTGTATTGTATGCCAATATGTTATACTATATGTTATGTTGGTATATAATAATTAATTCAAAAGTATATCATTAATTATAACAATACACCACTAATTTTCTTGAAAGAATAAACTAGTACTATATGATACCTTGACAGTATATGATGTATGCCATATGGGTATCATAGAGGACCAATGACTTTTTTTTTTAAAGAATGAACCAATCCTCTATTATATCGTGTTAATATATGATGTATACTAGGTTGGTATCATAGAGGATGGATGTCTTACTGAAAGAAACAGACCAGACCTTAATGATACCCTATCAATATACGATACTATGTTAGTATTTGATATATACCATGTGGGTATCATAGAGGACTGATGTGTATTTTGTTTGGTGAAGAAGTAATTAGTCCTCTATGAGACCCTGTCAGTATATATATACTATGGGTGTCATAGTATGTTCCAATAATATACTTTAATTATTAGTAATATATTATTTTTGATATATTATATGCTACAATAAGTTATTGTTTAATAATTAATACCTAAAAATAAAATAAATAAAAAATATACTACATCAATTAACATTTGTTGATATAGTGAAAAAATAGAGAAAAAAATAAATAGGAACAAAAATAAAGGCGCAAAATGAAAAAAAAAGAAAAATAATCAAAATAATAATAAATGAAATTACAAAAATAAAAAAAGAAGAAAAGGGGAAAAAGAAGAAGAGAAAACATGTATAATGTATAAGTTGTTCTTATAACTGACCTACAGAAAAAGAAAATGGAAAAAAGCAAGACATATATATATTATATCAACTATATTAAAAATGTGAAAAAATACTTATTATATTAATTATCTTTTTATTATTGCACGAAAAAAAAGAATAAAAAGGAGCTTTTTATTGTTGCACGGAAAGAAAAAAAAAGAATAAAAAGAACGAGCAAAAAAAGAAAATAAAATTAGATTATCTAAAAAAAGGGAAATAAACAAACAAAATATTTAAATGAAATTAGAAAAGAAACAAGAAAAAGGAAACACGGGAAAAGCCAAAACTGAGCAAGGAATCGAATTTTGGTGGAAAAAGAAAATAAACATTAATATGATTGAAAAATAAACATAAAAGGAGAAAAAAAAAGCAAAGCATAAACAAAACGAGAAAAAAAGAGAGAGACAATTACCCATAAACATTACAATGAGTATAAATGATAATTAGTTTGATGGGTAGAAAAATAAATAGGCAGACAAGGGTAATTAGTTTGATTTTTATGGGTAAAGCTATAAAATTCCCTATATATAGACCTTATGGTAAAGTTCAGAGCGATATTTGGACCTTTTCCGAAAAATTAAATTTTGAATTGCAACACTTCAACTGCAATAAATTAGTTATTTTTTTTTCTTTTCCTAATTATGTCAAAGTTTATAAATAATCTAATTTTACACTTAACTATAAAAATAATATGACACCCTAATCAATCATAGTTGTATGTTGCTTCCTTTTTGGAACTCTTTTCCGGTAATTCTCACAGATAATTTGCCTTGAAGAAAAATATAAGATGAGTTATGAGTAATACTCATCTGTAGGAATAGGATGATGGCACGAGGCATGGTCATATGGAATTTATCTCACCATGCACACCAAGGGGACTCATAAATCATGATTATCATCATTTTAGTTGCCACCCCATCACTACGCTTTGAATACTTATTGTGTATCACATAATAATTTACATAAAACTCATTGATGTGGTTTGTCATTTAGGCTGACATACTTATAGTTGGCCCCATTCTTCCCCACCATTCCATGCTCTCACTTTAGTTAACTTGCTACCTCTCCTAGCCAACTTTGAATTAAATAGCTTTTGTATAAATTATAGAAATTCCAAGAGTCATATCTATTGATCCACCGGAGATAATAAGCTTTCTAACTCCAAGAGATGCTTAATTGTAAGAGTTTATGTTACAAATGGTGTATCATATTTTTTTCATTTGTTACAAATGGAGTGTATACGATGAGAGCTCAACTGAATCTAATATTTTTCATTCGAAATATAAATATATAATAAATATAAATATTTAAACCATGATTTCAAAAGTAAAAATAATGTTAAAATATTGGACGTTGAATTGACCAAGTTTAAAGCATTAATCTGCTTCTACCTGTTTGTAAAAGACGTGATCTAACATGTAAAATAAAGTAGATAATATATACTTGTCCGACTTCTTTTTTATTTTAAGGTATTGACAGTAACAGAATAGGGAGTCAGAAGGGTTTCGCCATAGTCTATATCAAAGCGGTAAAAAGCAACATTTTGCATATTAGACATGGAACATGTCGGAAAATCAGATTAACCAAATACAACAATTATTCCGAGCTCGAATTCTTAAACTCTGAACAAAAGTTCTAGGTTTGTTATCTTCAGCAGAGTCGCCAGAGCTGTCGCACCTCCTTTTTACGTTTTTAATACACCTCGTGAAGGGCGTAAAGGAGTTTTTCTAATTAAAGGACAGTCGGAACGAGATTTATTATTAAAATTCAGAGTCGCCACTTGGGAGGTTAATAGTGTCCCAAGTTACCAATTGAATCCTGAACCGAGGAAAATTTGACTCTGTTAATAGTCTGCAAACTAGAAATCCGGATAAGGAATTCTGTTAACCCGGGAGAATGTATTAGGTATTTTCGGATTCCGTGGTTCTTGCACGGTCGCTTAACTGTTGTGTTTGATTTTTATCTGATTTCAATACATGTTCTGTTTTTATGTGCCTTTTATTAATAACCTATTTTTATTATATTTATTATTTATTTTTTTACAAGAATTACAACGTCGTAAAAATGTATCTCGAACCACACCGTACCAATACGCCCGTAGCTTTTAACAAATTTTGACTTCGTTGAGATTTGAATTTGGGTCACATAAATATGCACCCGTATTTGGGAAGGTAATATTATTAACATACGGGTCTAAAGCGACTACGCGTTTATTATTTTTGGGGAAGACCGTGAAATTCGCTAAACGGTCCATCCCGAATTTCTAAATATTTTTATTTAAGAAATTATTAAAGGTCCCGCAATTGTGTATTTTAATTTGGCGAGGCTCGTATCATCATTTTATTTAAAAAGTTAATCTTAAAGCAAACTATGTTTTCTTTCTCTAAGAAACAGTCCTTTCAATTTGTTACTGGACCAAACGGTAATAAGCCCGACGAAGATGCACTACACCAAGGCTTTCACAAATCAGGCTAATCTATCAAGGAATTTTTACGTGTGTATACTATATAGCAAACCTTATTACCAACCATGTTTAAGGTTTGTGTTTATTACATTTAAGCATACCAAGTTTCAATTTATGTACCATAATTCAATTTAAGGCATTAATTAAGTTATCATTTATTATAGGAGTGTATTTAGGGATAATATCTTCCAATATTTACCTACCCGCTTATCTCTCTTTCAATTTTTAAAATTTTCGTACCTCACCGCCCACCCCCAACCCCACGATTTCACCCAGTATATTTTTTCCCTCACATTTTTGGTGTTTTTCAGTTCTTCTCCACCTTTTCCGTATAGCAGAACACAACTTCCTCATTCTCCATTAACTTTCACTCAATTTTTTTTCTAGTTCATCTTTCAACAAAATCACGAAGAATCAAAATACACCTAAAAAAAACCTACAAAAGAGGTTTTAACTGATGTTCCTTCTTTCGATTTAGGTGTTTTAACACCTAAATCTTCTGCCAAAAACCAACAGAATACACATGCAACTGAAAAATCGAAACCTATGCCTTCACCCAGACAAATAAGAGCTGAAATGCGCTCTAAACATTTACAAGATAGAAATGGTAGTGATGTTGATCAACAACAGCGCAAGCGCAAGGGAAAACAGTTGGAATTTGACGATGATTTTGTCGAGGATTCACCAAAGCTTAAATCTGTCAAAAAATCGAAGTTATCTCCATCTTCTTCTAAAAAAACAAAAAGGAAACATTCAAAAAAAGCTAAAAAAGTCAGCCCTCATGTTTTTTCACAAAAGGTATTTTTATTTTATTTTGCCGTGTAGTTATGTAAACCTTTTAATTTATCTCAATTTTGATTTTAAATTATCGTTATTTTGTGTTTTTATATGAATTATTAATATATGTGTTGTTAATTTGTAGTTATATTGTGTAAATTTGTAGTTAGAAACAGTGATTATGTAGTTAATTTGTCTCAATTTTGAGATTTAATTGTTGTTATTATGTAGTTTTTATATGAAATATTAATACATGTGTAGTTATATTGTAGTTATATTGTGATGGATTTTGTAGTTATGAATAGTATTTTTGTAGTTAATTTATCTCAATTTTAAGGTTTAATTGTCGATATTTTGTGTCGTTATTTTGTGTTTTTATATGAATTATTAATATATGTGTTGTTAATTTATAGTTATATTGTGTAAATTTGTAGTTAGAAACAGTGATTATGTAGTTAATTTGTCTCAATTTTGAGATTTAATTGTCGTTATTATGTAGTTTTTATATGAAATATTAATACATGTGTTGTTATATTGTAGTTATATTGTGATGGATTTTGTAGTTATGAATAGTATTTTTGTAGTTAATTTGTCTCAATTTTAAGGTCTAATTGTCGATATTCTGTATTTTTTATACGAATCATTAATATATTTGTAGTTAATTTTTAGTTATTGTGTGGTAAATATGTAGTTTGGAACAGGGATTTTGTAATTAATTTGTAGTTTTTGTAGTTAATTTTTAGTTATAATATCATTGTGTGCTATACTTGTCCAGTTATTATGTAGTTAATTTGTAGTTTTTGTAGTTAAATTGTAGTTATAATATCATTGTGTGTTGTAGTTGTCCAGTTATTATGTAGTTAAATGTAGTGTTATTGTAGTTAATTGTAGTTAACTATACTCAATCCAGTTTTTTCCTGTTGTTTTCAGAATAGCATCTTTGCTGCTCCGCAGAATGTGGATTATGGTATTCTTAGGTTCCACACTTTGTGTGAGCCTAGCATACCAAGCCAAATTAAGGCTTTGCTATCCGCCAATGCTTTACGAGCTTTTAAAAAAACCTGTTTTGGGTACTTGTTAGGTCTTCCACCTGTTGTGATGCAAAATCAATCACTTCATCTCCTAATGAAGTATGAGCTAAAAAATTCTACCGATGAATATTTGTCTGTACTTTTAAAGGGAGAAAAGTTGATTTTTTCATTGAGAGTTTTTGGTTTGATAACTGGCCTCAATTGTGTCAATAACTTCTTAGATTATGGTTATAATCCACAATATGTTAGTCATTTGATGAACACGTATTTTGCTGGTAAAGAGAGAGTAGAAAAATGGCACTTAAAGAATGTTGTTATCAACAAAGCTTGGGAAAATGACGTTGATGCTGTGCAATTGTGTGTTCTGTATATGCTGGAATGTTTTGTTTGTCCTTCGGACAAGGACAATGTAACAGTTATAGACAAGTTTACTTTCTTTTTAGTTGAATCTGGAAATTTTGATTCGTACCCTTTGTAACGACCCGATCGGTCGTTTTAGAAAATTACGCCCCAATCCCTAATTTAACTGTTTCCCTAAGTACATTTCTGCTATTGTGGTTTGCCGGGAGAGTCGGCCCTGAAATTTGAAGTATTTTGGGACACTTAGCCCCTAAATGAGAGCTTTAAAGATAGAAAATGGTCCGTAACCGGAACAGTGTTAAGACGATCTCGGAACGGAAATCCGATGGTTCCATTAGCTCCGTTGGGTGATTTCGGGGTTGGGAGCGCGTTCGGAATGTATTTTGGAGGTCCTTAGCTCAATTAGGCTTGAAATGCCGAAGGTTGAAATTTTGGCGAATCCGAACGATAGGTGAGATTTTGATCCGGGGTCGGAATGGAATTCCGACAATTTCCGTAGCTTCGTTATGTGATTTTGGATATGTCCGCAAATTTTCAGGTCATTCGGACGTCGTTTGGTCGGGTTTTAGATCGAATGTGCAATTCGGAAAGTTTTAAGAAATTTAGGCTTGAATTAGATGTGAATTATGGGTTTTGATGTGTTAGACGTGTTTTTATTATTTGAATGAGTTCGTATTGTGTTTTGGAGTATGTTGGTGGTTTTTGTTGGGGTTCCGTGAGCCTCGGGATGAATTCGGGGGTCCAAACGGACCAATTTGTGCCAAAAGGCACTACTGTTTCTGCTGCAATTATTGCAGAGCAATTTTGCCTTCCGCGATCGTGGAGATGGCCACGCGATCGCGTAAGGTGTGGTGGTAATGCATCGCGATCGCGATGCCTAGGATGCGATCGCGTAAGGGAAAAGCCCGGAGCTATGCGATCGCAAGGTGGGGTGTGCGATCGCGTAAGTCTGGAGGTTGAAGCATTGCGATCGCGTGAGGTTTTATGCGATCGCGTAAGGTATTTGGTCGGAAGCAGTGCGATCGCGTGGCGAGTGTCGCGATCGCGTAGGTTGATCTGGGAGCCAGCCGAGTTTGTTCTTCACGATCGCGTTCGTGTCATTGCGATCGCGTAGGGTCGCTGAGTTGTTCACTGCGATCGCGTCCACGATCACGCGATCGCGTAGAGGAAAATTAGGCCGCCCATATTTTGTTCATTGCGATCGCAAGCCCAGTGCTGCGATCGCGTAGAGTAAATTGGCCTGGCAGTGACTTTAAGTCCAGAAACATTTCAGTCGCGACCCCATAATCAAAAACGCCATTTTTGAGCTCCAAAAGAGGAAATTGAAGGGAAACGCTGGGTTATCATCGGGAATCATCGGAGGTAAGTTTCTTGATCTTAATTCGTTAGTTTATCATGAAATCCGTGATTATTTCACTGAAAATGAGGGATTAAAGGTGGGTTTGAGCCCTAGGCCTAAATGTTAGAAAATCTTTGATTTGAATGGGCAAACGGAGTCCGATTTCGATAAATTTTATATGCACGGACTCATATTGAGATAAGGAACCCGAATATATAATTTTCGTGATTTTTCAATAAGTGTACCGGAAGTCGGGTTTTGACAACTTGTGGGTTTTGGTGTATTTGGAGTTGTTTTGATTGGGTAATGCCCAATTGGCCTATTTTGATGAGATTTTTATTGATTTTTATCAGATACTATACTTGTGGAGGCCGACGTTCCGGCAAGAGAGTTATTTCTTAGCGGTTTTGTACCGGAATTGAGGTAAGTGACTTGTCTAACCTCGTGTGGGGGAACTTTCACCCCTAGGATATTATGTGATAGATTAAATGCCTTGTACGCGAGGTGACGGGCGTGTACATGCGCTGGTTGTTGAGCACATACTTTACTAAAAAAATGTTCGATGAGTGATATTCCTGCTTTTAGCTGTTAATTCGATATTCTTACCCGATAGTAGTTATAAGGGCATGATTAGGTAGTATTTAACGGTCTAGATGCCTAATTGTTTTACTTGAGCTTCTTGAAAATTATTGGCATTATTTATCGGTGAAGTTAAGCTTATTATATTCTTCCTGTGTATTCTTTTAGTTGCTGTGATTGTGGACTGCGGGTTCAATTTCCGGAGATCCCAGGGCTGTGGGTTCGATTCCCAGAGACCCAAAGTGAGTTATTTGTAGGGACTACGGGTTCGATTCCCGAGATCCTGAGTTATTTGTAGGGACTACGGGTTCGATTCCCGAGATCCCGAGTTATTTGTAGGGACTACGGGTTCGATTCCCGAGATCCTGAGTTATTTGTAGGGACTACAGATTCGATTCCCGAGATCCTAAGTTATTTGTAGGGACTACGGGTTCGATTCCCGAGATCATGAGTTATTTGTAGGGACTACGGGTTCGATTCCCGAGATCTTGAGTTATTTGTAAGGACTACGGGTTCGATTCCCGAGATCCTGAGTTATTTGTAGGGACTGCGGGTTCGATTCCCGAGATCCCGAGTTATTTGTAGGGACTACGGGTTCGATTCCCGTGATCCTGAGTTATTTGTAGGGACTGCGGGTTCGATTATCGAGATCCTGAGTTATTTGTAGGGACTGCGGGTTCGATTCCCGGAGATCCTGAGTTATTGTGTAGGGACTGCGGGTTCGATTCCCGGAGATCCTGAGCTATTGATATATTATTGAGATGTGGATTGCGGGTTCGATTCCCGGAGATCCTGAGATCTATTGAGACATGGGTTGCGGGTTCGATTCCCGGAGACCCAGGGGTACTGTTAATGGGACAATGGGTTCAATTCCCACAGGTCCTGGACTTGTTAATTGAGTTGTTACTTGTTGTTAGTTTACTTGTAGATGTTTGCAGTAATCACCTTATTGTTGTTATTTAAAGATTATTGTCATTTAAACTGCTCATTATTGTTATTGTCACTTTATTATTGATTCTCTCGGTAGGGCCCTGACCTTCCTCGTCACTACTCCATCGAGGTTAGGCTTGGCACTTACTGAGTACCGCCGTGGTGTACTCATGCTACTCTTCTGCACGCTTTTGTTGTGCAGATCCAGGTACATCAGGATAGGCTCATACTAAGTGATATCAGCAGCACATTTGGAGACCTCGAGGTACGATCTGCTATGTCCGCGGATCCAGAGGCTCTCCTTCTATTCTGATAGTTTTGGTATATGTTTATCCTTCCTTTCGTTGTTTAGATACTCTTTACACATAGAGCCACAGTTGTATTTCTCTTTTAGTCTGTGTTATCCGTGGGATTTCGGGTCTTGGTGGTGTTATATTCAGTGTGTTCTTGACGGGTGTATGTGCCAAGCGGCACGGATTACACTTTATTTATATTATTCCGCTGTTATCTTATCTTTAACGTTCATAACTTGTATATTCCGCAACGTGTTAGGCTTACCTAGTCATGGGTACTGGGTGCCATCACGACATGTTCACGATTGGTGAACTAGGGTCGTGACAAGTTGGTATCAGAGCTCTAGGTTCGTAGGAGTCACGGGACACATACCGGTTACTTAGATTCTCGTTGATCGATACGGAGACGTCTGTATTTATCTACGAGGGGCTATGTAACTGTTTAGGAAACTCTTCAATTCTTTGAATTCCTTATCGTGCGCCATTTATTCAGTTGGAGCCTATGTCATATGTTCTTTTGCATCCACTCGTGTATTGAAATTTTGCGTTCGGTATCAAGTATGCGCCGACGGTTCGTGACGCTGCAGAGAGATCTCAAGGGAGTCAAGAATTTACTCAACCATTGTTACCGTGTGTCATCCATATCGATAATGCAAGAGATATGAGAGATCTTCAATTGTGCACATGGGGGTGCACTAGGTTCTGACATTCGATTGATAAGTACGGTCTTGAGAAGGTTTACTTAACTGCCTAATCGTCATAGCAATGGTAGACTCACAAGGTGGATGTAGATCTAAAGATAGTTGGTGGTAATAAAGACTATATGGTTCATATGAGATATCTATTTAGCGAAGGATTCAACCAGCAGAGATACTGGGGGGATATGAGTTTAACTGTCTTAAGAAGGACATGTGCCAAACGAATGTCTTGGGCTGTCTTATGATGAAGACGTACAAATGATAAAGGTTATTGTCATGGATTAGCAAGATGTGTCTTATGGCTTCGTGCCAAGTGAAAGGATTTCACTATCAACGACCAGATTATGGGTCATGTATCATATCAGATTTGGCCTGCGCTGTATTTAAGTGCTATTCAAAAGTTCTTTGAAACTGGTGGATAGGCAAGAGTTGAGGCTCGTATGGTATGATGTTGGGACTTTAGATGTTCCTGTGTCCCTAATAAACTCTGTATTTTATTATCAGCAGGGAAATATTTGACAAAGGCTACATGGTGCTTCGTAGGCATGTGAGAATCATAGTATGTTTTAAGATGTTGTTGGTAGAGAGTGCTCGGTGCATGGAGCGGGATGATGTTTGGTTGTATTGGGATGAGGTCATACCCTATGATGTTAGAGTGCTAATAGAGCACATATGGTTATATTCGTTGGATCAAGTGAGTTGCAGTTGAATAATAGTAAATGACTTGAGAGAATGGTTCTAATGTGTTCGAGAGTCGTGTAATAGTGGCTTGGGGCTAAGTGGGAGAGTCCCACCGCTTAAGATTGGGTTGCATGGTTAATTACCTGTGTGAATTCTGGATATTAGTGTATTAATGGGTTATTGCAGCTACGGAAAAAGACCATGAGTGGTAATTTGAGTATATGAATTGTTGAATGCATGTTATGGTTAGCCTTACTGGCTCATGTTCAAACTTGAGGAAAGATTCATGATTTATGCCTCGTATAGGTGCAGGCTTCGCGGGAAGTGATTCCGCTGGGTGCTTTATCGAGAGGGTATTCATATGTTATAAACATTCAGTAGAGTTGGTTGCATACTGGGCCAAGTCAGGGCCGGATGGTTCTCAATAAGCGGTCCTAGTGAATTCAAGAGGTAAAGTATGGTGCATGATAATTCTGAGTCTATAAGTACAATTGAGGCTCAAGCTTTTGAAAAAAAAATGTTCTATGATGTTATGACTTGTGGCATTGCATTTGAGAGACATGAAATGGTCGTCATTTTTGAGATAGCACGGCCTCATGATTTAAGGTCACTCGGGGTGAGTGCGGTTGGAATAAGTTAGGTATTGAAGGGAGATATTAATATTTCTAAGGCAATCAAGGATAAATTGGAAGGAAGCAGATTGATTAGCCATAGTTGAGTTGGCATATTGGTGTCAGTGATCGGTTCATGCAGCGTGATCGAGTTATGCATGTGATTTGTGGCGGTGCATTTGAGGCTTGTCGGCCGCTGTGATTGGTGTTATTCTGAAGTATTCTTCTGTTAGGGCCTGTTATGAGTAGGCGGATCTTGGAAAGGGTTATGGTGGCTTGGACCACTACTTGGAGATTGGCATATTCAACGGTTATGAGAACTCGCCTGTGTGTTGCTATAGTTCTCCTGAAATAAGTTAAATGGAAATTCTTATGTGATGGAGTATTAGCCTATCATCAGTTCTAGAGTTGTGATGGAAATTGTGTCTATCGTATATCGGCATGTGAGGTGCGGGGAGTAGTATGAAATTTGAAGTAAGGACCAAGGTCACAGTTTGGTCAATGAATGTGATATAAAGAGCTCGGATGAGTAGGAAAGGAGTTTCAGTGTTTTAAGTAAGATGAGTATGAACGTCAGTATCACTTGAGATCGGTATTCTGTGAGAAAGGCTTTGCATCCCGGTTAGGGACTCCTGATCGCTTTTCAGTGTGAGTGCAGCCGGTGGGTTGACTGTGCAGGCCCGTTTAAGTATTCGGAAGATGGTGGGAGCTTGTCCCACAAGAAGATTGTATAAGTATGACATGTAGTCACTTGATTGGTTAGAAATTTAAACCAAGTATGAGGATTTTGATGATATCATCCATTGAGAACTTATGCCTGGAAGGCACTCTGCTTATTGGGTTATAGACCTGTGAAATACTATTGACTTAGCTTGGCACGACCAGGATAGACTTAAGGTCGGTGGATAGATTTAAATGTGAAAGTGAGCCTTGCATCAGGCCGGTTATGTTTCTTCCAGCAATGCGCCCTTTATGGAGGGATAGTCGCGGTCTTATTTTCGCGGGTAGTTAATTCATGTAAAGATATATTGCACTGTATGAGTGTGAAAAGGCTTGGTAAGTTCCTTACGTGTTGGTGTTCCGCTCAGCGGTGATGTTATATGAGCATGATGGCTCTTGAGACTCAGATCTTATATCGCACCTCAGTTGTGCTTGAGTTCATAGCCTATAGCGCTATATGTTTTCATTGAGTCTGATATCATGCACCTTCATGTGTATTGATCGATATTCAATATTTTGATGTGACGAGCTATTTAGCTCGACATATGACTCCTTGTGTTTGTTGGGATCGGGTGGCACGCCGCCATGGTTATATTGTTGGGATCGGGTGGCATGCCGCCATGGTTATATTGTTGGGATCGGGTGGCACGCCGCCATGGGTATACTGTTGGGATCGGGTTGCACGCCGCAACAATGTGATGTTTATTTCAGTGTCCATAATTGCTCTTATGTGTTCTGTTTCCTATTTTTCCGAGGAAGTCCATGTTAGTGTGAGAGTTGAATAGTTCTCTCTAGTGTTCTCCTTCCTTTTGTATTACGTACGAATTAGTGGATTACTAGCACATTGAGTCATCTTGTGGGACTTTTGATTATGTCTGATATGGCTTATCGCCTGAGCAGTTCGTACTGGGTGAGATGAGATTATGTGATTTGGGGTCAGGGCAAACTGATTATATGAAGTATATTATAGAGGAAAGAATCATCCTCTGGTTTAGGACAAGGTAATGGATCCTGTCAAGAGTATAGACCCGATGAATTGTTGATTCAGTAGTTGGTTATGGATATCGGGACATCTCTTCCGTCGTGTCAGTATTGTAAAAGTTGGAACGAGACCTATGTAGATCGTGAGGTGCAATGGGAGCATCCGATTCGTTGAATTTTTGGCTAATTTGATCATAAAATATTATCGTGGTCCTGTGGATTTAGTGTTGCAAGGTAAGAATCCAGCAAGGTTATGCAGTCATGTTTGAGGACGGAATTTGAGGAATATTGAGTGATCTCTTGATGAAAACAAGCGTGACATAGAATTCCGGATATTGGAATTAGGCTCTAAGACTTAATTGTTGAACAAGAGGGAATATCTTCAGCTTATATCAGGCTAATGTGCCCAGCTGAGTCCTAGATCTATTGGCCCTTTTAAGATTTTGAGACGTGTTGGGGAGGTCGCTTATGAGTTGGCCTTACCTCCTAGTCTAGCCGGAGTTCATCCCGTATTTCATGTCTCCATGCTCCGGAGATACCATGGTGACCCGTCGCATGTGTTGGATTTCACTTCTGTTCAGCTAGACAAGGATCTGTCTTATGTTGAGGAGCCGGTAGCCATTCTAGACAGGCAGGTCAGAAAGCTAAGGTCAAAGAACATCGCTTCGGTAAAGGTTCAGTGGCGGGGCCAGCCGGTCGAGGAGGCGACTTGGGAGACTGAGCAGGATATGCGCAGCCAATACCCTCATCTTTTTACTACTCCAGGTATGTTTTCTATGCTCGTTCGAGGACGAACGAATCTTTTAAGGGTGGGAAGATGTAACGACCCGGCCGGTCGTTTTAGAAAATTACGCCCCAATCCCTAATTTAACTGTTTTTCTAAGTACATTTCTGCTATTGTGGTTTGCCGGGAGAGTGGGCCCTGAAATTTGAAGTATTTTGGGACACTTAGCCCCTAAATGAGAGCTTTAAAGATAGAAAATGGTCCATAACCGGAATAGTGTTAAGACGATCTCGGAACGGAAATCCGATGGTTCCATTAGCTCCGTTGGGTGATTTCGGGGTTGGGAGCGCGTTCGGAATGTATTTTGGAGGTCCTTAGCTCAATTAGGCTTGAAATGCCGAAGGTTGAAATTTTGGTGAATCCGAACGATAGGTGAGATTTTGATCCGGGGGTCGGAATGGAATTCCGACAATTTCTATAGCTTTGTTATGTGATTTTGGATATGTCCGCAAATTTTCAGGTCATTCGGACGTCGTTTGGTCGGGTTTTAGATCGAATGTGCAATTCGGAAAGTTTTAAGAAATTTAGGCTTGAATTCGATGTGAATTACGGGTTTTGATGTTGTTAGACGTGTTTTTATGATTTTAATGAGTTCGTATCGTGTTTTGGAGTATGTTGGTGGTTTTCGTTGGGGTTCCCTGAGCCTCGGGATGAATTCGGGGGTCCAAACGGACCAATTTGTGCCAAAAGGCACTGCTGTTTCTGCTGCAATTATTGCAGAGCAATTTTGCCTTCCACGATCGCGGAGATGGCCACGTGATCGCGTAAGGTGTGGTGGTAATGCATCATGATCGCGATGCCTAGGATGCGATCGCGTAAGGGAAAAGCCCGGAGCTATGCGATCTCAAGGTGGGGTGTGCGATCGCGTAAGTCTGGAGGTTGATGCATTGTAATCGCGTGAGGTTTTATGCGATCGCGTAGGGTATTTGGTCGGAAGAGTGCGATCGCGTGGCGAGTGTCGCGATCGCGTAGGTTGATCTGGGAGCCGGCCGAGTTTGTTCTTTGCGATCGCGTTCGTGTCATTGCGATCGCGTAGGGTCGCTGAGTTGTTCACTGCGATCGCGTCCAGGATCACGCGATCGCGTAGAGGAAAATTAGGCCGCCCATATTTTGTGCATTGCGATCGCAAGCCCAGTGCTGCGATCGCGTAGAGTAAATTGGCCTGGCAGTGACTTTAAGTCCAGAAACATTTCAGCCGCGACCCCATAATCAAAAATGCCATTTTTGAGCTCCAAGAGAGGAAATTGAAGGGGAAACGCTGGGTTATCATCGGGAAATCACCGGGGGTAAGTTTCTTGACATTAATTCGTTAGTTTATCATGAAATCCGTGATTATTTCACTGAAAATGGGGGATTAAAGGTGGGTTTGAGCCCTAGGCCTAAATGTTAGAAAATCTTTGATTTGAATGGGCAAACGGAGTCCGATTTCGATAAATTTTATATGCACGGACTCGTATTGAGATAAGGAACCCGAATATATAATTTTCGTGATTTGTTAATAAGCGTACCGGAAGTCGGGTTTTGACAACTTGTGGGTTTTAGTTCATTTGGAGTTGTTTTGATTGGGTAATGCCCAATTGGCCTAATGCCCAATACTACGTTTTATTGGGTAATGCCCGACGTTCGCGGCAAGAGAGTTATTTCTTAGCAATTTTGTACCGGAATTGAGGTAAGTGGATTGTCTAACCTCGTGTGGGGGAACTTTCTCCCCTAGGATATTATGTGATAGATTAAATGCCTTGTACGCGAGGTGACATTCGTGTACATGCGCTGGTTGTTGAGCACATACTTTACTAAAAAAATGTTCGATGAGTGATATTCCTGCTTTTAGCTGTTAATTCGATATTCTTACCCGGTAGTAGTTAGAAGGGCATGATTAGGTAGTATTTAACGGTCTAGATGCCTAATTGCTTTACTTGAGCTTCTTGAAAATTATTGGCATTATTTATCGGTGAAGTTAAGCTTATTATATTCTGCCTGTGTATTCTTTCAGTTGCTGTTGTGGACTGCGGGTTCAATTTCCGGAGATCCCAGGGCTGTGGGTTCGATTCCCAGAGACCCGAAGTGATATTTGTAGGGACTACGGGTTCGATTCCCGAGATCCTGAGTTATTTGTAGGGACTACGGGATTGATTCCCGAGATCCTGAGTTATTTGTAGGGACTACGGGTTCGATTCCCGAGATCCTGAGTTATTTGTAGAGACTACGGGTTCGATTCTCGAGATCTTGAGTTATTTGTAGGGACTACAGGTTCGATTCCCGAGATCATGAGTTATTTGTAGGGACTACGGGTTCGATTCCCTAGATCCTGAGTTATTTGTAAGGACTACGGGTTCGATTCCCGAGATCCTAAGTTATTTGTAGGGACTACGGGTTCGATTTCCGAGATCCCGAGTTATTTGTAGGGACTACGGGTTCGATTCCCCAGATCTTGAGTTATTTGTAAGGACTACGGGTTCGATTCCCGAGATCCTGAGTTATTTGTAGGGACTACGGGTTCGATTCCCGAGATCCTGAGTTATTTGTAGGGACTGCGGGTTCGATTCCCGAGATCCTGAGTTATTTGTAGGAACTGCGGGTTCGATTCCCGGAGATCCTGAGCTATTGATATATTATTGAGATGTGGACTGCGGGTTCGATTCCCGGAGATCCTGAGATCTATTGAGACATGGGTTGCGGGTTCGATTTCCCGGAGACCCATGGGTACTGTCAATGGGATTATGGGTTCAATTCCCACAGGTCCTGGACTTGTTAATTGAGTTTTTACTTGTTGTTAGTTTACTTGTAGATGGTTGCAGTAATCACCTTATTGTTGTTATTTAAAGATTATTGTCATTTAAACTGCTCATTATTGTTATTGTCACTTTATTATTGATTTCTCTCAGTAGGGCCCTGACCTTCCTCGTCACTACTCCATCGAGGTTAGGCTTGGCACTTACTGAGTACCGCCGTGGTGTACTCATGCTACTCTTCTGCACACTTTTGTTGTGCAGATCCAGGTACATCAGGACAGGCTCATACTAAGTGATATCAGCAGCACATTTGGAGACCTCGAGGTACGATCTGCTACGTCCGCGGATCCGGAGGCTCTCCTTCTATTCTGATAGTTTTGGTAGATATTTATCCTTCCTTTCGTTGTTTAGATACTCTTTACACATAGAGCCACAGTTGTATTTCTTTTTTAGTCTGTGTTATCCGTGGGATTTCGGGTCTTGGTGGTGTTATATATACAGTGTGTTCTTGACGGGTGTATGTGCCAAGCGGCACGGATTACACTTTATTTATATTATTCCGCTGTTATCTTATCTTTAACATTCATAACTTGTATATTCCGCAACGTGTTAGGCTTACCTAGTCGTGGGGTCTGGGTGCCATCACGACATGTCCACGATTGGTGAACTAGGGTCGTGACACCCTTGGGGTACGAAATCATTCAGGAAGCTTATTGGTTCTGTTAGGCATAGGCTTAGTCCAAATGTACATTCGTATCTTGTACGAGGATGCTCGTTAGCCTTACAAGTATGGCTATATGAGTGTTTCTCGTCTGTCAACACCGAAATTGCTACACGGTATTCCGAGTCTATTCCTAGGATTCTAAGATGGTCAGCAAACAAAGGTATGATATGGTTGATAACATTTGAGGAGAAGATGATAAAGCCTGAGTGGCTGAAGGTATTTTTTCTGGCATTGTTTAATTTTTCTACAATTAAACTTATATTATATACAATTAACTTACATTTTTACTTTCAGTTCTCAAACCTTGTTGAATCTGGAGAAGAGCTGGCAATTCTTAATCTTCCAGAAAAGATTCAATATGCAAATGAAGAATTTGCTGAACCATCCAATATGCAAGTTGATGCTTCTCCAACAACTGAACCAAAAGAATTTTCTTCAAATAAGTCAATGGAATCAGTGAACATCAAGATCAGCAATCTAGAAAAGAAAATTGTGCGGGTTTTTTACAAAAATACAAATAACTACACTTGTGACTACAATTTGAATACAGTTTATTTATTATGTAGCTAATGTGTATTTTAATTGTAGAGTATATATTAATATTAGAACCTCATTATTCATATGTGTTTTTGAAGGTTGATAAGAAGTTAGATTCTATAAAGAAGGATGTTGTTGATGAACTCTCTTCCATTCGACAGTTCATAGATCAATCTATAAAGAATGTTATGTTTGCAATTAACAAGAGGTTTGAGTTTGATGATTCAAAGGTTCGATTTTTCATACTAAATTTAGTACAAATCTATATTTGATATCACTCAATTTCTTTCTAAAATATACATCAAATTGTAGTTTGCAGGGAGTTCCACCAAACCTAATGAACAAAATCTGTTTGTCAAACACTAGCAATTTGGTATTAATTCTGGTGAGAAAATAGAAGCAACTCCTGCAACCACAAGTAAAAGAGGTATCTACATTACTCATTCAAACCTATATTCAAATTGTATGAGTTACTAATTACTTTATAATTATATTTTATAGACCCCACTCTTAAACAACCTGGACAACCTCAAGTTGACTTATATCCTGATTTTCAAGAAGTTGCTGATGCCTATACATCAGGTATAGTAACATTTATTACTTTTTTACCAAATTTATATATAACCTACAAATAACTACATTTAACTACATTGTACCTATAATTGTTCATTTCATATCATAGGGGTTGTGCCAGCAGTGGTTGATCAATCACAGTCCCCAATACATGGTGTAACAATGAATGAAGTTTCTCAGGGAGGAATTGATAAAAAAGAAGTTGCGCATGAACCCATACAAAACAAAGCTGTTACATTGGATGATTTTGAGCTTCCAGACAACTTATCACAATTGGTGATTTTTGAAGATCCACTACAAGTTGAAGTAACCCCTCTTCATCCTGTTAGAACAAAGTTGCCGGGAAAACATGCTCGATCACCATTCACACCATTGTACAGTACTGAAGGAAGCACATCTGCTGGGCCTAAAATTTTTAACCTGAAGCACCCTTTCACTACAGTCATAGGTGAAGATGTAGATCCTGAATTGATAGACAGGTTCACAACTTGGTTATACAGTCGCAATGACAAAGGAAATAGGAGGTATATTTGCTTTAATTTATACCTTTTATCAATTCTTTTTTAAAAATGAAAGGTTAAATTAATTTTGCTAAATGTTATATTTGATTCAATATTTTTGTTATTATAGGAGGAAAGATTTCTACTCACGGAAGAATAACCAAATAAATCCTGAGTTGGATTTGGGTTGTGAAAAGATTGACAAAAAAGAATGGTTCTATCAACTAGCTCACCCTGGACAAGTAATCAATAGCACTGTAAGTATATAGTTTTTAAACTTCCATTCCTATTTTTATTCATAGTATGTGTGCAGTTGTAGTTCATATGTAGTTTTTTGTAGTTGATATTGCTTGGTTGTAGTCTTTCTTCACATTTGTTCATTATAACTTGCACTAAATTGTACTAGTTGATGCCTTTGTTTTAAGTGTAATTTATTTGTTGTTATTGTGGGGGAAAAGTTACAGAACATGCTACATTTTTTTCCGGATAAGTCTAATTTGTAGTTAGTATGTAGTTGTTTGTAGATATTTGTAGTTAATACTGTTGTTTACTGTATACTGCAATTTTAATTTATGCAGCACATTGATGTTATTATGTATTATCTGAGAAAGAAGGGAAAATATGGCCCTAACATCAAGATAAGGTTTACAACAACTGATTGCTTGTTCAAGACAAAGATTGAAGCAATATACGAGAAGTTCACTAGTTCTCCGCCGGATATAAGGAATTCTGTGATTAAACCTGAGGATGACATTGCTGAATATATACTGGGATACAGGATGCTTGCAAATGTTCCATGGGATGTTATTGATTATGTGCTCATGCCTGTTAACATTGTTGATAACTTTCATTTGTTGTTTCTAGTCTTTGTCATAAAGGATAGGCAACTTTATGTTTATGATTCATTGGTAAGAGCAAAGCGTAACCAATCTGTTCAAACAATGGTTGACAAGTTTGCAAGAATCATTCCTCTATATTTGTCATGCACTGGTTTTTATGGTAAACGCAATGATATTGACTTCAAGAATTCAAAGTCATACATTGAAAAAGCGGTTACCGACCCTCTTGACATTCAATGGCTGGTTGCGGAGATTCCACAACAAAAAGAAGGCTCACTGTAAATAAACTATTCTCCCTTTCTATATTGTTTATCCTATTGTTTTTGTAGTTTGATATATACTGACAAATGATCATTTAATGCAGGGATTGTGGTGTATATGTTGCTTCTTTTGCTGAATATGTTAGTTGTGGTGACTTTTACATCCCAAAGGAAGATTTGAGTGATATTGTCCCATATCGTATTCGCTATGGAGCTCTACTATGGGATTACGCCACAAAGAAGATAGAAGATGGATCAATTAGCGAGAGTGAGGTTACAGGCAGACTTGCTAGAAGGAAGGGTGCACCGGCAAAAAACGAGAGGACTAAAGTTCAACGAAAGAAGAGATGATTTCTTTTTTTCTTAGATGTGTCTCTGTAGTTTGGTAGTTGTTAAACAATGTAGGAATTATGTTTCTTAGTTTTTGTAAAAGATGATTGTTATCTACCAGATATTATACTCGCGTAGTCGAGTTCTATCATATTTCTATAAATGTCAGTTGTTACAAGTAGATATACAATTGAACTACATTTAACTACAACTATAAATGTAAAATGTCAGTTAATATTAAATTGAACTACAATTAAACTACATTCAACTACATTTCCTGTACAATTTACTAAAACTTATATTATACGCCAACAGGTACACCACACGTATACTATATTTTAACCACAATAAGGAAACAATTGACATTGAGTCATTCATTTATTTAAGTCATAAAGTACATTCATGATTCTTCGCATTCAAACAACATGAAATTGTAGAGCCACACATTTAAAGTGATTCTAATAAACTTTCATCTTCAAACTCAATACAGGTTTTCAGTCATATCTGAAAAATCTTATTTACGCTACAAGACTTAAATTGAATAACAATTCTCACTACATAACAATCATTTCTTTTTTGGTGCATTCTTGCAAGTTCTTTTGTTATGCCATTCGACTCCACAATTGCCGCATAAAACCTTGTACTTCTTTGACTTTATTTCATCAAATGTTTTATATCTTTCCTTCTGAGGTCTCCCTGGCTACCTTTTATCTCCCGCTGGTGGCTTTACTACCTCATCCAAAATATGTTGTGGAACATCCCATTTGGCTTCATCAGGAAGAGGATTTACTGGCATTTCATATGTAAGAAGAAGGTTCTCCTTTCTGTAATACGGAGAGCAATAGTTTTCAGGTGTTTCATTCCTATGCCTTAATGCTGCTAGAGCATGTGCACAAGGTAGTTCGTCAAGTTGGAATTATCCACAACTACATTTCTTATTTTGTAGACACACAATGTACCGCTTCGCACCATCTAACACCGTATGTATATAATCAGTTGAAGCTCTCACCTACAGTATAAAAACAAACAGAAAAACTGATACATCAAATACTTAAATGGATTATATACAAATAACTACAATTAGCTACAACTATACTACAATCTAACTACAATTTAAACCAGATTTTGCATCAATATTTTTTTTCCTCCAGCAGAAATCAAGAATATGTTACCCGTAGTTTCTGCGATGACGTATTGTTATCATCCAACTCTTTGTGGAATTTTTGACCAAGGAATGTAAAAGTAGCCTTTGCCTTCAACAACTTTTCTTTTGTCCAACGTTCAATAAGAGTTCTCATATACTCAAATAAGTCATAAATTGGCAGCTCTCTTGCTTCTTTCGTAACAGCATTCAATGACTCGGCAATGTTTGACGTCATAGTAAATGTTCTATTTACCGTTGCATGTACTCTTGACCATCTATGATAGCCAATATCATATAGGTAAGACTTTACACGCGGGTCTACCTCTTCAATCTTCATCATCCTTTCATTGAATTCATCCAGAGTGTATGAGCGGGCTGCATCAAAGTACAATTCATACAGTTGTAGATGTCCCTTTTTGAATTTTGATCTTACATTTGTGCATATATGCCACATACAAGAGTAGTGTGCCATTCCCGGATAAACAACTGATGTTGCCTTCAATATACTCTCATGCCTATCTGAAACAACACACATTGAAGGTCTTTCTCCATATGCCTCCTTGAATTTCTCAAAGAACCACTTCCAAGAAGCGTCATTTTCAGAATTAACGGCAGCATATGCCAAGGAAAAAATAGTACCTACATTTTGTAGTCCGAATATAAAATTAAATAACAACTACATTTGTACAAATTCGTTATTTTTTTTAATATATCTACATACAACTACAATTTAACTACAACTTAACTACAATAATGAAAAAATAACCACACAGTATGTATTTTACTCACCTGCTGCATCCATTGTGCTTGCTGTCAGCATAATCCCCCTATATGCTGACTTTAAAAATGTTCCATCAACCACAACAACCAGCCTACAATGTTTCCAACCATTGATTGATGTAGAAAGAGCAACAAAGGTGTATAAGAAGCAATCATCTGCTGCCTTCTTTAGTTTAACAACCGAACCAGGATAGATCTTCTCAAGAATATAAAAATATTTTGGTAATTTATTGTAGGAGTCACACGGATTCCCTCTAAAAAAATATAATGCTTTTTCCTTTGCTCTCCATGCTTGCATGTAGCTTAAGTTTAGTCCATGTTCAGATAACATGTCCTGTTGTATGTCCTTTGGTGTGTAGACAGTTTTAGGATCACAATATTTCGGAACAACCATGCTACCAACCACTGATGTAGTACGTTTGCGCTGTATAAATGTTTCATCCATTATACAGAAAGTGTGTTGTCTACTGAAACTTCTTATCTTGAACATTTCAGAATCGTTAATTGATGTTGCCTTGAAATGCCATTTGCAGCTTTCAGCTACACATATAAGCCAATAGCTATAAAAAAAATTGTAGTTAAACTATAATTAAATTCAAATAACTACAAATACAGTGATACAAAAAGCATAACTAGAAATAGAATTCACGTATCCACCAGATTCAGAAATTTTATCAAAACTACAATTAACTACAAATATTCAACAATTTAACTACATACCTTCTATGGCTAGATCTCTTTACTCTGAACTGAAACTTGTGCTGCACTGCATAATTCCTCATTGCAGCAACTATTGTTTTCTTGTCCTGATACACTTGTCCTTCTTCAATACATAATTGCTTAGATTCAGTTATTATTTCACTTTGATATTCCTCTATTGCTGGTGACGACGGAATATCAAGTAACCTTAGTGATCCTGAAGAACTTGAAGAATATAAATTCAAAAATACAGTAAATATGCTATATATTAATATTTGTAGTTAATATGTAATTTTATGTAGTGTAAATGTAGTTAGTCGATAACTCCATAACAGTCTGCAATTCGGATCAACCATACCTGTGCTTGATGCTTTCATTTGTGATTGCCAATTCCATATTGAAATCTCTAACACTTATACATAACGGATATGAACTTAAGTTCCTATTATCCTTCTTCGTTTCCATATACACAGAAACACCCATATCATTCCTAATTTCCATTGGAGGACAATTCTCATCCACAATGTATTTGATTTCTACAATTTTCTCAGATGTATCAATCGACAATTGTTCAGCAATTGTAGAAACGAGATTTTCCGTAGCTTGAATTATCATCTACCACAATTGCGTCAACTACAAAATCTATATATCTTCCACATTTATCCCAATTACCATTCGATTTCAGCATAATTGTAACTTTTGCCATGATTTTGAGTTGTTAACCGAAAAAAAAATTTTAAAAACTCAATAGTTATGAGATCACAGCTGTCGTTCAGTTGTATATCTACAATTGGAGAATAGAGATTGAGAAGAATAGTTTGTAGAAGAAAATTGTATTTCTACAATTTGAATTTCTGAAAATTCTGCGTTTTTGTGAATAGAAGCGAGAAGATATTTTCTGTTCAGTTGAAGAAGGAGCTTTTTTCGGAGCTACAGATTCGTTTTCCTTTTTACAATTTTGAATTAAATGCACAGAATCTTCCTTCTTATTCTATGCCTACAATCGCGCGCGAATTAATGGGGATAACATCTTCAGTTTTTCGTTATTTATAGTTTGGTACATAAAGTGTAGTTAAATTGTGCACAGGTCGGGTAATTACCAAATTTTAAACATTTTTGGTAATATAGTTTGCTATAGGGTACATGTATGAAAAATTCCCATCTATCAAATACCTTAGCCCAATCCGAAACGCGAAATGATTAACAATTTGAAAATTGGCCTGTGTCGAACGAACTGAGGCTCAATATTAGTGAACAACTTTCAGAGTCTGATTTTAACTTTACTACAATAACCACTGGATTGGTCGTGTGACTCAGACGTTGAGTTAGGACAATTTGCCAAATATTTCATTGTTTCAACTAATTTCAAGTCCGAATTTCACGTTTAAATCTGATATACCTTTAATAGAGAAATCCACTATATTAGACAAAAGACTGTTTAAGCAATCCAAAAAGCTAAGCTCATAATTTTTGAACCTACTGTATCTATACTACATAGTCTTACCAACACAATTTCACAAACAGTTTTAAAATGGCTATAGCTAATTTTGTTCGTAACCTCAATTATAGTTAATATAATACTGTTATTTCAAATTAAGCAAATGTCCAATTATCTATTACAAATTATAAAACAATTATCCAGACAACATTACAAATAGAGCAACAATGCATATGAATTATCTAATATTCCTTCACAAAAATAGCACTCATACATATGGCCTTCATCATCGCAGTACATGAAAAGGCTTTAAAAGTGTACCTGGATACCGATAAATAAGCAGAAGACGAGGAGATCAGCCGCAGCAAGTAACAATGCCAATCACAAGTAATAACAGCAGTAATCAGGATCATTTTGGAGCCAAATTAAACTCATAAACCCAGGAACTCATCACATTAGCATATCACAGAGTTACACCACCTCACAAGTATCCCAAAAGTGCTCGAAATAGAAGCAAAAATACTTCAAAGCTTTCCACAACTAAAACAACTAGAAACTCCACTTGATAACAATTAATTCATAGAGAATAACCAACAAAACTTGCAAGTAGATTGAGAAATGAGATGTAACAATACTGTTTTTGAATTTTTTATTGGATGCTTGCATTTGCATTGAATTTCAGCAAAAATTAAGATCTAACAAATGAAGTTTCAGCTTGATTTCAAAAGCTATCCACTGAAACAGTGCTTTTCTTTGGATTTTTCTATTATTGTTGGATTTTTTAAGGTTTTTCATATCTGAAATTTTTGATTTTTTGATCTGAAGTTTGGGAGATATTTTTTGGGATTTTTGGGTTGCCAAAACTTGTGAAAACAAGGCATTTCAATGCCTATTTATAGAAAATTTTAAGGTTCATTTGAGATTTTTATTTTTGCTCATTAGTCCCACTTTATTTTCCTTTTTAAACATTTAATTTTTAACTTGTTGCACAAGTAAGTGCAACTATTTATTTAAAATATGTACTACAACCCACTCTAGAATGTTCTATCCCTTTACAATCCCTATTCTACCCTCACTTGCATTCTAAAATTACTAATTTTGCAAAACATTCCATTTTTCCTTCCCAAAAAACTTTCCTTTACCTAGACTGTAATTACCATTACACTACTTTGCTATTCCAAAAGTACCCCTACTTAACTTCTAAAATTACTGCCTCTAATTCTTTTCTTCTTCTTAATTTTTATTATTATAGACTGACTATGATTAACAGCTATAACAAATCATGATTAGCAAAAACTAGACACTAAAATCACTGAACAAACATAATTTGAAATAAAAATTAATACTAATCACAAAACATGATAGAAGTATTTATCAAAATTAATCAAAGATGAATAGATTATAGACCTAAGATTCAACTAATCCTAATCAGTCAACAATCGATCAATGCCAACAAATGACTGGTATGTTTATGCGGGGTATGGTGGAACTGGAAAAGAAGTTTCTGAAGAGGGTCGAAGACTGCCGGACTGCTGAAAGAAATGAAGGAGGACATATGGCCAGAGCTTACTTGCTATTAGGACTGCGCGAGCTGGAAGAGGTGTTCGAGGGAGCCAACAATGTCGAGTCTGGGGAAGGCCTCCCCTGGACCAAATAATTAGGAATTTCCATTTTTTATAAGATTTAATAAGGCCAATAGACATTAATTACTTTTATTTTCTTATTATTATTTAGTGTCATTTGGGGATTCGTCTACCTTTTATCAATAAAATGAGGCATTTATCATTCTAAGTTCTCCAAAATAACTTGTCGCTAGGCCTACCTCGGACACAATGAGGTCCCCCAAAATTAGGACGCACTTTATATTTCCTGCACTACGTGTTTAAATATTGAAACCTCTTTTCTTATATAACCCTTACTGACTTATTATCTTTTTGTTTTTACTTTTTTTTTATTCCCACCCCAAAGGTTAGTTCATGAACTCTGGCAATGTCATCATAGTTTACGAGATCCAGAGGCCCTCTACCCACTCCTTTTCCTAGTCCTGTCAAATACAAAAACAAAGGAAAAATGAAAGATTTGAACAACTCAACTGAATGGGTAGAGGTCACCAAGGAAAATGCATCCTTACTAGAACAAAAGCTGTTGAAATTTCAGGAAGAAATTGATCAAGTCCGGAATTTGGCAAGTCTATCATTCTCCCTCACAACTCCAAAGGTTACTTTCCTGAATACTCAGAATCCTGTACCTCCGCAAAACATCCCAAAGCAACAAAACCATCCCGCTCCTAACCACCACTGCAATACCTGCCACACCTCCAATAACACCATACTGATCATCCCTGAATTCGCAAACTCCACAAATAACCACTTCCACACCCAACACAATACCCCAATCTACGTGGAGACTTTGTCACACTCCAGCCAAACCCTCTCAAGCACACTTGAGTCCAATAATAAGGACTCGTTCATCATAATTTTCGCCGAAGAGCTTAAAAAGTTGACTAGCAGATTTCAAGGCTTTGAAGGTAGTAAGGGAATTGAGGGGCTAAACTATGAACATCCGTGCATACAGTCCGATGTCGAACTAACCTCCCAAGTTAGAAATATTTGATGGAACTGAGGATCCCACGGTTCACTTGAGAACATATTTGTGACAAGCTGGTCGGAGAGGGAAGAGATGAGAAAATCTGCATAAAGCTTTTGATGTGGAGCTTGAAGGGAGACACATTATCTTGGTACATTAGCCAAGATCCGAAGAAGTGGTCGAGTTGGGTAAGCATGGCGTCTCATTTTAAGGAAATATTCAGGTTCAATACAGAGAACGTGCCAGATGTGTTCTACATCCAAAACTTGAAGAATAGGCCCACAAAGACTTTCCATGAATATGATACTCGATGGAGATCGAAAGCTGCTAAGGTTAGGCCTCAAGTTCTTCATCCAAGAGGTAAGACTCTATACTATAGGTTTTAATTTCGAGTTTGGAGTATAAGATCGTTTGATGTGGTATGATTCTTGGGAGTATTAGTATTGTATATACATGCATGTAGAACTTAGGTTTATGGGAAGATCATTTATCATAAATAAGTAAAGATTGGGTTAGAGAATGAAGAAAATCTTGAAAAGGGGATTTGAAATCAATATGCTCAACTAGTATTTGATAAAATACTCAAATGAGCTACAATTATAAATAACTTCCTAATTTGTGTTCAATTTTGCTATGTCCCAAATAGATTGAAGTTGCTAGAATTTTTGGAATATCGTAGTAATTAAAGGAATGATCAAAAAAGGTAAGTGTGGCTAACTTTAACTCTTGTAGAATCCCCCTTGTTGTGATGAGCATACGGTGTGTGTACCTTGTATGAAAATATGTGAATTGATTGCCTTAGTTGATTTCCATACCACCAAGTTATATGTGAATTATTTGTGAATTCTTGTGATTTATGTGCCTTGAACATTGTTGGTTAAGTCTTACGATACGATGGTGCAAGTAAATGGAAACAAACCAAATGTGGGTGTGTGATTGTGAAAGTGTTAAATGGTAAGAACTGAGAAACAAATGATAGAAGGAAATCGTAAATGATGCACTTGGAATAATTGTGGTAATAACATATTTGGCTTGTTGTGGGTAATTATTAAGGTAACTTAAATTGCATATGAGTTTCTGAATATGGTGAAGTGGTATTGATGGCTACGAAAATTCTTGTGAATTGTTGTGGTTGTTCTTTAAGAATTGTTGGTGTTGTTCTTGTGAATTATTGTTGTTGTGTGTTGTTTGTGAATTGTGATTGCTCGGTGAGATCGAGTTGTGTGCCGCAACATGAAGTAATAAGGTGTGGGTTATGGTGATAAGGGTGACCGAGGTAATAAGGGTGGAAAGTGATCGAAATCACTATTGAAATGAAAATATGAGAAATTTGTGAAATCATTAATGTGATAATGTTAAAGGGGAAAAAGAGAAATTGTAAAACTTGTTTGGCTTTGATTGTTTCTTTCATGTGCATTTGAGCATCGATTCTATTGATGTCTGTTACTTGTGTGTGTTATTTGATTTTACTTGGGGTAAAGTTTGTTTATACATACCAGTACAATTCAAATGTACTCACGCCCCATTTTTTGGGGGCGCTACATTCGTATTTTGATTGTAGGTGGTTTTATAGCAGGTACGTCAGTCTACCGATAGTAGCACCTCCCCCACTTCCCATCAGTTGTATTGTGAGCCCCTTTCCTCTCGGGGCCCTACGTGGCTCATGCTGTCTTTCCTCCAGAGTTTATATTGGTATTTGTGTAAGGTATAGCTGGAGCCATATTCCCGGCATTTCTATATTATTCTTCAATTGTATTTAGAGGCTTCGTAGACAGGTTGTGGGTAGTGTCGGGCATGGGAATTTAAAAGAGAAATATTAACGTTTGGCAATAATGTATAAAACTTGTAATTCCTTTATTATGGCGAATGAAGTTGCTAATGAACATGAAATGGAAATCATTATTGATATGTTTATAGAATTTGGTTAATGGAGTCCATCTCCTATTTATTCATGAGTTAGTTTGTGTAGAATGAGACCTAACATGCTTGCTCAGTTGGTTTTACTCGGTTGAGCGCCAGTCGCGCTCTTGGATTTTTGGGCGTGAAAAACTTGGTATCAGAGCCTAAGGTTTTAAAGTGTCCTAGGATGTCTAAGAGCCATGTCTAGTAGAGTCCTTCTTGTCGGTGTGTTGTCAACCACATCTATAAGTTGAAGGCTATTAGAGAATTTAGAAATTTCACCCGTATTTGGTACTCCAATCGTGTGATAGAGCTCAAGTTAAGGAGTAGATTTCCTATCTAAGTCTTATTCTCAAAGATTGCTAACCTTGATACCATAATTTTGATACCATAATTCGCAAATTAGAAGCATGTAAGGAGGGATTGAGTCCATGTGGATTGTCAAAGGACTTGTTAGGAGAATATATTGAAAAAACATATCGTTAAGAGGGGAGTGTCCTTGTGCCTATTGATGTCTCTGCACCATCAGATCATGTGGTATTTTAGCATGTTAGCTATGCATGTTAGATATGTGGAGTCGAAGGGTATCGATTAAGCTATTTCCCTATCAACCTAACGACATTAAGTGAGTCAAATCAGAATTTGTACACAATGTGTATGTACATCCCTATTGAAGAGTTCTTATAAACGTGGTCTTAACAAGGTATTGAATAACAAAACATTGCGTGTATCGGCACTCCTTGAATGAGACGTATTATTTACAGAGTCTCCCGATCATAGTTTTATTATTCACAACCTCTTATGGAATTATGTTCTATAATTATGCCCTTGAATTGAGTTATAACTCTAGGATTGATACTTCCCACTTGCCTTTCCTATATTCTCACCAAGGGATTATATCCGATGAATTTCTTACAAAATCATTTTATTTAATTGGACAAAATCTACTCGATTGTGCCTCCATGTGCACCGTCGTAAAATTTACCTTTGTGGTGCCAAGTTCCATGCAAAGCATCCCAACATTGTGATCTTTCTCGAGTCACTATTTCACTCAGTTGTATATTTGGATTATATGGTTTGAACAATCAATCTACTCACTTGCGAATATCATCATGAAATATTCTCACTGCCTAGTAACCTAAGAGTATGCCTTAGCATCTACCACATAAATGCATGTCATTTGAAACGGTCATCATGTGCATAAAGTCTCTCTGAATATTGGGATCCTCACATCCCCGTCATAGGAAAATACTATGTTTCCATAACTTTCGTGTCCACTTGGGACATCACGTAGTAGGAAGCTCCCCTTGTCCTAGTATTGTGGTTGCCCGTGGCATGGTCCTATTTTGCAGTTGGGAGCTATTACAGCAAAAGCATGTCCAGCTCATATCAAATGTTTACTTTCACTTTACACCTCCATAACATATGTTCATTTTGTTCTTTAGTTAGTGAATCCATTGTACTAGTTTCCCCCAAACTTGTTCGCCAACCATGAAAGAACATATCCTTCTATGAGTCATTGTGACACTCTCTGCCTCATAAGGACCCTTACTAGGCTTTCCGTCATGACCAAGCACACCACTTTGTCATGTTTTTCTGTCTGTCGTTAGCATCTGGGAAGTTCTCAAGATAAAATCTATGAAGAACTTATTAGGAATATTATCAAACCCTCCATGGTTATTCTATACTATCTCATTGGGTTCCCGTATGAGTTCAAGTTCATCAAAGGTTGATAGCATGTCGTAATTGCTGAGATCCAATGATCTCCTCTCGATAATGGATTAGCTACACATGTGCCAGTCCAATGATCTGCTTATCAGTCTAAGTCTTGCCTTTTGGTTTTGGGTTAGCCAATGAGAAATATACCTACTAACACATTCATATGTCAAAGCCTTTCTCTTAGTCAAGCCTTATAACATCTCCCAATATGGCTCGTAATAGATGGTTGTGTATAAGTGTATTGTCGTGCTTCATTATGAAGTAGAGTTGCTAATAATAATTGGATTTTTGAATTCTTGATCTATACCTCGCGTGACTACATAGAGATATCTAATTTAAAAAAATGCAGCTTCTCATAATAGCTTTATATTACCACTGTTCCTAGTGGTTACAATGTAAAGGTTACTCCCACAAGGCCTTTTCCCTTTCTTTTCATTTGTCTTGCATCGTGTGTTGTTTACCCGTAATCTTCGATGCGATATTATCTTGATGTCTTGAATAGTTATCCAATGATACGATCAGATTTAATTAACCTTACTTTTATGTAGTCTACAAGCACCCTGAGAGTGGGAAAATTTCTCCTTTCCTACAAACTACTAATATCTTTGACTTAGTTTAAGCTTCTTGGTTCCAAATGGTGCTTATTAGTTTTGATACGCTACAATCTATTTCATCTAATAACTCTCATTTTAAAATTCATTTACGTTTCATGGCATCAAATAGGAAGTCTTGTAGCAATAAAGAAGGGGACCTATTCCTTTGGTTGGAATAAATTAATATGGCTGGTCTTCTTTGTAGATGTTTTTTTAACAACCATTTACATGCTCTTCTTATCCATGGGACTAGATATCCTAGGTTACTTCTCCTTGATAAATGTATTAAGACGTCTCATACTTTCGAACTTATCCATATGGGCACTTTGAGGTCTTGTCTTATACCAACTCATAATGGTTTTAAGTACCTTCTTGCCATTGTTATTGATTTTCTAAGACTGCAAGGGCTTGTCTCATGGGTTTCAAAAGTAATGATTTTCCTTAAAGTTCAAGATTCAATTGCCATAATTTCAATCCAAAGTGTATACCTTTTTCAAAAGTCTTAAATGGGTCGGATTAGTTGGGTTACGTGGATTGTTTCTCACTCGTCTTCTAGAATAATTGACCATATCATTGTCATGAGAAGGAAGTTTTGCTACCCATGGTATTACACCTCCTTGGGTGAATAGGAGTGTCATTTTTCTTTCTCCCCGGAGCAGTATGTTAACCATTAGAATGCCTCTATCCAGTACATGATTTCTTTCCAACATTTAGATGTCCGCGCTATGTGGTTTTACTTGTGAAAGGGAGTGAGATTAGATACCTTCAGATTTTTGCACATATCATGAGCATATTGATTTGGAAGGAAAGTTGTCGTACCTTTAGTTCTCTCATATAGGGTCAATTGTCAAGGAAGGTTAAGCTGCTTGAATTATGATAATCTCATAAGTGTTTAACTTCGTTTTCATCCTCATTGTCTTATAACAATAGATTCCTTATGTCAGCTAATGTCAGAAGTGTAACTCAATTTCATTTATTTTGAGTCCCATATCGCATTCAAGGTGCGAAAGTATTCTCATTTTTGATAAATTGGTTTTCCCTACACTCTAGGAATTGAGTGGTTCACGCACTTGAGTATTAATCCTTAATGGTTCCTATTTCCAATGTGCGAGTTACCCTATGCCTTATTTGTCTAATAATTTATGTCCCCACAATGATTAACCAAGCCAGTATCTTTAGTTGTAACCTTCTGTCTCTCTTAGAATATAACCTCATAAAATGCTCTGCTCAACACGTTAATGGATTCCTGAATAACTCCAGTGTGAGCTTAAACTCTGTTGTTCCTCATTGTATTAGATCCATTAGGTATTATAAGTTCAATCGAGTCAAAGATGAAGCTTCACAATGTGATTACATGTATATTTGATAGGTAATTTTATGGTCAGTTTAAGATATCACATCTTAGAGTAATTGTTGAAGGTCATCAAGGGATAAGTGTGACTGTTCGCCTAGATATATAGAGTTTGGAGGGTGAGTACGAGTAGGCTATTCTCACTATTTTCCCCTAAAGATGTTATGAGAGTTGATAATAAAGGTTGCATATGGGTATTCCACATTAGGCCGAACTAGGAGTATGTAAGTGCCCCCATAGTTGTTCGCCATATATTCTGTGAATTAACAAGTCCATGTCCAAGAAAGTAGGTGGAGATCAATTTTGTATCATCCTGGTGGAAATTATTGAAAGTAAAGTTAGCGGATAATTAGCTTATGTAAGATATCTCCTCATTACCCTCGTTAAGTAAGTTCAGGTGTCGAAATTGTTCATGTGAGTGTATTATGGTGAAGTCTGTAAATATATGAGGCCATTGAAGGTCTAGAGTGTTGTGGAAATAAAATATTGTACTTTCTAGGTGATATGATTTAAAAATGTGCAGTCAATGCCTAGGTATCATCCTGATAAAGTGATGTTTATAATGTTAAGGTCTTTTCATTGATATATAAATATTGTGGTGTTTTATCGAGTTGAGGAAGCCACATGGGAAGCGGAATATGAAATAAAAGAAAAATATCCCACTTGTTTGAACAAGTCTAGTAGTGATCGTGCGAACTCTTATCTCTAAGAAAACTAATGTTGTGTTTCATTTGGTGCAAAGACACCCCATATCTCCCCTAAATGCTTTACCATTATATCTTCTTATGTTGTGCAAGAATTTTATGTGTTTTGATTATTTGAGTTATGTGCATACCCTTTCTGGTAAATGAAAATTTTGTAAGAACTCTGGTGATAAGTGAATGATTAATGGTAGTATAGATTGGTAATGATTAATTGAAATCTGTATAGTGTATTGGTTGAACTGTATGACACTCATCGAAGTGACCAAACTATGTGCAAGAATGTGTCGAGTGATTGAATATGTGCAAGAGCTGAGGAAATAAATTGTATACCAGTAGTAGGGATGATAGGAGTTGTGTAATAGTTCTTAGAAATATATTTCGGGGGCTCTCTAACAGGTAGATATGTCCAAATTACAAAGAAAACTCTAGCAAAATTTTTTTTATTCTAAATATGGGAGTTAGTGAAAATTTAGGAGCTTTCATATCATGTTTTCACACTAACTGATTTTTCAAAAATCCGCATTCGAGGACGAATGATCCTGGGGGGCGGGGGGAGAATGTAAGGCCCCAGAAAAATTTTGCTAAGTAATGTAGGATTTCGTGGTGTCACATAGGCTAATTATAATATTTTATGTGCTATTAACATGGTGTACATCAATTATATTTGGTAAATATGTGTATATGTCCTATGGTAAGTAATTTGGAGTCCAAGTAAAGGCCTAATTCTAAGGAAAATTGGAAAAGTTCATAATAGGCTAAGATTCCAAAGCTACTTGCACAAGTCCCCACTTTGAACAAGAACATCTAAATATGTATAATGTTTTATGTAATGAATAAACTATCAAATGAAATTTCTTTGAGTCTAGTTTCCAACGCTTCAAACCATTCGTCATTTGAATATTCCTATGCAAAGTTATGATCAAATTAAAAAAGGCATGCTATCCCGTGTCAATTCTACGACCGCATTCCTATCGCATTGTTGACTCTGCGGTCGCATTTTTGTCGCAGAACGGGCCAGTGTAGCCCAATTTTGGGTGCCGATTTTGCGGTGAATTATGCGGCCAGCATTTGTGTTATACGGTCCATTCTGCTACAGTAGAATTGACATCGAAGGGTTAGCTTTCTAATTTTTATAACCCGACCCCATTTTAATATATAGCCTTTGGGCTTCATTTGGGGTCATATTCTACTGATTTTAGAGAGAGTTAAGATCATTTTAGAGACAGAAAGAGGAACCCAACATTTAAATCATCCAAACCTTGCATCAATTTTCAACAATCAAAGAACCCAATCACAAATTCTTCATCCAAGAGGTAAGATTATATACCCTAGGTTTTAATTTCGAGTTTGGAGTATAAGATAGGTTAATGAGGTATGATTCTTGGGTGTATTAGTATTGTGTATACATGCATTTACAACTTAGGTTTATGGTAAGATCATTTATCATAAATAAGTAAAGATTAGGTTAGGGAATGAAGAAAATCTTGAAAAGGGGATTTGAAATCAAGATGCTCAACTAATATTTGATAAAATGCTCAAATGAGCTATAATTATGAATATCATCCTAATTTGTGTTCAATTTTTCTATGTCCCAAAATAGATTAAAGTTGCTAGAATTTCTGGAGTATCGTAGTAATTAAAGGAAAGCTCAAGAAAGGTATGTATGGCTAACTTTAACTCTTGTAGAATCCCCCTTGTTGTGACGAGCATACGGTGTGTGTACCTTGAATGAAAATAATGAAAATATGTGAATTGATTGCCTTAATTGATTTCCATACCACCAATTTATATGGGAACTATTTGTGAATTCTTGTGATTTATGTGCCTTGAACATTGTTGGTTAAGTCTTACGATACGATGGTGCAAATAAATGGAAACAAACCAAATGTGAATGTGTGATTGTGAAAGTGTTAAGTGGTAAGAACTGAGAAACAAATGATGGAAGGAAATCGTAAATGATGCACTTGGAACAATTATGGTAATAACATATTTAGCTTGTTGTGGGTAATCATTGTGGTGACTTAAATTGCATATGAGTTGTTGAATATGATGAAGTGGTATTGATGGCTATGGAAATTCTTGTGAATTGTTATGGTTGTTCTTTGAGAATTGTTGTTCATTGATGATATTTATGTTTACTCTCACAATCGAGAGGAGCATGAGCAGAACCTACTAATTGTAGTTGAGACCTTGAATGATCATTAGTTTTATGCCTCATTTTTGAAGTGTCAGTTATGGTTAGACTCAGTTACCTTTTTGGTCATGTTGTGTCTTTCGAGGGTATCAAGGTGGTCCTTAGGAAGATTGAGATGATTCAAACTATCTTATACTTACTTTAGCCACAGAGAATTAGAGTTTTTTGGGTTTGGCGGGCTACTATCACCAATTCATGGCTGGGTTTTCGTCTATCTCAACCTTAATAACCAAATTAACCTTAAATGATGCTCTTTTTAGATGGTCCGATGAGTGTTGAGGCAAGCTTTTGGAAGCTCAAAACTTTCTTGACTATAGCCAAAATGTTGGTATTGCCCACAGGTTCAGGATCTTACGTTGTGTATCGTGATAAATCACATATTGGACTTAAAGCGGTATTTATGTAGAAAGACCTTAATTTATGGCAACGAAGATGACTAGAGTTATCAAAAACTATGATATCACCATATTATATCATCTTGTAAGGACAATGTATGGGTCGATGCCTTAAGTAGAAAGGCAGAGAGCATGGGCAGTTTGGCATACTTACCGATAGTGGAGAGGCCATTATCCAAAAATGTTCAGGCTTTGGCCAACAAGTTCATAAGGTTGGATGTTTCAGATCCTAGCAAGGTTCTCACTAGTGTTGTGGCACAATCCTCATTGTTGGAGTGTATCAAGGCTCGCTAGTTTGAAGATCTTCACTTGTTTGTGTGGAAAGAAATGATGCAGCGATATGGTGCCAATGAGGTTGTAGTTGGAGATGATGGTGTTATGCGTCTTCAATGACGAATTTGAGAGAGTTGATACTTGAAAAGGCTCATAGTTTATTGCATTCCATTCACCCATGTGTCATGGAGATGTACTATGACTTTAAGAAACACTATTGGTGGTAGAAGATGAAGAAAAATATTGTTAGCCATGTCTCTCGATGTTTGAATTATCAACAGGTGAAGTATTAGCATCAAAAACTCGGTGGATTGACTCAGATATTTGAGATACCAAAGTGGAAGTAGTATCGCATCACTATGGACTTTGTGGTAGGCTTACGACAGACCTTTAGGAAATATGATGTTGGTTGGGTCATTATGGGTTGGTTGACTAAGTCCGGACACTTTATTCCAGTGATGTCATCCTATTCTTCAGAGCGGTTGGCTCATATTTACATCGAGGAGATTATCTGCCTGCATGCATGCCCATTTTTATTAATTTTGAGCCGGGAACGTAGTTCACTTAACACTTTTGGAGAGTTGTGCAGTGCGAGTTGGGCACGTGGGTCGAGATAAGTAATGCATTTTATCTTCAGATGGGCGGAAAGTCCAAACAACTATTAAGATTTTTGGGAACATGTTGCAGGTAGGCTCTATGGATTTTCGAGGTCAGTGGGACTAGTTTTTACTTCTTGCGAAGTTCGCGTATAACAATAGCTATTATTCGAGTATCCAGATGGCTTCATACGAGGCCTTATATAGTAGGCGATATCATTCTCTGGTTTGTTGATTTGAGCCTGTTGAAGCTAGATTATTAAGCACCGATTTGGTTTGTGATGCTTCAGAAAAAGGTTAAGGTGATTCAAGAGTAACTACGTACAACTTAGTCCATTCTAAAGAGTTATGCGGACTGGAAGATTCAATTGTGGCTTACATGGAAGGTAAGAAGGTTCTTTTCCAGGTGTCGCCTACGAAGGGCGTGAGACCGTTTAGGAATAAGGGCAAGTTGATCTCGAGGTTTATTGGCATGTTTAAGATTTTGGAAAGAGTTGGGGAGCTTGTTTATAGGCTAGTATGGCCTCTTAGCCTATCAACGGTTGATGGTAGGCTATAATTACGTATTTTAGTCACTTGCTGCACTCTAATTCACTGCACATTACTTGTGTTGAGCTTTAATGGTAGTGTTATGTGTGTTTTATGACTTGTAGAAATTATTGATGTTGGGAAACTAATTCAAGCTATTTGGAGCTTTTAAATCTAAGTAAAATCCCAATGGAGTAAGCAAAAATTGTGTTCGGGGATGGAGGACCAAGTCTGGACGTCAAAATGCAAGCAAAAGCAACACTCTAAGAAAATTTGCACTAGCGCGATGCAGGGTGCGAGTCATGGTGCAATGCATCACTGTATTTTTGTTGCCTAGTGAATTGTGAAAGCCATTGATAATTCCCACTAAAGCCTCACATAGAGCATCACCCCATATGGTGCACCTATGTATTTATTATAGAGTTAATTTCCTATTTCAGCTAGGAAAGGATGATTTCGTCTAGGCCGGACCCTGCTTGGTATAAATACACGAAAAATGTTATTTTCTGGACTCTTGACAATTTTAGACCTAAGGAGGCTAAGGAGGAGTTGGAAGAACATGAGTACAAGGATTTAATCATTCATCCCTCACTCACGACCCGAGTTTGGATCGTTTTATGTTTTTTATACTTTAAATATATTTGTGATGAATTTATCCACATATATGGAGTAGTTCGCTTTAGGGTTTAATGGATTTGGTGTATTCATGATTATTTTGGGATTATAACTCTACTTTTATGTACTGAAAATTTTTGGATGATTTAATTATTGCATCTACATTCACTAGTTCTTGTAATCGAGAGAGGCACAACTTGTGATATCATTGCATTATATTGTTGGTTGAGTTCATAGATTCTTCTAAGTAATTAAAAGAGACTAGTTGAATTGTTGACTAAATCTAGTTACGAGAATAATCTAAATAGGTTTTCCTAAAGACCAATCCACTACGCATTCTTGCATATATTTATGTGCTTAAATTAGGTTCATCTTGTTAGGTTAAGACTTAATCGAGAGAGGAGTTTTTGTTGAACGTTTAAAAAAAATAATTGAGTGAATTTGAGACTCACTTAAACATTAGAAGTGAATTATCTAGAGTTAGATCCCGAACAATTATCTTGCACCTATCTTATGAAAACCCTATCTTCTCCCACTGATAAACTTTGTTGCTTATTGCTTGTCATGATAGTTACAAGTCAATAGCTTTAAATTCTTAGTTAATTTTAGTCTTATTCATATAAATCTCAATTGTGCTCCTCTTAAATAGCAATCAAGCTAGAAACTACGAAAAACTATTTAAATCCATTCCCTATGGATACGATATTATACTATACTATATTTTATTAGCGATCATAATTTAAGTATTTATTTTGTGCTCGTCAAATTTTGGCATCGTTATCGAGGTTTGGCAATCAAATAACATTTTAAATAGTTTGCAGTGCTAATTCAGGAATTATTTTATTTTCCTTTTTTATGTTTGGTATTCCTTGGTTGTGCACACATTACAAGTTAATATTGGTGCATGCCTCGAGGTTCAACGAAGAATTGCTACCATACAAGCCATAGTTAGAAACAAAATCGCGACAACTGAGAAGGAAAGAGATGTCACCGAGAAGCTAGAAAAGGTTGGGCAATCCTCAACCAAAGAAACTATGGCTGGAAACAGTGATAATAATGTAGATTTGGATGCAAGAAAGGCAGCCCAACTCCGAGAAAAAGCTACACTGGTGTTGATGAAGCAATTATTAGAGATGCACGGAACATCTATAAAGAAGAGAGGGGTCACAGTCTTAATCAACATCAACATTTGCTTGGGAGACCACTTGGCAATTATGCTACACTGGCCTACAGTCAAGGATTATCCAGTGGTAGACCATGTCCAATAGCAGTAAATAATTTTGAGTTGAAGCAAGGGTTGCTTAAAACCCTTCAGAATTGATGTGTCTTCAGGGGAAAACCAAACAAAAATCCAAACATAAATCTAATGGACCCCCAGGATATTATGAATACCTTTCAATATAATGAGATTTCACAAGATGCACTGTAGTTAAGGGCATTCCCCTTTTCTCTCAAAGATGATACATAGGAGCTGCTTCGAGGCTTGCCTAGTGGATCGATTAGAACCTGAGAGGAGATGACCAGAAAATTCCTTGAGAAATATTTCTCCTCAGCAAAGATGGACAAGAGTATAAGAGAAATCCATAACTTCTACCTGAAAGAGACTGAAACTATTTTTGAAGCATGGGAGATGTTTAAGGACATAGTTAGAAAGTGTCAACATAGTGGAATTGAACTATGGATGCAACTCCTGGACTTTTGGGAAGGATTGACACCGGCCTCGCGTAGAACATTAAGCAATGCAGTTGGAGGTCCTTTGATGAAGAAGACTCCAGAGGATATAATTACAATTCTTGATGAGTTATCTGAAAATGCTAATCAGTGGCCCTCTGAGAGTGTTGAAAAACAAGATCAGCTGGTGTTCACCAAGATGATGCTAATACATCTGTGCAAATACAACTTGATGCTAATGCATCTGTGCAGACTTTGAGTAGGTGTCTTGTCTTAGCTTCATCACTACATTGCCGAGTTAAACTCGACACTTACTGACTACATTGGATCATTTATACTTATACTATACTTCTACACTTCTTGTGCAGATCCTGATAATTATGATAAGGATATGAAAAAGAAACAAGAAGCAAAGAGGTTGCAAATTTCTTACACAAAAGCAACAATGGAGTTGAGAAAATTTCAGGAAAAAAAAGTTCGAGTGAAAGGTAACAAGAACAAAGGAAGAAGACAATTCTTATAGCGGGGTCATCATAACCATCATGAGGACCCATCAGAATGTACGAGATCCACTTATATCCATAATGCCAGATACTCCTCCCACAACCCGTTAATATCTCATCGGTCGTTAACCACTTAGAGCGACGTGCAAAGGTGGGATGATTATGTGGATATTAGACTTAGAGGCTAGAAGTACCTCCAATTCCCTTGTACTTTGGGGGTCATAAAAATGTTTTCTCTTAGCTTACTCGTTAATCATAACTATTGTATTCTGATCAAGATACGCAGTCATTCTCTCTTTATTTTGTCAAGCATTGTAGCTCATAACAAAGATGCATAAGACTATTCTCGGGAAACTTACACAAATGTTGCAATTAAGCCTCAACTTATCAACATCTAGTCATTAGTCATAGCCTTATCAAAACTAGTCAAACACATATAAAAATTAAAAAACCAAATAAATAAGGCTCAAAGAACACATGCAAAATCACCTTTCATATTTTTAAGAGGGATTAGCAATATTAGGTGCAAGACGGAAAGAAAATTTCATGGATGAGGTAGCAAATAAGCCGATGAAATATAAAAAAAAATACAATATTCCAAATATCTAAGCAAAAAGGAACTTTTTCAATGTGTACAGTTGAAATTCATTGAAAATATATAGATAAGTCAACATACAAAATTTGAGAAAGATTGAAAGTGATTTGGACTGGTTTTGTATCAAAATTTGTAATTAAATTGAGTTCAAAAAATTCTTCAACGACACATGCATCAAACATGTATCTCACATACTGGTGAACCTGGATATACATGTGATATACAATTGATACAGTTATGATACATATGTGATAAATAAATTATTATTATTTTCATGTTCAATTTTTACTTCAAATTTTTAATTCAAACCACCTCAAAAATTTACCAAATCATCCCAAAATTGAGATTCGGGCTTGTTAAGATGTACCAAATTTATTCTATTAATACCCACTAAAAAAGCAAAATGTTGATTTTTTTTTGCTAAAAATAGCTAATTGGGTAATATTTGGCTAATATTAGTAAATTTTTATGAATTGGCCAATTTTTTTAATGAACTACTTATAAATAGATATAACTGATTACTTTTGCTTATTTATTTTTATTGCTTTATTTACCGTTGTTTTAGCGGAAGTTTACGACTCATTTAACTAAAGTTTGATTCAAGGATTAGTTACCTCATATGGCAAAGGTTCATACCTTAATTATATTTCATCGCTACCTTTTGATATTTTATAGCCAAATATCTATTTATGATTACCTCTTACCATTAAGCCATAAAATAAGCTTTGTGTTATAAATAGAATTCTATTTATGGTGAATGTCCATATTTAGAGAGATTCTAGGGTTTATTACTTGGTGGCTAAGTCATCATCCCCCTATAAATTGAGGATTCTATTCCATTGTAATTCATCCCAAAATTCAATAAGAATTCCATCTCTCTCTTTCTCTACAAATATTGTTCTTGTTCCTTTATTGTTTTATAACACGTTATCAGCACGAGACTCTAACTAATTGAGTAGAAGCTTTGGCATTGAGAATATTGTCAATTGTTCTATGAACTTCCTTCATGATTAAATTTTGGATTTAAGGTAAGTATTTTACTTTTCTCTTTCAAATTCTTGACATTCTCTAATTTGATTTAAATACAAGAAAAGATGGTAAATTTTGATTGCAACTCTAATGGAGTTTGAAAGATATTAATAACCATCCAAAGTGGTATGTTTTCTATGCCTTGCCATGATCAAATTCGTGTAGGATTGTGGGCAAAGAATTAAAACCCCGTCCCATTGAATTTACTACATTCTCATTCCCTTTAGAGAATGTGATAGCAGTATGTAATAAGTCTAAAAGAAGACAAAATTATTACTATAAATGTATCAATGGATGTGTACGTGACAATAGACGCAATTATAATTGTCATCATTGTGGTAATGAGAACAATAAGTATTCTCAAAATAATCCTTCACTTTGTGAAATAATATTTATCATCGATTTGACATGAGATTTAATAAAGCACTACATATATGCTTATGGTCCATTCATGATGTGAATGCATATTCATTCTTTCTCAAAATATGTGATTTATGAATGCATATTCATTCTTGAAAGAATATAAACGTACTAGTGGTAGTGAATATACCACGCTCACCTCTAGAAGGAGGTTTGAGATGATACAAGAATATAATGTCATTATTATGGCATGTATGGTGAGTGGTCACACATGCCAAAATATTTTGGTAATGTGATTATTAAAGATAACATTAATGCAAGAAACATATCTTGCATATAATTTTGACCATAACCATGACGGTATAACTTTCTCTTTAAAAGAGATATTCACCACATGAATATTGATGAATCTGTGGTGTACAAATCTAATTGAGAGCTCTGGAAGAGCCAATTATTATTTTGGAGGAATACAATTGATTATCATATCAATTTATTATGTTGTAGTAAGTCTCAAAGAAACTTATTCAGTTTTCAAAGTATACGTGAAAGCGGTTGGTTATATTGAGACTATAAATAAAGAAAAGATTTGATATCTTCTATTACTACAACTTGTAGCGAGGTAATATGTATGTAAAAAATTACCCGCTTTATTCTCCAGTTTGTACCACACAAATAAAAGAATATCATACTAAAGTGGATATTTATTGATATAAAACCCCATATCATAATAAACTTGGAGTTTATTGATAATTGCACGTCATGGTGTAAATCTGAAGTTTATCAACATTGATAATTTATTCAGTTGGCATAATTTGTTTAGCCATATCAATTTAAGTATGATGTGAAAAATAATAGAGAATTCAAATTGGTAAATATTAAAGAACTAGAAAGTTCTTTACGAATTCTCTTATATTGCTTGTTCTCACTAATTAATTGACCAACTAAAGTTGGGATTGAATCCCATGAATATTGGAAATATTAAAGGTGAATATGGGCCCATTCACCTGCCATATATACCACATAAGATGCATCTATGAGATGGTTGGATGTGCGATTATTATTAACCAGCAATATGGTATTTGCAAGGTAATTTGCTCAATAATTTAATTTAGAGCATATTCCAGATTTTCTATTCAAGAAGTTCATCTTGATAAGTTGGTCTATATCACAGCTGGTTTAGCAAAATAATTTATTGAGTGCCTCCACTTAATAGATAAATAATTGCTTATGAGAACAAAGTCATATATATATATATATATATATATATATATATATATATATATATATATATATATATATATATATATATATATATATATATATATATATATATATATATATATACTCATAAGTGGTTCAGGGTGAGGAACCAAATAATTCCATCTTATCATTATTGATGAGCGGTATATATTTTGACTAACACCATAATGTACAAAGATGGGTTCTCAAAGTTGAGGAAACAAGTTAGTTTTTCTAACATGAGGGGGAGACATGATAAACAATTGAGAAAAAGTTACATGGAATAAATTATCATTTGGTCATATAGATCCTCGAATAAAATAATATGAACCTGGAGTTCATAAAATGATAATTCATTTGCAATATATTGCAAATCATGTCAGGCGCATTTTCTTACCCAAAGAAAGTAACTATATTCTCATTGCAAATGCTTCTATAAAGTCCTCGAAGGACGAAGGCTATAGTACGGTTAAAGCATATAGACAAATCGGTTTCAAATAAACTTCTTGATAAAGAAAATGAGCAAAATGATCATAATAAAGGAGGCACGTGATCTAGAAGATCACATGACATAACACTTCATAAAATCTTATATGAGATTCAGGTACCTGAAAATATGAATGAAGAGATCTCTATGTTATGTCTTTATGAAAAATTATTGAAATCGATATAAAATGTTGTCGACGACATCTATGATAGCGCCAAATATATATGAGGATTTTATGTCTAGAGAAAAAATTTAAGCAGAATTGGTTTCATATGAAAGACTTGTTGTTTTGGACCTGCAGTTCAAACACTTGAAAGCATAAAATCCATAGGGTGTGCAATCACTTTTATTTATCTTATATGTCTAGTATGACATGAAAAGTTGATATGCATCTAAAGTATATTTAAATGACTTATTTGACTATACTTATATGACAATCCACAAACATTTTAAATTGCTTGAAACATATTCAATTCTTGATCTTGAAGTACCACATCCTCAGTATAATTTGTGCACATATGTATCTTGCTATAACTATAAGCATGATAATGTGATAGCGAGGATTTTCTAGGTGCAACATATTAATTGGAGTTAATATGGCGGATGTATTCACCAAATCTTTGCCAACGTCAATCTTCAAGAAGTTAGTGCACAAGATCGGGATGCGAAGGCTCAAGGATGTGAATTGATGCTCTCATCAAGGGGGAGTTAATGCGTGTTGCACTCTTTTTCCCTTATAAGGTTTTGTCCTACTGGGTTTTCTATGCAAGGTTTTTAACGAGTCAACCAAAAGGCGTATTATTAGATATGTGTACTCTTTTTCCTTTTCTAAATTTATTTTCCCATTAGGTTTTCTTTTAGTTAAGATTTTAACGAGGTACATTATCTGTTGAATTTCAGAGGGAGTGTTATAAATATAATTCTATTTATGGTGAATGTACATATTTAGAGAGATTCTAAGGGTTTATTACTTGGTGGCTAAGTCATCATCTTCCTATAAATAGATGGTTCTATTCCATTGTAATTCATCCCAAAATTCAATAAGAATTTCCTCTCTCTCTTTCTCTATAATATTGTTCTTGTTCCTTTATTATTTTATAATACTTTGTATTATTTTTCTCTCTCATATCCCCTCAAAAATCTCCAATCCATACCCCATATGTATTCTCTACCTCTTTCTCTACTTCCCGATTTCATATTCTCTTTTCTCTTTTCTTGTACAATTTTAACAATTGTACAACAACAACTACCTCCTCTTTACTCCTTTGTCATCGGTGGTGAAGGGCCATTCCTGGTGTCGCCGGATTATAGGTAACTAATCCTACAAAAGGATTATAAGCCTTTTTCGTCGGCAGATTTTGGACAAAAGTTTCCCTTTTGTAGGATTACTACTGCTAGAATTCCCAAATTCAAAATATGGGGAAAACGATTTCTTTAACCCCAAAGGCAATTGCGAATCGAGTCAAAGCTAAGGGCTTACAAAAGCTACGATGGTACTGTCAGATGTGTTAGAAGCAATGTATAGGATGCGTGGGAACAGTAAGATTTAGGGTTTTTGCTTGACGCCGAATTCGTTGATTAGGGTTTATTCTTGAACAAAGACGACAAATTTTGGGGCTGAGCAACTTGATTTTCTGTTAATATATTTCAATGTATTTTCAAAGTATCACGATGTATTTTCATGTATTTTATTGTATTTTATCTTTTTTTATTGTAATTCAATATATCTCGTTGTATTCAATGTATTTCATTGTATTGACTGTCTTTTTTCATTATATTTTATTGTATTCACCGTCTCGCTATATACCATGATTGTATTCATATATTTTTTCTAATTAATATAATTTATGTATTCAGATGTATTATATAATTTTCTGAAGATTGCTATCTTTTTGAAGTATTTTTCGGCCGAGAATCTTTTTTTATAACTGAAATATAAAATTTGTATGTTATAATTGAGTTTGTTGAGTTATATTAGGAGTCTATTATGTTAATTGATTCACTTTCCGTTTTAAAAATAGTGTAATCCCTATTTCGCATCGTGAATACAGTCGAATACAATAATATGTCCAGCTATAATCCCATGTTTCATTCCATGAATACAGTCGAATACACTCGAATACAACAATTGATTAGCTGGACTTCCCTTATTCAAGCCTATTTTTGCTACTGTATTCATGAATACAATAGCTTAAATACATCAAATACATTTTATAACCACATAAAATATATTTATAATTCATAATATAACAAATGGTATCTATAGACGGCGGCTAATAAAAGATAGTGCTTTATAAAAATTTCTATTAATGCAAACGAGTTGCCAGTAATAAATATGACTATTTATTCCTGACACTATCTTTGAGGTAAATAAAGGTGTAATTTATGAATTGTGGAGACCATAATTTATCTCTGTGCTTTAATGAATTGATTATTAGTGAAACGATCAAGGTTTTATATGAAACCAAGGAAGTGGAATTGGTTGCCATTTTGGGAAGAAATAATCAATTTAGGAAACACTGATTACAAGTTATGAACAATAATAATGAGTGGACACCTTATAAAGTTGTTGATAATTTTATTATTTCCTTAGATGGAAATACTTGTTGTTCTTTTAAGAATTTTATGTTTTAGCCAATTTGCGAATTAAGTGACAATTCACCAAGTTGGTGAAGCATTTATTCTTCTTCTTTCTTTGTTATTTTATTTTATTTTAACTTTTAATTGTTTGTTATCACCGTAGACAACTTGTCTTGCTTCTAAGGTTCCTTTCCCATTTCCTTATTTGTTTTTTAAATTTATGTATATCAGAATTGAAAGTTTGAATTGTTTTTATCCTGCAAAGTGTCAAGTCTGTAATAATTCAATGAAAGAATACTTTGCACAGGAATTATATTCCGCGGGATTTCGACAAGTGACTTTTTTTTTTTTTTTTTTTTTTTTTCGGTTAACCAACTTTTTGAAAATTTAAGACCTATTTGACTTTTGAGGTTTCTTTGAAAAGATAAACTCTAGAGTCCCTTTGGACATAAGGATTTTTTCATTTTTTTAAAAAATTTACTTCTTTTCCGAAATCAATGTTTGATCATAAAATTTTTAATTTTCACTTGAATATAAATTTTGAAACTTTTTAAAAATTTGAAAAACTCCCAAAAACTGTTTTCAAAATCACTGACATCACTCACAAAAATTTTAAAAAGAACCCAAAATTATACGTATTCATGTCCAAATATAACTCTAAATTATACCATTTTTATTTCCAAACGCCCACCTAGTTTACTCTCTACACTCTAGTTTACTTTTAAAACGAGAATATAGAATTCAACAAGTTTATGATTAGGAGTTAAAATCGGATGAAGCAGATATAAAGTTTTAGATTAAGATTAAAGAGTAAAATTAAATTATTTTTCACATGCTAACATAAGAGTATAGAATACATAATTAGTCATTGGTAGCCAAAAGATTATTACATTCATATTGGAGTTGTGTTGATTGAGTTATCCCATTAGGGACAAGTGAGGCTTGCTCAGTTGGTAAGCACCTCCACCTACGACCGTTAGGTCCTGGGTTCGAGTCACCGTGGAGGGGAAGTGTGGAAACACTATAGATCCTCCTAATTTGGGAGGGTTTTAAAAAAAAAAAAAAAAAAAAAAAAAAAAGTTATCCCATTAGAGGAAAAGAAAAATTAAAATGAATTTTGCCCTTTTTGACGTTAAAGATTTTGTTGCTCAAGCTTTAATAAAAGAAGAGGATTGTAGTAAGTTGACAACTAATATAAAAATACTACTATATTTTATACTAAATGAATTTGAATAAAATAGGATGAATAATCGATGGAACTATAATTATATCTTGATTAATTTAGTAGGTACTCCTTCATTTCTTTTTGATCCGTTTAAAAAAAATTATTATTTTTAAATTTAAAAATAATTTAACTTAAACTTCGAATTCTACCCGTTGATATAAATTAGAAGCAAGAGTAATAAGATTTTTGTTGTAGAGAAATCCAATTCACGTGGAAATTGACGCAAAAGAGGCTTACACTACTAAAAAATAACTACTTACTACATGCTAACCTATTAAGTGATTGCAGGCACCTACTCGAACAGCTACATGATCCACCAGTTAGCCATGCATACAGAGAGCAGAACAGGTTAACAGATAAACTAGCTCAGAGAGGAAGAATTTTGAAGGACTACAACAAGATTGAAGTTTTTGATATCCCTCCAAATTTTGCTAATGAAATATGGAATGAAGATAGACTTGGAGTAACTACGGCACGATTCATTCCACAAAATCCATATGATATAAATATTAGTACTACTTATATTTTGGAAGATTGTAATAGTAACTTAAGTAACATCAATATGAACAATAGAGCTAGTACTAGTTATCGCTTACCCCAACCGGTACAAAAGGGGCAAGAAACTCTCTGTATGCTTTAGTTTGTTTTTAAATATAATCTATCTTTATTACAAAAAAAAAAGAAATGAAAAAAGAAGAAGGTTAGAATGGAAAAAAGGGAAGGAATAAATAAAGAAGGTATGAGAATTGATTAGAAAGGGGAAAAGTTGCGTACACGGTCAATACTACTCATGATCAAAGGGACCCTAGCTGACGTGTTAATAAAGTAGTGGGTAATAAGTATCGCACACGAACAACAAACAAAAACTCAAAATAATGAGAGATTTTTCATTTCATTTTCATTTTCATTTTCAGATGGATGAATAGATAGATACAGAAGAGAGAGAGAGAGAGAGAGAGAGAGGTGGTGGGTGTGGGTGTGGGTGTGAATATGGTATAGGGCCTGAGACCCCTGAAGGGCATGGAAGTGTTGGCCATGCTGAGGCAACTCATTGGACAAGTTAAACAACTCTTGCAACAACAAAATACACATTCTCCTTCTTCTTCTTCTTCTTCTTCTAGCTTCTCTTTTCCTCTTCAATCGCCACCGCTTTTACACCTCCCTAGGTTTGATTTTTCTCTTTTTTTCCTTATTTCCCCTCATGGGTTTTCTGTTATTTTTGAATTTTTATGTGTATTTTTGTCGATCTGTATGATTAAATGCTGTTTGATATTGAATTCCCTTTTTTCTAAAATGTGTTTATTCATTGCTTTCTTTGTGCTTTTGGGTTTAAAGGTTTCTACGTTATGATATTTCTGAGGGCTTGGGTTTTTTTTTGTTGCATTTGCTGCGTTGATCAAATTGGGGAAATTGCATTGTTTTCTTAGTCCTTGAAATACTACCAAACTGTCAAATTTGTAAACTTTAGGTCTTACAACTTGACCTTGCTTTTCTTTAGTGAATAAAAGTATGTCACGGGTCTGGTTAAAATTCTGTTTTATTCTCAAACGGTGGTGCCTGGTTCAGATTGCACACACCTTTACTATTCCACCGGTTACTTGTTACCTCCTTCCAATACAGTTACCGGGTAACTCTTTCATAGTAATTGTTCAAATTTTAAGGGCTAATATATTCTGATCACCTGCAACTATGATAAGCTCACAATCCCAATGCTAGTGATGTTTTACATAAATCGAGCTCATGTTCTCTTGGTTGTAGAATGATCATTTCCAAAGTAGTTTGTTCCTAGTCCTGCAATGGTACAGTAGTTGTCCTAATTGTCTAATGATTCATATGTTGTTTCATTTCTGGTATTGTGCACTGTATGGTATTAGGTAAATACCCAATGGCAGAATGAAATGTTTGAATTTTCAAGAGGGATTCAAAGAAATCTAGCCAGCCAGCCTTAGCTTTTACTATCAAGATAGCTGGTCGTTGGCAGCCACTTGGTGAAGCGAATGGTCTTTTAGACAAGTTAAAGGTAGTCGATATCTGAAATGCAAACATATAGAAACAGTACTCATCAGGATAACTTGGTTTAAGTGTCCTTTAGGGATTGTTTTGACATCCCCCACTTGGGGAAGAACATATATACTGTCTTGTAGTATTTCTGAAATGTGCGAACCCTGAGCTCTTTGTTTTACAACATGATATGTTCGTGAACTTCTTTTCTGACTTCAAAGTTTATCTTTCTAATTAGGAGCCTTTGCAATTTAGCCAACAAAATAAAATAATATACTCTAGTAGGTCTTTGTTGTTTGGAGTACAAAATTTTTTAACACCTTCAAAGACTGGTAAAAGCAGGATGAGATACTAGTTTCTCTGTTGGGATTGAGTGCTATTTTAAAATTATTATGATTTAAAACATGTTTGGTAGTCTAAAACATTCCTTCCGTTTGTGAAACACAATGCCAACCTATTTCTAACAAGGTACCCTCATGTAATGGATTTAGCAAAGATGCTATATACAGCATAATTTTCCTCCATTTTGAAGTCTTTTACGGTTCTACAATTTGAGCATGTTGCATTCTCATTGCAAAGTATAGTCATATGGAATGCATGGAACTCAAAGCTTTTGTCTTCTTTGCCATCATTTTTCATCAAACATAAGCGGATGGAGGCCAAATTTCTACTCAAAACAATAGTGAGGATTAGTAGAATCGAAGTTGAAACTCATTTTCAATTGGAAGATAGAATCTTTTAGTTGCATATTATTTTTCCTTTCAAAAAAAAAAAAAAAGCAAAAGTAGTGGAGCTTACGTCAGGATGATATACTGTCTAGCTGGAGATGGTTGTCTATTTGCGTGGACTCAATGCTATACTTATGGTTTCTAGCATTTCTTTTTTCTTTTCTTTGATAGTGGTGGTGTCCAGGACAGCTTATGCGTAGCTCGCTGTTCCATTGGGTACATGTTCTTTTCCACCCGAAGAGAAAGCTTAGGAAGACTTGAACAGTCACCTAGTAAATTTTTTCCTTGCTAGTATTTGATCCTTGGTGCCCCATCATTATCACCCTTTTAATTGATCACTGGGCCACATACTTGATTATAGGTTTCTAACATCTTTGTGGCTTATGTGCATTTGAACACATTTTCCTCCCCTTTAAGTAACATCAACTGGTGTGGTGTAGAATAACCGGAATCATTTGAAAGTCACATAGTATTTACATATATTTGCTAGCTACTTTGTGTATTGGTGAGTGAATTAAGTATAATATTCACATGTTAAGACTGTCTATCAGAAATAGCCTCTCTGCCTTAACAAGGTAGGAGTAAGGTTTGCGTATAGGTTACCCTCCCCAAACCCCTCTTGTGGAATTACACTGAGTTTGTTGCTGTTGTTGTTGTTATTCACATGTTAAGACTAGCCGTTATGTTCTAGAGATATGTGGAAGAACAATTAGGGAATGCTACTTAGGGGTCGTTTGGTATGAGGTATAAGAAGGTATAAGGGTGGTATAAAAATTTAATACCACCTTAATACTTTGTTTGGTTAGTAAACTAGGTATAAATTATCACGGTGTTAATTTTAACACTGGAATAACTTATACCTTATAAAAGGTGGGTAATTAACACCAGTATTACTTATACCTTCTTCTTAGAAATTATGCAATTATCATTTTTAACACAACATACCAAACAATGAATAAACAACAATACCAGCATAACTAATCCTAGCATAACTTATACCAATAGAACTTATACTTGCATAACTTACACCGGGATAAATCATATTCCAACCAAACGACCCCTTATAGAAATAGGCTTATTTTTGGATATTTCCAAGTTATTAGGTATGCTAAGTACTTTCAGAATAAAAGGTTTATTGGCACTTCCACTATGTAACGACTTAGGCTGAGGATGTTGGCTAAAATGCATTAATTTGTACATTGGTCAAACTTGACCATAAAAGTGAAACATGTGAAAAACAAATCGGAATGTGTTGGAAAATTATGGAACATGAAAAATCCCTCCATGTTTAATGTTCTATTAGACATGATGGTAATCATATGAATTAAATGAGCTAGTAAAAATAGAACTTTGTAAGCTAAGCATGTTTGTAAAATCGAACTTTCTCGCTAGCTTTGCCAAGGTTGAGGTGCAGAACCTATATTTACCTAATCTGGATGACTGGAATCTTCTCAAATGCCTTAGCATTTTAGATAGAGCAGATGCAGTGCTACGGTGTCCATTACGGGGTAATTTTGCTGAGTTCCTTTGATATGGTTCTCTCAAGCTTCTTAGTATACTATATGTTTTTACTTGTGTTAGGTTTGGGTAGCTCAGTTCACCTGGAGGATCGAGCTCCCAATTCAAACTTTTTTCTTGAATAGTCCATGAGCAAACAATAAAACTAGTATCTAAATCCATGGTTATACCCAATTTTGGATTCTCCTATTAAGGGTCAACTTGCTGTGGCGTTCAGTCCTTTTTCAGTTTCTCATATTTTTATGATTACATTGACAAGAGGGGTTGCTCTGATGGTAAGCAACCCCCACTTCCAACCGAGAGGTTGTGAGTTCGAGTCTCCCCAAGAGCAAGGTGGGAAGTTCTTGGAGGGAAGGATGCCGGGGGTCTATTTGGAAACAGACTCTCTACCCTATGGTAGGGGTAAGGTCTGCGTACACACTACCCTCCCCAGACCCCACTAAGTGGGATTATACTGGGTTGTTGTTGTTGTTGTTGTTGTTGTTGTTGTATTGATTCACTGCATAATTAGAAACTTTTTAGCTTGGAAGAAAATATGTGAATGAACCAGGTTTGTATCTGTGCAGGTGTTATGTTCTGAATCTTGATGACAGTTCTACTGAAGACAGTTGCTACAATATCATTATGACTGCTGGAAAATCTGAAAATCTCAAGATGTTGGAACCTGGCAAGCCTCCACCAAAAAAGAAAGCTCGGAAGGAGAGGAATCGAGGAAAAGTGACTGGAACTTCATGCTCCATAGAGAATTTGGATCCGCAAGTATGGAAAGAATTTCCTGAAGACTTATTTGAAGCTGTTATTGCAAGACTACCAATTGCCACTTTTTTCCGCTTCAGATCTGTCTGCCGCAAATGGAACTCAATGCTGATGTCCCAAAGTTTTTCTGAACAGTGCACCCAAGTTCCTCAACCACAACCGTGGTTCTACACCATTACTCATGAAAACGTGAATACTGGAGCCATGTACGACCCTACGTTGAAGAAATGGCACCATCCTACTATACCTGCACTGCCGACCAAGTTGATAGTCTTGCCAGTTGCTTCTGCAGGTGGTCTTGTCTGTTTCCTTGATATTGGACATAGGAGCTTCTACGTATGCAACCCTCTTACTAGGTCCTTTAAAGAGTTACCAGCCAGATCTGTTAAGGTGTGGTCTCGTGTGGCAGTAGGGATGACATTGAGTGGGAAATCAGCTTACAGTATCCTTTGGGTTGGTTGTGATGGTGAATTTGAAGTTTACGACTCCAGAAAGAACTCTTGGACTCGTCCAGGAACTATGTCCTCAAATGTTAAGCTCCCTATGGCACTCAACTTCAAGTCGCAGACAGTCACCATCGGTAATAAATTTTACTTTATGCGCTCAGAGCCTGATGGAATCGTGTCCTATGACATGGTTACTGGGATCTGGAAGCAGTTCATTATCCCTGCACCCCTACATCTGAGTGATCATACACTAGCAGAATGTGGGGGCCGCATAATGCTTGTCGGGCTGCTGACAAAGAATGCAGCCACTTGCGTTTGCATATGGGAACTGCAAAAGATGACTCTTTTGTGGAAGGAGGTTGACAGAATGCCAAATATATGGTGCTTGGAGTTCTATGGAAAGCACGTTCGGATGACTTGCTTGGGTAACAAAGGTTTGCTCATGCTATCTTTAAGATCAAGACAAATGAACCGGCTAGTAACTTACGATTTCTCAACCAGAGAATGGATGAAGGTCCCTGGTTGCGTGTTGCCCCGTGGGAGAAAGAGGCAATGGATTGCATGCGGGACTGCTTTTCACCCCTGTCTTACAGCTTTGGCTTGACTTGGGATGCCCAGTAAATTTCTAGTCACAGCAGAGTGCAATTTATTATATCATGTGGTTTTAGCTTTTCCCATCATAATCTGCAGCCTAGTCTCCTCTTTGCTAAATTTATTACCACTCTCTTGTATAAACATCTAGTTGTTAAGCTTTTCATTCCAGAGGACTAATCTACGGCTACTTATTATTACATTAAACGTACAACCTCTCAGAATTTGAGAATTTGTTATGTGTCTTATGTATCGGAAAATTTGTTTCTACCTTTTCAATTGTGGATCATGCATTTTAAGTGTTTGGACTTTCAGATAGCATGGCGTTTTAACTTAAGTTTGGTTAAATTTACTTATCGTGAGATCCAAAACGAGGAATTACAAGTATTGCCTTGGTTGTTGACCAAGGAAAAACATGGGAATATTGTTTGTGATTGTTCCAAAAGATATTGTAAAGCAAGGATAGTTGGTGTGTGAGGTTCTGTTATTGTTTACTTGCATCACATGGACAAGTGCTCTCTGAATTGTGCATTACTGTTACCAATAACATATATGCAAGCGTTCAATGAAATAACAGGATCTCCCATGCAGGTTATGCTCTACAATAATATTAGGAAAATTCTTCCATTTGGTAATATATGTTTCCCAGCATAAATGATTTTATAATAATCGTTCATAATAGAAGTGAAAGGATATTTAAGCCTCTGCAAGAACCCAATGGACACAAATATACCAACACATGAGACAGGAGAAATTTATACTTTTCCGGGTATCTCACAAGTTAAAAACAGTTCTATTGAAGTTTCTCTTCAATTTCTACATTGGGCTAAACTTTGAGAAAAACACTACTACAACAAGCAGGCAAAAGCCTATAACACCAGCACTAGTAACTTCCATGCTTAAGCCATGCCCCCACTGGTTGCAGTCCTTATTATCTGGAACAGAGCTGCAATCGGAGAAAAAAGGATTAATTCAACCAAAAAGAAAACAATCGAAAACCAAAGAAATATGCATGTAGTAACCTATGTGACATGAAGAGACGAAGATCTTACATGAGCCAATGACAACAAAGACAAAGAAACCAAGCAATATAGGGCCAACAGGATACTGGTTTCCCTTTTTTGCGGTAGTTTCTGGAACAGCTCCTCGCTTGGTAATGTTTTTCTCAAACCTCTCAATCTTCCTGTCAGCAAGACGTCTCGATGTCGTCTGATCATATGCAACAAAACAAATGAATGATTCAGAACAAAATCTTGTTCAAACTCCTAGTATATCTTTTTGAAAAGAAAGCATAGCCAGCTTTCAACAAGCAACCAAGCCTCTAGTCGGACAGGATAAGCATCATGCACTCTAGCAAGGAGCTCTAGTATTCAACATTCATATTACAAATATCCAATAACTTACACCTCCCCTCTGGTTTAGGGGTTTAGCAGATGTAAGCCGCCTCTCTTTTGTCGTGAAATATCTATTACCTCCCTCTCTAAGCCTAAATCAATGCTGTCCATTTTAAAGGTAATCCGATCAAAATAACATCCTTTTCTTACCTTATTCAGTGTCAATTTTGAGATGAAACTTAGAGCAAAGAATATGAGCACAAAAAAATAATAGCTTAAAAATTTGCAACCTTCTCCAATAGATAGAGGTTTGCCATAACTCAAGAGTCGAGCTGACACAGATGAAGATTGGAGAACTGCTCCCTCTTTATCATTTGATGGCAGAATTGGAAATAAAATTTTATGTTTTGGTGAAAAACATTTTCCTCCACACCAAACACACCCTACACACACACACACATATATATATATATATGCAATTTTTATATGAGCCTAATGTTGATTCAACTATTTAAACAACCCAAATGCTAACAGCCTAAACCATCATTAGAGCATGGATACCAAGTCTTGGAATTACCAAAAACCAAGCGCCTAGGCTCCTGATATAGTAGAGTATGAAAACGACGCAAGGAATACATAGGATTATCAATTAGGAGAAGCACTTTCAAAAGAATCTGAAGCAAAAAAATACTATCAATTCTACGCCAAAAAGTTAAATAAAATTGGAAAGTCCAGGCACTAAAGGACTTTTGCATTAAGTATGTACGATACCCCAAGTTTACCAATTGCATCAGACAACGAGAAAAGATCTACGCTCAAAAGACACCTATCTTTTCCCTTTCAATTAATCATTGGATTTTGTCCCGAAAAAAAAAAAAAAACAATTGATTTCATTCTGTACTTACACATTTTAGTGAACCATTAGTTAATTATACATCTATATTTCCCTCAAAAATAACTTACTTAAGATAACTCCACCCATTACTTTCAAGGTAAATTATGTGTTACTTTCAACAACAATAGAGATAGATCTATTTACAAAAAAATTGTTCTGACTAACAGATCAACAAAATACTCAAAAGATGAATTGAATATCAATCATCTGGCAATGGATCACAACAATTAAACAAATATGGGCAATGCCAACAACAACAACAACAACAACCCAGTATAATCCCACTTAGTGGGGTCTGGGGAGGGTAGTATGTACGCAGACCTTACCCCTACCCTGGGGTAGAGAGGCTGTTTCCAAATAGACCCCCGGCATCCTTCCCTCCAAGAACTACCCACCTTGCTCTTGGGAAGACTCGAACTCACAACCTCTCGATTGGAAGTGGGAGTTGCTTACCATCAGAGCAACTCCTCTTGTCATTGTTACCAAAAACCAGGAAAAAAATATGGGCAATGCCATTGTTACCAAAAACCAGGAAAAAAATTAATCAAGGAAAAGACGAAAATACAAGAAGTTATTACTGAGACGAAATCAATCATCAGATCAATCATGAGGCCTTGTATTTCAAATTTTAATTAAAATAATAAACCAGAAATAATAAATAAAAATAATCAGAGACGGATTTAAATTCTATGGGTTCAACATTAAAGTTCATAGCATTGAACCCATTATATTTATAAAATTATGGGTTCATATCTACTAATTGTTTCAATTTTAATTAATTTTTAGACATAGGAATCGGCCCTGAGAATATCCAGGCAGGAACAAAAAGGAAAAAAAACAGCAATTAACCCATCGTAACTTTACATTTCAAGATCTAAAATAAGAAAAGAAAGACAAAAAGTTTCGAGTTTACTGAATTAAAGTGAAATCAATGATCAGACAGATCACGGGATAACGGATCACAACAATTACAAACCCAAATAATAGCTTGGAGCAACGACATTGACACAAAAATTCATTAAAAACAAAATTTAAAAACAGATTTAAGTTTACTTATTACCATAGTTGAAGCAAATCCGGTGGCCGCTGATAGATGAGAACACGAAAAATTCAGCTAAGAGTTTGTTCTTCCACCTTTTCTCTGCCCCAATTTATTTTGACTTTTTATTCATTGAATTTCTAACTGCTTTTGAAAGATTTTATTTATAGCCGGGGAAGAAGGCAGGAGACCATGAAAAACGCGTCACACTCCTTCCATTAATTGGACAAATGGGTCAAAAACCACGTATCTTTGCTTAGCTGGCCATATTTGATTGGGTAAGTTGAACACGTCGGAATCATTGGGCTTGGGCCTATATTAAGAAAATGTTAATCTTCCGTACAAGGTCCACTATACTGAAGAATTCTCCCAAAGCCTATTCACAATAAGTCCCGTATTTTAAAATAACTTTTATATCCTATAGAAAACCTTAGTACCATATTTATTTTAAATAAATACCATTTTAAAATATTACATCCTATAAATACTTTTTATCTTTTATAGCAAAAAATCTAAATATAGTTACATCCTACAATTAAGGCAATATGCTAAATATTATTTTTCTCTCTCCCTTTTTGTATTTTCTCTCACATTATAATCGCGTATCTGCAAACCCCAATACAATTTCTCTCTATTTTCATACAACCAGACTCTCTTCTCCCACAAACCCTAGTTTCTTAACTCTTCTTCCACCTCCTCCGTCCAAGTAAAGCCCCAGGCCCAATCTTAAACCGATGGCAACGTTTTTGCTCTCCCGCACCGGCAGCCTACAAACCGATTTGAACCGGAGATAGCTTTGGAGCTTTCAAAGTTCCGTGCTCTCAATTGTTGTAAAATTTTGGTTATGAATTAAGGTATTCAGTGGAAATGGAAAGAGTGTTCAGTAAGCTTCGGAATTTGGACGCTTACCCTAAAATCAATGAGGATTTCTATGAATTTGCCTCATGGCTAACCATCCGGAATTAATGACTGGCCACCGGATGACGAAGCCATAGGGTTGTTTCTCTCTCTAGATCACCCAAATCACCTATTTGTATTCAGTTGTATTCAAATGTATTATTCAGTTATATTCATTTGTATTCGGGTTTAATAAGTTGTATTTAACTATTTTATTCAGCAGTAGTTTGTTGTATTCAAGTATTTTATACAACTGTATTCAGTTGTAGTTAGTTATATTCAACTATTTTATTCAGCAAAAGTTAGTTGTATTTTGGTACATTCAAGAGTTTATTCAGTTGTATTTTTGTTGTATTCAAGTGTTTTATGCAGATGGATTAAGGTATATTTGGTTGTATTCAACTGTATTATTCATATGTATTTCTCTTTATTCGGCTATAATCTTTATTATGTATCTTTCAAATACAAATTAATAAGGGATCATTTTCGTTCATTGAGTTAATTTAGGAGAATATCATGTGATTTGATTTCCTTCCGTTTTTAACGCAGATATGTTTCTTTATTTAATATTAATGTCGCTTGAATACAGCTAAATACATGTTAAACTTAGGTGGAATTCCAGTTTTTACGCTTATATTTTTGGTTGTATTAATGAATACAACAACTTAAATACATGAAATACATTATATAAAAATATAAAAGGTATCTATAACACGTAATATAGCAAATGATATCTATAAATAGCTAATTAAACTAAAAATATGGTGCTTTATGAAAAATTCCCTATTTTAAAACCAAAATGATGACCCTGATTCTACCTATATAAAATAATTACGCGATGGCCTATTATAGGAATGACAGGCGGTGTGGGACGGTGTGGGGCGGGTTCTGTCTGAACATGCAAAATTTAAACTTGCCCCGCCCCGCATATAATTTAAACCCGTATTCACCCGCCCCACACTCCACCTGTGTTCACCCACCCCGCCCCGCACTTGCAATTTTTTTTTATTTATAAAAAAAAATCTTTTTTAGAAAGTCAGACTTAAAGCTGACTTTTTAACAAAATAATTAATTACATCCAAAATATTCTTAAATTCACATATTTTGCCTCTAAATCTAGTGAATTTTTCTATAGAACAATTAAATTTCATAACTTAAATTCACATATTCATGTCGTGTCACAAGATTTCAATTTTATAAGAGATTATTAAATAAAAACGGAAGGCACGTTTACCTTTGCCTTTAATTTGCTTTAAAAAATAGCACCATTAAAAATAGTAAAGTTACTAAAATGCATTTTTGTAAATGCATAATTTTATGAACGAAAATTTCTATTACATGAAATACATATAATTCAAAAGAATAAAAGACTTTATAAAGATCTATCTATTAGTTTAAAATATTAAATCTCCACCCGCACCCGCACCCGCACCCGTACCCGCACCCGCCCCACAATTTTTTTAAAATTTAAAAATTGAACCCGCCCCGCCCCGCAACTGCAAAATCTCAAACCCGCCCCGCCCCGCCCCGCCAACGTTCAACCTGCCCCACCCCGCACCCGCACCGCCTCATTGCCATCCGTATACCTATATATTATTTTGATATATATGTATATTATTAGTCTTTCGACACGTGCGTTGTATGTGTACGTCGAACCATATAATAAACAGCTTTGTATTGATTAAACAATTATGATTTGAAAAATAAATTATAAACTCTATGAATGATTAATATGGATCGTCGTTGGACGACTTGTTTGTTGAGGTCAAAATAATTAGATATTATTTTTAATTTATAAAAAAGAACAATCAAACTTTGATCAGATACATGTTACTCCTTCCATACCAATTGGCTTGTGTATTTACATAGCCAAAGAAGTTAACTTTGTAATTACACGGTGTAATTACCACCAATTCTCACCCCCCCTCCCCTTGAGAATTGGAACGTGTAATTACACCCCTCCAATTACACCTAATTCAATGCTGACCAAGTAACTACTTGGCCAAACAAACACGTCAAATTGTGTAATTACACCCAATTACACTCAAATCCAATTCCTAGGTGGCTTTCCACACATGCTCTAAATAAAATCAGATTAGATTATTACTTAAGCGGCCATGAATGCTATAATTGGGGTTATGAGTGAATTTAGTCCGTTAACTTACCTGGTGATTGATATAAATCAAAGAGTTAGTTTCCAAGTTAGGACTTTCCTCAACAAAAATTGATTGTTGTGAAAAAGGTTGTATGTTATATTGTAAAGATGATGTGGCTCTAGAAGCGTACAAATTTTATGGATTGTCTTGTTTTAAGGAAGTCCCAGATGCCAAAGTGAAGAAAGTTCTAATTAAGAGGATACATTACTTACCTATTATACCTAGGTTAAAGAGGTTGTATGCATTTCGCTCCTCATATGAAATGACGTTACGAAAATAGAATTGAAAGGGCACCTGGTATTTTGTGTCATCCTTCAGATAAAGAAGCATGGAATAATTTTGATAGGATGTATCCTAAATTTTATAATGAACTAAGAAATATTAGGTTGGGTTTGTGTGCCTATGGATTCACTCCTTTTTCTGTCTATGCTGCACCATATTCGTGTTGGCCTATTTTTGTTACACCGTATAATCTTTCACCAGATATGTGTATGACAAGTCCATATTTATTTCTAACTGGCATAGTTCCAGGTCCAATGTAACGACCCGGCCCGTCGTTACAAAAATTTCCACCCCGTTACCTTGCATTTACATATCTTATGCTTCTATATCAGTGTTAGAACCTATCGGGTGAGTTAAGAGTGAATTGAATTAAAAATGAAGCATATAGCATGTTTGAAGGAAGTTTGAATATGGAAAGTCAACCTAGAGTTGACTATCGAGTTAGAGTGCTCGGAATCGAATTCGATGATTCGACTAGTTTCGAGGGATCATTTATGACTTAGGAGAGCAATCGGAATTGAATTTGGAGATCCGGTGTAGAAATAGGCTTGAATTGGCTAAGGTTGAATTTTGGCGAAATCCGATCGATAGGTGAGATTTCGATCCGGGAGTCGGAATGGAATTCCGACAGTTGCAGTAGCTCCGTTAGGTGATTTTGGATGTGCCTGCAAAATTTTAGGTCATTCGGACGTCGTTTGGTCGGGTTTTTGATGGAATGTGTAATTTGGAAGTTTTGAAGAAACTTAGGCTTGAATCCGTGTGTAATTGGTGATTTTGATGTTTAGGATGGTGTTTTTATGATTGGAACAAATTCGTATCGTGTTTTGGAGTATGTTGGTGGTTTTCGTTGGGGTCCCGGGGGCCTCGGGGTGAATCGGACCATCATCCGGGCATTTTGAACTTGGCAAAATCTGCAGAAAAATTGCAGATCACTGGGCAAAATCCAAGCCTTCGCGTTCGCGTGGCATGGGCCGCGTTCGCGAAGGCCGGGCGAGTCAAGCATCGCGATCGCGAGACAGGTTACCGCGTTCGCGTAGGTCAAGATTCTTGAGCTTCGCGATCGCATTCAGGGTGTCGCGTTCGCGTAGGTTTGTGACAGTGTGTGCATCGCGTTCGCGTGAGGGTTATGGCGAACGCGTAGAAGGAAAATCAGACGGCCGGGAGCTAGTGCATCGCGAACGCGTTGGGGAGGTCGCGTTCGCGAAGGTCAATCCGGAGCTGGGCATCGCGAACGCGTGGCAAGGAACGCGAACGCGTAGAAGAAAAGTCCCGGGCAGTGAATTAAAACCAGAAACATTTCACATACGGGTTTCATTTCATAAACCCCCATTTTTGAGCCTTAGAGAGAAGAAATCACGGGAAAACGCTGGGAAATCATCGGGTATTCATCGGAGGTAAGTTTCTTGACTCAAAAACATCATTTTATGGTAGGATTAACATCAATCTTCATGAATTTGGGTAGAAATTATGAAGGATTGTGGCCTAGGTATTGAAAACGAAAATTTGGGTTTTGAAAGGCCAACCGAACTCCAATTTTGGTAAATTTTATATGTACGGATTCGTGGCGAGACGAGGGTTCTGGAAATATGAGTTTCGAAATTTTTCGAGATGTGGGCCCGGGGCTCGGGTTTTGCCAATTTCGTGATTTTTGATATTTTTCGAGTTCTTTCGATTGGGTTATGTTCCATTAGCCTATTTTGATATATTTGTGCTGATTTGTGCTAGTTTTGACGTGCGTGGATGCCGGTTCGAGGAGCTAAGGCATCGCGGGCATGAGCTTTCGTCGGTTCGAGGTGGGTAATACTTGTAAATGATGTCCTGAGGGTTAGTAAACCCCGGACTTGCACATCTTAGTTCTGTGTTGAGGTGACTTGCACGCCGGATAACGGGCGTGGGGTAGAGCACCATTGGGGATTGTGACTTGGTCCGTCCCGCGTAATAAATAATAACACCTAATTGTTGAAGTGAATTGGACTAATTATCATGTTTGGACTTCGCGCCAATTATTTGAGTCCTTCAGGGATTGGTATCACTTGTTTTGATAACACCGTGCATATTTTATTCTAATTTAAGGTTTTAAATGGTATTTTTGCTATTTAGCATTCTTATAAGGTTATGAAAAACTTGAACAAGGTCTTAATAATATTTTAGCTGTGAGCTAATGTGATATTGTTGCCCGTAGGGCTTTTCTTGATTATTTGTTAGGCTCTGATTGGGGTCGAGGGCCATATGTTAGGGCATGACATTCATATGAGCATATGCGTACACATGCATGGATCGGACCGCACGCCGCGATGGTATATGGATCGGGCCGCGCGCCGCGGCGAGTGTGATATTATTATTGTGCTTGGGTCGTAGGAGCCCCTCGGAGTCTGAAACCCCACGGTGAGCACGGGTACCCAAATTGGATCGGGCTACATGCCGTAGCGGTCATATGCATTGCATGGCATACATACATTGGTTTACGTGTACTACGTGGCATAACATTCAGCACTCATACATTACTGGCACACATGCATTAGTTGCCTTATTGACCAGATCTCCTGGTGTAAATTGATAAGGAGTGTTGAGCCCGAGGGGCTGATTTGAGTGCGGACTTGCACTGCTTGAGATTGTATCCAGGTATTGGTATATTATTATGAAATAAAGTAGCTAAAATTGAGATTTCTAAATAATCTACTCACATATGCTTTAAAGGAATAAAAAGATAGTTCTGTATTGTGTAGCATGAGATAGTGCCTATCGTGGTTTTCTTCCCTTCAGCATTATTTACTTTTATTACTGCTGAGTTGGAAGTACTCACACCCGACTCCCTGCACCTTGTGTGCGGATCCAGGTACATCACAGTGGAGCTGATTCTATTGCGGCTCGGGAGTGCTTTTGGACAGTCGAGGTAGCTGCTAGCGTTCGCAGGACCTGATTCTCCAGTTTGTCTGTATTTTGTTCTGATCATCCCACACTTGTGCACGGTTATATTCACTATTTACACTTTGTATACTCTGTAGAGGCTCATGACTCTTGACCCCTTCGGTCTATGGGAGTTGGCACATGTTAGGACTTGGTTCCCTGTTTTAAATATATCTATCATTGTTGTGCTTAAATTGGATAAAGTGAGCTTGTGGCTCCGTGGTTATTGTTGATTGGTCGGGCTGGCCTAGCAGTGTGCTGGGCGCCATCACGACCGGATTTGGGGCCGTGAGATCTAAGTATCCAGAAACTTTGATTGATGTATATTTGCAGACTTTGATTGGTGAGCTAAAGTTGTTGTGGCATGAAGGTGTTGAGATATACGATGTAACAACTAAACAAACCTTTAAATTGCGTGCTGCTTTGATGTTGGCTATTAATAAATTTCCTGCTTATGAATGCTATCTGGATGGACGACTGCCGAAAAGTAAGCTTGTCCTTGCTGTATGGAAGACAAAATCATTTACTTTGAAACATAGAGGTAAGAACACATGATTTAATTGTCACCATCGTTCTTACCAATGGATCATGATTTCAGAAGAAACACTAGCGCATTTATGAATAATCATACGATAAGCCATCGATAATAGTACCGGCAGAGAAAACTTGGGAGAGGGTTAAGAATTTTCCTAAGGTAACAAAGTCACCGTTGCTTAAACTACCTGGTTATGGTGTTGTGCATAATTGCACTAGCATATTTTGGGGATTACCTTATTGGAAGCATAATCTTCTTCGGTATAGCTTGGATATCATGCATATTCAAAAGAACCTTTTTGATAACATGTTTAATACTGTAATGTAATGGGTGACAAGAGTAGGACTTAAGATAACTTGAAGGCAAGGATGGAATTACAGGAATATTTTAGGCGAAAAGAATTAGAGCTACGACAAGTAAGTAACAAGATGGTGAAGCCCAAGGCCACTTATTCGTTCAAAATAGATGACAAATGAAAGATCTGTTATAATACCCGATGGGTATGCTTCAAACTTATCCAATTGTGTTAACATGAAATAAGAAAGTTGATGTGTATGAAAGGCCATGATTGTCACATTTTCATAGAATTATTACATCCTATTGCATTTAGTGTATTGCGTGACAGAACATGGAAACCCATAAAAAAGATAAGATTATTTTTCAATGACGTGTGTATTAATACATTGAGGGAGGAAAACCTACTTTTGATAGAAAGTAATATCCATTTAATCATAAACAAACTGGCTAAAAAAATTCCATGTGGTTTATTCAATGTAATAGAACATCTCCCAATTCATCTTATAGGGCAAACACGGCTTGAAGGGCAGGTTCAATGTAGATGGATGTATCCCTTTGAGAGGTAATAAGAGTTACGCATTTTCTTTTTATGTTCTTTGATAATACTTCTTTTCATCTAATATTGTGCTGTGTAGGACTATTGGAAAATATAAACGGTCGGTGAAAAAAATCCAATATTGAGGAATCAAAATGTGAAGGATATCTAGTTAGAGAACCTTCTTATTTTTTCAAGGTTAAATTACTGAATTAGTGGTTGCAAACACTAGTTTGTGTTTGATGGACTAGGGTTCTTCTTGAGAAAGAGATCCTAAGCCTCTGAAATTGATCCAACAAGGAATTGGAGTATCTCAAGAGATTGATAGCCTCAATTAAAGTGTTAAACTTCGAGAGAGTAATACCCGACTAGAACCCTAGTTGCTTGTGCAAATTTGCATACCCAATTTTCTTGAGAAAGTCAATTGGGATAAATCACTTGAACTAGCGAGAGGTGTAGAGTGGGTAAATTAATTCAACGATTATATCATATTCCCCAAATATTGCTAAGATGCCTTAGACTCAAGTACCCGTCAATTGAGCACCTAGGCGGAAGTCACTACCCTAGACACATATTTGAAAATAATTTACCTTTATGTAATAATTTATGGCCACAAAAAAAATATGTGCTTCATTTTACACCACAAGTTCAAAAGTCTTCTCTCTTTTCTAAACTCTGTGTCTAGTCAAATGGGTTCACATTAATTTAAACGGAGGGAGTATGTGTTTATCTTCTTCTATTTCCTGTTTTTCTCCTTTGAATATGAATAGCTAAACCCCATATCTAGGATTATGGCTCAAACCTAGTGTGGGTAATTGATGGGTTTTATTTTTAGAGCTAAATTGACTCTTGGTGTTTGATATTTGGGTCAATTTCAAAGTTAAATTGCTGAATGGGTGGTGGAAAACACTAGTTTGTGTTTGGTTGACTAGGGTTCTTCTTGAGAAAGAGATCCTAAGCCTCCAAAATTGATCCAACAAGGAATTAGGGCATACTCAAGAGATTGATATCCCCAATTAAAGGATTAAACCTCGAGAGAGTAATACCCGACTTGAACCCTAGTTGTTTGTGCAAATTTGCATACTCGATTGATCTTGAGAGTCAATTGAGCAAAATCACTTGAACCAGCGAGAGGTGTAGAGTGGGTAAATTAATGCAACGGTTGTGTCATATTCCCCAAATATTGCTAAGATGCCTTGGACTCAAGTACCCGTCAATTGAGCACCTAGGTGGAAGTCACTACCCTAGTGCCCTCAAACCATTAGATACAACTTGCAATATTTAACTCTTCGCTTAATTTACAATTTGTAGTTTATTAAAAGTAGAATTATAAAGAAAACTCAAAAATTATGTGAAGTGTAATTAAGAGCGCATATGCAATCTTAAATTAAATAGATACTGGATTCCAATTCTATCTCTCTATGAATATCGATCTTGACCCAAAAATTAGGTAAAAGCTATTGTGACCCTCTCTTGCTACTTATTAATAATATAGAGTTGGCAGCAATCATTTTTTGGCATCGTTGTCGGGGAGCTAACAGTTTTGGCTATCTATTTAGTTAGTTTTGTATATTGTTCTTCTTTCCTTCTTTGTTACTAATTTGTGTATGTGAATACTTCAGGTACCAAATGGATTTAAATGCTAATGGCCCTCTTGGAAACGTGCTTGCAGGGGAGAAGGTTGATGATATTGGAGAGGAGGAGGTGCATCTTGTACCTCCTGGACCACGACGAGGCCACTAGGCCAATGCAAATGAAAATTTCCAAGACCCTCCTTTACCACCTCCAAGAGCGGTTCCTCGAGTGCTACCGAACTAAGGCTGATATTTTCCCACCCAAAATTCGGGCAGGTAATTTCCAGATTACCAATGTAATTTTGACCTTACTTGAGTATCGTTGGTATTTTGCGGGCGCTGCGGATCAAAATGCCTACAAACATCTCAAGGGGATCGTGGATACATGTTGGGGGAGCAAGCAGGAGAATGTATTTGAGGATGCTCTTAGATCAAGACTTTTTCCATTCTCACTTCGGGGGAAATCATTGGATTGGCTCGAGAGAGTTTCCAACAATTCCATCACAACTTGGGATGAGTTGGTGGATAAGTTTATTGATATTCTCACCCGGGTACATGTCAGAACTTCAAGATATGATATTGGCCTTCAAGCAAGAGCCCACGGAAACGTTGCATGATATTTGGGAGGGGTATAGAACGATGGTGAAAGAATGTCCTAATAATGACATGGCAGAGACTATGTTGCAACAAACTTTCTACCAAGACATCAACACTACAAATCAATTCATAGTGAATCACCGGGGGCAATTCTATGAAGTTGATATATGATGAAGCTTGTGTTGTTCTTGATGAGATGGCGGATACGTCCTCTACATGGCAAAGTAGAGCCAATGTTCCTCAAGGTGACTCTACGGTTATTCATTTGCATAAGGAATTACATGACCATGGGCAAGCTATAGTGGAGTTGACAACTACTATGAACCAATTGGCTAAAGCACAGTTGCAACAAGTCCAACATCCTTGCCAAGTGAATGCCATAGAGGGTGTTAATATGCTTGTCAACAAGCGAAGGCAAAGAAGACAACAAAACCAAGGAAATTCTGAGCAACTTGATGATGGTTGTGATAGGTTTCGCAATAATGGCTATGATGAGCAAAATGAAGAGGTTCAATATGTGAATAACTATCAAGGCCAATGGGGCAACTCTTCCAACCAACAACAGTGGCGACCCCAGAGCAATTGGGGTAATCAACAACAAAACAGTGATAATTGGGGGAACAACAATCAATTTTGATAGATTTTTATGCTTTCTTTATCTTTTTATCTTTGGTCTCTATATAAGTGGTTTTTCGGGACCATTGTATGCTCAAATCGTATCTAAGGTCGTTGTGCGCCTTCGACTCTAGGTCTTTAGCAATCCCTTAGTTTGTGTGGTGAGTAATTGAACTGCAAGTCCAAGTCCCGAGCCATTGGTATAGAACTTGCCTTGAATGTTTGTTGAGGCGAAATCATAAGTGAATTTTGACTTAAGACATGATTATAGGATCTCCTTGATCCAAATGATAATTCGAAGAATTCAATAGCCTACCAATGATAAGATCCCTAGTTAACCCTTTTGAGCCTTAAACTTTTTTTTTTCTTTCAAGAACCATGATACAAACTGATACCCGTTCTGAAAGATACCCTCTCTTGGCACCCAATCTTTCCTTTAGCACATGGCAAAAGTATAAGTTTCAGGGAAGAGATGAGGATTGCAACAAAGTGGTAAAAAGGCACAAAAATGAAGAAAAGGAAAGGCAATAAAAAAGAATGAAAATCAAAAAGACAAAAAAAATGTTCAATGTGAAAAAGAATAAAAAGGGATTCAAGAAAAGAAAACAATGAAAGGTGTGGAAACTTGAAAAAGGAGAAAATGTGTGAAATGCCTAAGAAAGAGTGACAGTGTGTCTCTCTAACCCCTTAGAAAAAAGTGAAATGACACAAAGAGTCAAATGAATGGATGCAAAATGAATCAAAAGAAACGCTTAAGGGAAGATGGAACCCACTTAGACCAAAATATTCCCTAACCTGAACCAAGAACCTTCACAATGTCTCAAGAAAAGCCCTATATGATCTTGAGTTTAATGAAGCTTACATTAGTGGATACTCACATAAGGAGCAAGCATATGGTACCTAGAGCCGGACTTGCGACTTTTTCTTGAGAGAGATGAGTGAATTTCTATTAACCTCATTTTGGGTGTCGCTATTCTAAATATGAGGTTTGCTTAGGGTGAGTTGAAGATGTGCGAGTTTGGGTTCCATAATGACAAAAGTAATTGAAAGAGTATTTGATGTGTTGAGTCAACTCTTGACGCTCTTGTGTCACACTTGGTCCACGATTTTTCAAAGAGTAAAGGTTGTTAATGATTCATTTATATTAAGGGAAATTGTTAGTCCCAATTGATGCTAGTTGAGGTTACTTTAGAACGGCTAAAGATTTCTTGGATTTTCCCTTAAGGGGTGGGTCTTATTTTGTTTGCTTAAGGACAAGCAAAAGCTTAAGTTTGAGGGAGATGATAAGTAGGGTTTTTGACGCATTTTATACTTATTCTAGCTTATGCTTTTATCAAATATTTATACAAAATAGTCCCAAAAGACTCACAAGTTGTGCTTGATTACAGGTTTGATCAACAAAATAACAAAATGTCAAAGATCAGCTCAAAAGGAGTGAAATTTGCACAAGTGATAAACGCGAGGCATGCTAAAGCAAAACAGGCCCTGTGCGGCCGCACTACAGTTTGTGCAATTCGCATTAGGAAATTTAGATAGCTGGTATTTCAAGCATTAAGGCAGTGCAGCCGCACTAGGTTTTGTGTGATTCGCACTGAAGGCAATATGGCCACACTACCATTCTGTGCGGTCTGCAGAGCCAAGGTTCAGAGAAGATGAAGAATGAAGTTTTGAAGCCTGTGCAGTCCGTAGACCATTTTGTGCGGACTGCATTAGAAGCCTCCACGGCCGCAGTCCATCCTGTGCGGTCTTCGAAGCCCAAGTTCAAAGATCAAGAATTTCGAAGTCAAGAGCCAGTGCGGACCGCGGTCCATTTTATGCTGCCGCACTAGCCCCCCATAGGCTATTTTGTCCAAATTTTTTAGCTTAGTATAAATAGATTCATTTTCCAATTTTAGGGTATCAGATATTGTATTACATTAGATGTGCTCGTGGGTCGACTTTTCATAGCCATTTTGGGCATTTTTACTCAATTTTCATCATTGAATCTCTGTATTTAGCTTAGTAATTAATTAATATTTCCCCCGTTTTAATTTATGTGAGCCTATTTCCTTTTAGTCCGTGCCAAAAAGAATGACCATTTTTCTATTTGGAAATAATTTACCTTTATGCAATAATTTATTGCCACACAAAAAATATGTGCTTTATTTTACACCATAAGTTCAAAAGTCTCATCGCTTTTATTAAACTCCATGTCTAGCCAAATAGGTTAACATATATCAAAACAGAGAGAGGATATGTTTATCTTCTTCTATTTCTTGTTTTTCTCCTTTGAACATGAGTAGCTAGACCACATAGCTAGGGTTGTGGCTCAAACCTAGTGTGAGTAATTGATGGGTCTTACATTTTAGGGCTAAATTGACTATTAGTATTTTATATTTTGGGATGATGGACTAAATTGACTAAATTTAGTGCGGCTGCACTGCCCAAAGTTTAGTTTCCCAGAAGTTCATCAGTGTGGTCCACACAAAATGGCACTAGGCACCGCAGACCACACAGAATTGACTACGGTCCGCACTACGTGCCCTGTTTTGGCACTAAATTAGGGTTTCAGGATTTATGATTCTAAGCTCAATTTTGTCCCTAATGCATGTTCCTATATGTTACCCATTGTATTCACTAATCAAGTCCAGTCTAATTAGAAGATTAACTACCCTAATTTGGTCTATGAAGTAATTAAGAAAAGACAAGGAAGGAAAACAAGAAAAACAACAACTCAAACCAAATTAAACAAGTAAAGAGGATTATAATGTTACCAGTTATGAGACGAAATGAAGAATGATGGATCTAAGGAGTTATTTATGAGTAGAAATAAGGATGAACAGTGTTTATGAGCTTTCGAACCGCACTAAATGGACCGCGGTCCGCACTGCACTATTTTGTTCAAGTTTGAGAAGGCAACACTCTGCCGTCTGCACAAAATGAACTGCGGCCGCAGAGGTCTAGTGCAGACCGCACAAAATGTAGTGCATCCGCACTAGCAAACTTCAGAGAGGCTTCACTTTACCCTCACCAATGTGGTCCGCACAAAATGGTACTTCGGCCGCACTGGAAACTTTAGAGACCTGTGAATTTTGTCAATTATGTCCTACATTGCATCAACCCAATCCTGTAACATCACACAACCAGTTAACCCAAAAATCCATCCTACACTACAATGAAAATCAAATAAAAAACAAGAATGAAAAACATATGGGTTTCCTCCCAAGAAGCACCTGATTTAACAACGCGACACAACGCATGTTATCATCCAATCATTTGAAATGCACAAGAGCCACCACATGGCTATCATCAAACTTTCCCAAATAATGCTTGAATCTATGCCCATTCACTCTAAAAACTTCACCGTTTTCGTTCTTTAAATCAATAGCACCAAACGGTGTCACACACAATACTTCAAATGGCCCGCTCCATTTTGACTTGAGCTTTCCCGGGAACAACTTTAGGTGAGAGTTGAATAAGAGCACCAAATCCCCCACCTTGAACTCTTTGCCCCGAGTATACTTGTCGTTAAGGTATTTCATTTTATCATTATACAGGGATGAACTAGAGTAGGCATGGAATCTAAATTCGTCAAGCTCATTGAGTTGCTCCACCCGAAGATTGGTAGCTACGTCCCATTCAAGATTCAACTTCTTCAAGACCCACATGGCCTTATGCTCCAACCCCACTAGTAAATGACATGCTTTCCCAAACACCAGCCGGTACGTCGGCATATAAATTGGGGTCTTGTAAGCGATCCGGTAAGACCATATAGCATCATCTAACTTTTTAGACTAATTGGTCCTATTGGCATTGGCAGTTTTGGACAAAATGCTCTTAATCTCCATGTTGGACACTTCAACCTGGCTATTTGCTTGAATATGATAAGGCGTAGACACTGGTTGACCCACGCTTGGAAAGCAAGGCATCAAAAGATCTATTACAAAAATTTGATCCACCATCACTACTAATTGCCCGAGGTGTACCAAACTGATTCACGTCCAAGCAACGGTCGTAGTCAATATAATCCGGTCAATTAAGTCCAGAGTTGATCCCACGGGGAATTAACCTACCAACTGCAACTTTCACAACCCAAGAACACTTTTGAAAGCAGCGTCCCAAAATTTGAATATATTTTTGTGGATTTTTCTAACAACTAACTTTTGCAAGAATTAAAGACTTGAATGAAAGAATTGAATGTTGGGTAAAGAATATAGAAAAAGGCTAAGGTATTGATTTCCCCTATTGATGGAATCCCTTATGTTTATGCTCATACAAATTGTCAATATTATTCTATCAATCATGAACGCTATTTTTACCGTAATTCTCTCCCGAGCAACTACAATAATTTACTAGTGCACTCTCCCGAGCTACCCTAGCTAGCTTTAATTTGAATAGTTCACTTTAGATTGCACCCAAGGTTTCGTTATTCCTAATCCCACTTTTACGCCTAAAGTTATAGATTCCTCCAATAACCTAGGTTTGATGTTGTTCAACAATATACCTAAATATGCACTCTTTTTCAAGTTATGCACACTAAATAGGCTCAGCTAATTGGGGATCCTACCAATCAACTACAACAAGAACAAAGTTGAACAAATAGAAATCTAGCTAACAATTTGTAATCACATAAACTAGAAGTTCATCACTCAATAGGTTCCATCAAAACCTTAGATAAGGAATTAGCTACTCATAATCAAAGAAACAAGAATAATAATTGAATTCATAATCAAAGAACCAATATAAAGGAAAGAAATAAGTTGAGAGAGTTCTCTCTTACTAATTATCTTGCAAAAGTAGTGAATAATACAATGCTTGCCTCTCTTGGGCGAAATCTATGCTTATATAGAGGGTTTAGGTTACAAAAATTGAGTTTTTACAAAGTTAGCCTTCAGAAATTTCGGCAGCATCCGCGGTCCGTTCGCGGTCGCGGATGGACCGCGAACAGTCAGGCACTCTGAAGTTTGAGAGGTTCTGCGAGCCTCTTTTTTTGTGGTTCATCCGCGGATGGACCGCGGATGAACAGTATCTCGCATTCTTCATCATATTTTTTTAATGCCAACTTCACTCTTGCTCTACACTTGGCCTTTTTACCATCTTATGACTCCAAAATAACTCTTTTAGTCTCCAATGGCTCATGTGTACCTATAACACACCAAAAAACACTAATAAAAGTATTTTTTTCATCATAAATAATATCAATTCAACAATAAAGGGTGATTATTTAGGGCATAATTATAGTCAAATTCACCTATTATCATAAACCTTATAAAAATGCTCTTCTTCAGAAATGCCATCACACTCTTAGCTTCATTATTGGGAAAGTTCACGGCCTCAACCCACTTTGAGACATAATCAACCACTCCAAAAATGTAGGTGTTTCCGTACGATCTTACAAAAGAGCCCATAAAATTGATACCCTATACATCAAAGATATCAACTTCGAGAATGGTGTGCAGAGGCATCTCATCTTATTTGGAAATCCTTCCTGCTCATTGACATTGATCACAACTTTTTACTAGATCACTTGCATCTTTGAACAAGGTTGGCTAATAAAAACCACAACTCAGAACTTTTGAAGTCGTCCTCACACCTCCATGATAGCCACCGTAGGGGGAGGAATGATAAGCCTCTAAGATGATAAATTGCTCCTCCTCAAGTGCACACCTCCAGATCACATTGTCAGTGTAAATCTTGAACAAGTATGGCTCATCCCAATAGAAGTCAGACTATCCCATTTGATCTTCTTCCTTTGGTTAGAAGAGAGCTCGCACGGGATGATGCCAGTCACAAGGAAATTAGCAATGTCTGCAAACCATGGCATATCACTCATCGACACAAAAAGTAGTTGCTCATCAGGAAATGCATCATTGATCTCTAGGCCATCACATGGACTTTCTGCTCTACAATTTCTAGATCAAACTCTTAGAATAGCAACACGTAATGCATCAACCTTGCCTTGGAGTCTTTATTTGTCATCAAGTACCTAAGGACGGCATGATCGCTGTGCACTATGAATTTGTCCCCATAAGATATGATCGAAACTTTTCCATTGCATATACTATGTCCAACAACTATTTCTCAGTAACCATGTAGTTCCTTTGAACGTTATTCATGGTCTTGCTTGTGTAGTACACCGGATGAATTATTTTGTTCACTTTTTAACCCAAGACAACCCCAACCGCAACGTCACTTGCGTCGCACATGAGCTCGAAGAGTAAGCTCCAATTTGGTGTAGTAATGATCGGGGTAGTGGTCAACTTAAGATTTAGAAGCTCAAGTGCTTGCATGCATCCCTCATAGAACACAAACTTGGCATCCTTCACTAGAAGCTTGCACAAGGGGTTTACCACCTTTGAAAAATCTTTTATAAACCTCCAGTAAAACCCCGCGTGACTCCTGACCCCCTTGACAGAAGTGGGGGGAGGAAGCCTTGAAATTACCTCTATCTTGGTTTTATCAACTTCAATCTCATGCTCTGAAATTTTGTGGCCCAACACTATGCTCTCTTCAACTATGAAGTGGCATTTTCCCAATTTAGCACAAGATTGGTGTCTTCATACCGAGCCAATAATCTATCTAAATTTCCCAAACACGCTTTAGATGATTTACCAACCACAATATAATCATCCATAAAGACCTCTAAATATCTTTCACCATATCGGTAAAAATAGCCACCATGCATCATTGGAATGTCTTCGGAGAATTGCACAACCCGAACGATATCCGAGAGAAAACAAAGGTGCCATATGGACAAGTAAAGGTGGTCTTCTCCTGATCCTTTAGAACGATTAAGATTTGATTATATCACGAGTATCCATCCAAAAATCAATAAAAGGCACGCCCCGCAAGGCGATCAATCATTTGGTCAAGAAATGGCAATGGGAAATGATCCTTGTGGATCACCTTGTTCAACTTTCGGTAGTCCATGCATACCCTCCATCTGGTAACTGTTCGAGTGGGAATACGTTCATTGTTGTCATTTGTCACCACAGTCATACATCCCTTCTTCGGCATACATTGCACCGGAGAAGTCCTTGAGCTATCGAAAATAGGGTACACAACCCCGGCACCTAACCACTTTATCACTTGTTTCTTCACCACTTCATGCACTGCTTCATTCAACCTCCTTTGATGTTCCAGGGAGGGTTTTGCATCATCCTCTAAAATAATCTTGTGCATGTAAAATGCGAGGCTTATCCCCCGAATGTCGGCCAAAGTCTATCCAATTGACCTTTTATCTTTTTGAGCATCGCCAAAGTGGCATCTACTTACACGTTAGTAAGAAACGAGGAAAGAATAACTGGTAAAGTATAACTCGAGCCTAAGAATTCATACTTGAGGTGTGGAGGAAGTGGTTTCAACTCCAACACGGGTGGCTCCTTAATTGATGGTTTGGTTGGTGGAGTTTTTTTTATTTTCAAGATCCAAAAAAAGATTCCTAGGCTCATAAGAATAAGAGCCCATTCCATGTAAAGTATTCACGCACTCCACTCTGCTTGCATCATCATTGACATCCAAATTTAACAATGCAGCCTCCAACGGGTCCTCCACATTAATCAAAGAACTTGTATCATCAATTATCACAGTCGTGACTAGATCCATAAATGAGCACACTTCAGTACAATTGAGCTGCTTCATTGACTTGCACACATGGAATACTACCTGTTCATCACCCATCCTAAAAGTGAGTTCCCTTACTTCCACATCTACTAAAGCCTTTCCCGTAGCAAGGAAAGGTCTTCCCAATATGATCGACACTTTATAGACCACCTCGCAATCCAATATCACAAAATCTGCTGGCAATATAAATTTGTCCACCAGGACATGCATATCATTAACAATACCCAAATGTTACTTCATTGATCTTTCCGCCATTTGTAATCTCATGGAAGTTGGTCTAGGTAGACCAATGACCAAAGTCTTGAAAATTGAGTAGGGCATCAAGTTAATACTTGCCCCTAGATCATATAAAGCCTTGGCAAATTCGGCACTCCCAATAGTGCAAGGAATGGTGAAAGCACCGGGATCCTCTAGATTTAAGGCCATTGAATGCACTATAGCACTAACTTGGTGAATCATCTTTATAGTTTCACAGTGCATATAATGCTTCTTTGTGACCAAGTCTTTCATGAACTTTGCATTGCCCAGCATTTGTTCAAGAACCTCCACAAATGTCACATTAATGGACAATATTTTAATCATATCAATAAACTTTTTAAATTGATTAATCTATGCTTTGCGAGCCTTTGAGGATAAGGTGGAGGTGGCTTTGGCAAAGGATCCTTGGATTTTGGCACAACCGGCTCCGACATATCAATCACGTATTCCTTAGACGGGTTTACAACATCTTGAGTTTCCACACTGGCCTCATTAATGTCAATCCTTATTTTATTGTTCACATTGTCATCAACCGCATCTTCAACTACCAAAGGAGTTTCATCTTCTTGCAACTCAACATCATCATCAACCACTTACTTTTGTTTCGAAGCATTCACATCATTGCCTATCCCACTTTTTGTCGTAACCAACATGGCATGATTGAGCACCCTTAGGGTGAGTATTCAACGACTGAGAGATTTGGCCTAATTGCACCTCCAAGTTTTGGATAGAGGTATTGTGGGAAGCCAACTGTGCATCCGAATAAGCATTCTTCTTCATCATTTGTTCGAACATCATTTCAATTCTACCCATATCATTACCCAAAGACTAGGACCTTGAGAAGGAAAGGGGTTGGATTGTTCAGTTGATGGTACATTGGGGGCCTTTAAAAGCCTTGCCCCCGATTTCCTTGGTTCCCATTGTTCCATCCACCTTGATTGTTATTGTTTCCCCAATTGTTATTATTACCATTCTAATTCCCTTGGTTGCCTTGATTGTTGTTCTGATTGCCCCAGTTGTTGTTTTGATTGTTTTCCCCCAATTATCAGTGTTTTGTTATTGATTACCCCAATTGCCCTGGGTCGCCACTGTTGTTGGTTAGAAGAGTTGCCCCGTTGGCCTTGATAGTTATTCACATATTGAACCTCTTCACTTTGCTCATCATAGCCATCATTTTGAAACCCATCACAATCACAATCAAATTGCTCAGAATTTCCTTGGTTTTATTGTCTTCTTTGCCTTCTCTTGTTGACAAGCATATTAACACCCTCCAAGGCATTCACTTGGCGAGGATTTTGGACTTGTTGTAACTGTGCCTTAGACAATTGGTTCATAGTAGTTGTCAACTCCGCTATAGCTTGCCCATGGTCATGTAATTCCTTATGAAAATGTATAACCATAGGGTTATCTTGAGGAACATTGGCTCTACTTTGCCATATGGAAGACGTATCCGCCATCTCATAAAAAATGGCATAAGATTCATCATACGTCAACTTCATAAAATTACCCCCCAGGGAGTTGATTCACTATGCATTTATTCGTAGTATTGATGCCCCGGTAGAAAGTTTGTTGGAAAATATTCCTCGCTATGTCATTATTGGGTCATTCCTTCACCATCGTTGTATATCACTCCCAAATCTCATACAAAGGTTCTGTGGGCTCTTGCTTGAAGGCCAATATCTAGTCTCGAAGTAACGCCATGTGCCCGGGTTAGAAAAATCTAGCAATAAACTTATCCGCCAGCTCATTCCAAGTTGTGATGGATGGTTGGGAAGTGTCCCAAGACAATATAATGCTTTCCCCCTAAGTGAGAATGGGAAAAGTCTCAATTTAAGAGCATCCTCGGACACATTTATCTGCTTGCTCCCCCAACATGTATCCACGAACCCCTTGAGATATTTGTAGTCATTTTGATCCGCATTGCCCGTGAATTACCCATTCTTCTCAAGTAAGGTCAACATCGCATTGGTTATCTTGAAATTTCCCTCCTAGATTCTGGATGGGACAATAGTACTTACATGGCCTTGGTTCGTTAAAACCCGAGTAACCGCTCCTGGAGGTGGCGGAGGAGGTTCTCATACATTTTCATTAGCATTGGAAAGGCGGTCTCGTCGTGGTCTAGGAGGTACAAGAGGCACCTCCTCCTCTCCAATATCATCAACCTCCTCCCCCGCAAGCATGTTTCCAAAAGGCATTAGCATTTAAAGCTATTTGGTACCTGAAGTATTAACACACACAAATTAGTAACAAAGAAGGAAAGAAGAAAAATACACAAAACTAACTAAATAGATCGCCAAAATCGTTAGCTCCCCGGCAACGATGCCAAAAAGTGATGGCTGCCAACTCCGAACTACTAAGTAGCAAAAGAGGGTCGCAATATATTTTACCCAATTTTTGGGTCAGGATCGATATCCACATTGAGCTAGAATTGAAATCGAGTATCTATTTAGTTTAGGATTGCATATGCACTTTTAATCACACTTCTCATCATTTTTGTTTTTTTTTTATAATTCTACTTTTAATAAACTACAAATTGTAAATTAAGCTAAGAGTTAAATATTTCAAGTTGTATCTTATGGTTTAACGGGCACTAGGGTAGTAACTTTCGCCTAGGTGCTCAATTGACGGGTATTTAAGTCTAAGGCATCTTTGACATATTTAGGGAATATGATATAACTGTTGCATTAATTTACCCACTCTACACCTTTCGATGGTTCAAGTGATTTTTTCCAACTGACTCTCTCAAGATCAATTGGGTATGCAAATTTGCACAAGCAACTAGAGTTCAAGTCGTGTACTACTCTCTAGAGATTTAACCCTTTAATTGGGGCTATCAATCTCTTGAGTACGCCCTAATTCCTTGTTGGATCAATTTCAGAGACTTAGGCTCTCTTTTTCAAGAAGAAACCTAGTCAACCAAACACAAACTAGTGTTTGCAACCACTAATTCAACAATTTACAATTGACCCAAATATCAAACACCCATAGTCAATTTAGCCCTAAATGCAAGACCCATCAATTACCCAAGCTAGTGTTGAGCCACAACCTTATCTATGGGGTCTAGCTACTCATATTCAAAGGAAAAAAATAAGAAATAGAAGAAGATAAACATATATTAATTAATTGTTAAGCCAAATATAGAGAGATTCAATGATGAAAAGTAAGTAAAAATGCCCAAAATGGCAGAACAAAAGTCGACCCACGAGCATAGCTAATGTAATACAATATTTGATACCCTAATAATAGAAAACAAATCTATTTATACTAAGCTATAAAATCTGGACAAAAGTGCCCCTGCAGGGTTAGTACGGACCGCACAAAATGGACTGCGGTCTGCACTGGCTCTTGACTTTAAAATTCTTGCTCTAAACTTGATAGCATGGACTTTGGCTGTTAAGGCTTCTAATGTAGTCCGCACAGAATGGATTACGGACCGCACAGGCTTCAAAACTTCATTCCTTATCTTCTCTGAACATTGGCACAACGAACTGCACAAAATGATAGTGTGGCCGTATTGCCTTCAGTACGGACCACATAAAACCTAGTGCGATCGCACTGCCTTAATGCCTAAAATACCAGCTCTCTGAATCTCCCAATATAGACCGCTCAAAGTGTAGTGCAACCGCATTGGGCTTGTATTTCCTGAGCAAGCCTTGCCTTTGTCACTTGTGCAAGTTTTACTCTTTTTGAGCCGATCTTTGATATTTTTCCACTTTGTTGATTAAACCTGCAATCAAGCACAACTTGTGAGTTTTTTGGGACTATTTTGTATGAATATTTGATCAAAGCATAAGCCTGAAGGAGCACAAAATACGTCAAAATCCCTATTTATCAGCACCACATCCCTTTGAGTCTCCATCTTATATATTTACTTTAACTTGTCTATTTCATATTCCACACAGTTGTTGTATTATGATTGCACTCTTTAGCAGATTCTCATGCAATTGTGACACTGAGTTTTGGGATATATTAGAAATATTTTAGGGGAATCCACAACATTCTCACCTTTCATCTTTATAATTTACTAATTGTGTATGTATCCATGATTCTAAACACGTAAATTTCTTTATTTAATAAAATTCATGATTTCAAAATAAATAAAATGAATAAATGAGTTTGGTTGTTCACTGTAGATTTGCCTAACAGTGATGTTGGGCGCCATCATGACCTATTGCGGGTTTTAGGTCGTGATGATCCATGCTCTTAAGAATTTGTAACCTCCAAGGTAACATGATTGAATTACGTTATGTACTTTCAAAGACGACCTCATTTATGAGCTTAGATCAATTGATTTACGACGTACTCTCATGTACGAAAATATTGGAGTATAACAACCTTCTTTATTGAGTTATTGAAGTTGTAGTTGTGAAAGCTATTAACATATTGTGGTTGAAGTTGTTGATCATTGGGATATCTTTCCTTACTGAGTGATTTTCTCATTCATTTTTTGTTATTGAGATTCTTGTACACATTGTGGTTAAGCTGTGAGCTATACATTATGGTGGTATCGGTATTGTTGATTTGGCCAATATTATGGCATATCGCATGTGTTGTGCGAGTTGACTATTGATGCGCATGTGGATGTATAATGGTGGATATTGATTCCTATGCGGCAAGATAAGGTAGAATTTATAACCATGTTTCTAGTAAGGGAATTCCTTGAAACCACGTAGTGAGATAAGGGGGCTAAAGTACGTATAGTTATTTCGAAAAAAATATTTTTAAAATAAATACAAGGCTCACGCGATGATAAAGGAATATTGTGATTTTGGCTTATGAATTGTGACTATAAGGTGTAGTACCTCTGTGTGATTCTTGTCATACATTTTATTCTGGAAATATTTTGTTGATTTGAACAGTTATTGCTTCGTTTCCTTATCGCATTTCATTCGTAACTTTGATTGTAATTGTTACTCGTTGTCTTTATCATATATGCACTCTTTGTGGTCACTGTTGCTATTATTTCCGTTGTTAGCCTCATATTGATAAATTGCCTTATTGTCATTTATTGCCTTTACTTTCCCCTTGTTAGATTATATGAATATTCTACATAGGTTGCTACATGATCACGCCAAGGATAATGCAGTTGCTGTCACTATAACCCGATTTTATAAGTCCGGAGTCGAATTCCACAAAGAGTTAACCTATCAATTACAACCTTCAAAATCCAATAATACTTCCGAATCAGCTTCCCAGATTTTCAAATATCTTTGTGAGTGGTTTCTACTAACTACTTTTGGAATAAACTGAAAAATTGAAGAAATTAACTTAAAGTGTTGTAAAGAATAATGAGAAAGACTAAGGTATTGATTTCCCCTATTGAGGGCATCCCTTTTATTTATGCTCATACAAATTGTCAATATTTTTCTATCAATCATGAACACTATTTCTACCGTAATTCTCTCCCGAGTAATTATAATAATTTACTATTGCACTCTTCCGAGCTACCCTAGCTAGCTTTAATTAGCACAGTTCACTTTAGATTGCACCCAATATTTTGTTATTCCTAATCCCACCTTTACACCCGCAATTGTAGATTCCTCCAATAATCTTGGTGTGGTGTTGTTCAACAATAACCTAAATAGGCACTCTTTTCCAAGTTATGCATACTAAATAGGCACAGCTAATTGAGGATCCTATCAATTAACTACAACAAGAACGAAGTTGAACAAATAAAAATTTAGCTAACAATTTGTATTCACATAACCCAGAAGTTCATCAATCAATAGGTTCCATTAAAACCTTAGATAAAGATTTAGCTACTCACAATTAAGAAAACAAAAGAGATAATTGATTTCATAATCATGAATTCAAAGTAAAAGAAAGAAAGATGTTGAGAGAGTTCTCTCTTACTAGTTTGCTTGCAAAAGTAATCAATAGTACAAAACTTGCCTCCTTTGGGCGAATCCTAACAATATATATAAGGTTTAGGTTTTACAACCCCTGAAATTTCCGCCTTCCACCGCGGTTTGACCGCGTTCGCGGTGGAACCACGGTGGATCATGTCTTCTGATTCTTCAAAACTTCAGCAGGCCTGTCCTACCGCGGTTCTGCCGCGGTCGCGGTGGAACCACAGTCAAACAATGCCACTGAATCTTCCGGGATGTTTCAGCACAATTTCATGACTTATTCCACACATGGCCTTTTTCACCTTCTTTTGACTCCAAAATAGCTCTTTGAGCCTTCATCAACTCTTGTGTACCTATAACACACTAAAATCACTAATAAGAGCATTTTGTCATCATAAATATTATCAAAACAACATTAAAGTGGGATTATTTAGGGCATAAATATAGTCAAATTCACTTATTATCAACACCCCACACATAAACCTTTGCTCGTCCTCGAGCAACTTTAATCACACTTTTAGGCCAATTTTATCAATGTCTCCCCCAAAATATGTCACACAAGCTATCATTCAAGATTAACCTGCGTAATGCACAATCCTTACTCAACTGTAAACTCAAATGCCCACACATCATTGCTTACTCTAATTATTATCACAAACTTGCAAACTTACCATTTTCTTCTTGAGTTACATGCCCTCACACAATCATACTGAGAGAAGTTCCCACATATAAGCAATTTAGAACATGGAACTTATATATATATAGAAAAATTTTACTCACTCTCAGCAAAGAGCATTTATATGTACACAGATACACCATAGGATTGCCCCTAGCGTAATACTTCACTAATCGAGTTATTTAATCAAAGATCAAGAGGTCTTTAAGGGTTGTAATCTAGGCTATGGGACGGGTTGGATACTTTTGGTTAGAGTGGCTAACCTCCCTAAGCACTTTCTTTTTCACAACTTCCCTTTAAGCTTTTTCGTTATGTACCCCCTAACCATTCCTTCACCTTTTATTCACTTTTAATCCCCATTTTTCTTTTGGTGTAACTGGCTTTCTTATTTACATGTACACATTTTTTTTTCATTGCTTTGTAAAGCATTTACTGTACATTGCCAGTTCACCATTTTCTACCATTCATTCTTGATTTCCCTTTTTCAATTTCCCCCCACCCCACACTTTCACTTTTGCATATTCATTCCAACACAAGTGCTTCTAGGAGGTAAGGTACAACAATATATGATATGGATTTTGTGAACATTACAGGGTTATCAAAGAACAGGCTTAAGGCTCAAAGGGGTTAACTAAGATATTATATACAGGTGAATTCACAGTTTTTGATTTATGGGGTTACACAAAGAAATGCCTCTATCATCTCTATAGCTAAACAACTTCTATTTTACTTTGCACACACACAGGACAAGTTCTAGGTATCATGTATAAACATATAATGCAGGTAAAAACTCACACACACTTAGCATGCAACTCATTCAGAATCAGGTTCATCTACAAAGTCCTATCAACGTTCAAGCAAGTTGTATTGTGTAATTTAAGGCATATCCTAGAATCTACAGTCAAGCTCAGATAATACACTCTCAAGTTTATTTTATTTTTGCTAGTGTGCATACTTGGGGTTACATATTAACCTTTACCCTCTAATCCTAAAAAGAAAAATCTACCTAACCTGGTTCAATAAAAACTCCTGGAAAAGAACCGTGGCCAAAAGAAAAACCAGGGGGGTTGATACACTACCTAGAAAAAGAAAAGAAAAGAAACAAAAATTCCTACATGGACTACTTCCCTCAAGAGTACTGTCCAAGTAGTCCGTCATCAGGAAGAGCCATCTACTCATATTTTTGGATTTTTAAAATTTTTGATTTTTTTTGATTTTTTTATTCCGACTTAGACCCTTAAGAAACCCGTCGCCAAGTGTCCATCATCGGGACAAGCCAGCTAATATACTATACAGCTAAATCTACCATGTACAACATACAATATAGAATAGGTCTCCCACCCCACACTTAAAAACATGACATGTCCTCATGGCATAATAATCAATGTAAAGCACAGAAGGGTGAGAAGACTTACCTCGGACTCAATCTGAGTCGGAGACGGTGGTGGGGTCGACATTGCATGCTCGACCCAGTGCTCTGAACCATGCCATGAAACGGTTCTTAGACCTAGAATGCCTCTGAGATATCGCGTCCATGCGCGTGTGTAGGCCGTCCACGGAAGTGCGTAAATTCGCAACCTCCTCCTCCAAAGACCTAAGCATAGGTCTTGTGGACTGGGACCCGGATAGGCCAGCTCCATAGTGAGCTTGCCTAGAAGTACCTGCGGAGTTAGTGGACCTCCGGGACTGGACAACCGGAACAGGGTCATCATCGTCATCAATGTCAATGGGATCGTTGCCTCTACCCACCCGAATAATAGAAGCTTTAAATGGAGTTTTTTTGTGGAAGCTCACCATCTGTAGGTAATACGGATGTCAGGTGGGAGAGGTAAAAAGAAGTGACCAAAGAAGGGAAATAAAACCCCTTAGACTTGAGGGGCCCCCTCAGCATCATCTCATCACAAATCAAGCGTGCATCATCAAACTCCCGCTGGGTGACAAAGCACCAAGTCAATAATGCCCGATTAAAGTTAACATCAGTGGTGTTGATGGAGGGCAGAAAACGGTTACAGACAACCGTAAACTAGCACTTGGAAAGATTTTGTGAAACAGGTGGAGTTAAGAGTAATTTGGTCCTTGATCCAGAAAAGATGACCACCTACACATAAGGCCTCTATCATGGTGTCCCAAGTGACACCGGGCCTGTTGTGGTAGAAATCCATGTCACTGGTAAAAGCAGACAGTCTCAAAGCCTGCCTAACACTAGGCACTTTGGCCCAAACACGCTTACCTCGTACGAAGACCTCCCTAGCCATGTCGTAGGTCGCATTTGCATAGAACTCCCTGACAAGCATCTTGTTGACGAGAGCAGGTTCATCGAATAAGAATTCCACGTCCCTGCGTCGAATTTCCTCATACATGTCGGGCTTTTCTGCCCGAAGCGCCATCCTGTCAATGGAGATCTCCTGTAGCCATGCCTTTGTAGCCTTGGCGTGAAAATCATTTTTCGCCTTCTCGCACTCAAAATGAGACTCGTCGTAGGTAGGACGCCTAGACGAGCTTGCAGCATGCCTAGATCGCTTGGGAGCCATAATCATGCACAGAAGAAGCATACAAAAATTTTCATTACGTTAGTACTTCGAATGATTACTCAGACTTCACCATCCGTTGACTACAATCGTACTTCTTTTAGTTCCATCATACCATGACCCCTAATTTGACCATGTATTTCCAAGAATGTCACCCATTCTAACATAATGCACCCCACACTTACTTCTTTTTATCATGCCAACATCACCCCACACATAATTACACCATCTCCAAATTTTTACAACAACAACCAACCCAACCTAAGCATTACATCCCCTAATAATTAATAACAACATATATTACAACATATTTGACCAAACCATGGCCCAAAACCATACCAATCAATCAACTAGATAATTTGGGTCTCCAAACTACCATAACAAATCACAATACATAATAATGGAGACCCAACCAAGTTAAATATAAAAAATCCCCAAAATCAAATTATACAATAATGTTGTTATATTAATGGGGCATATTAACATGTTCTACACTAAGCCTAGGTAGGGTTTAAGCAAAAACTACAATTTTTAACTATACTACACTAACTAAACTAACAAAAAAAAAAGAACTTACTTGAAGTAGAAGAAGAAGAAGGTGAGTAGTGATGGATGGTGGGGTAGTAGTGGTGGAGGAAGATGAAGAGAGTTGGGGGGGGGGGGATTTTAGAGAGAAGGGGGAGAGAAAGGATTTTTAGAGGGGGAGGGGGAATTTGGATCGGCTGGTGCTTGGAGAAATAGGGGGTTTTCCCACGGTCGCGATCCAACCGTGATGGGTTGGGTTCAGAGGGGCCAATCTACCGCGGTTTCACCGCGATGAGATGGCTTCTCTAAATTTTAAACCTGGCAGCGACATTTTTTTATATAGACTAACTATAATGATTTACAATTACAACAATTTTGTGGGTTGCCTCCTACGTAGCGACTGATTTAACATCGCGGCACGACTCAAGTTAGCGCATTTTAAAGCTCGCTCGACCTTTGAGGTTCATCCAACCACAATTCAACCGTCTCATTGGTGTCATCCATGCCAACATACAATTTCAACCGCTGTCCATTGACTCTTAAAGTGTGAGAGTCATCTACAGATTATATTTCCACAGCGCCAAACTGTGACACTTCAACCACCCGGAATGGGCCAGACCATCTTGATTTCAATTTACCCGGGAACAACCGTAATCTTGAGTTATAGAGTAGTGCCTTGTCCCCGGTTTTGAAGTTGCGCTCTATGATATTTTGGTCATGTAGCCACTTCATCCTCTCCTTGTATAATCTTGTGCTCTCAAAAGCTAGATACCGGAACTCTTCCAGCTCATGTAATTTGGTGACTCTTGATTTACCCGCTTCATCCCAGCTGAGATTTAATTGCTTGAGTGCCCACCATGCTTTGTGCTCCAGTTCAACGGGTAGGTGACAAGCTTTCCCAAACACCAATTTGTATGGTGACATGCCGATTGGAGTCTTAAAAGTTGTCCTATACGCCCACAATGCATCATCGAGCTTTCTTGACCAGTCGGTCCTTGTGGCATTCACTGTTTTAGTCAATACACTCTTTATCTCCCTGTTGGATACCTCAACTTTCCCACTGGTCTGTGGGTGATATGGAGTAGCCACCTTGTGCTTCACACCGTACTTAGCCAACAATTTCTCAAATGCCCGATTATAGAAGTGAGTGCCCCCATCGCTGATGATTTCCCTCGGTGTCCCAAAGTGAGTGAAAATATTTTTCTTGAGAAATCCCACCACCACCTTAGAATCGTTGTGGGTAATGCTACAGCTTTCACCCATTTGGACACATAATCTACAACAACAAGAATGTACTTATTGCCATAGGAGCTGACAAAGGGACCCAATAAATCTATCCCCCAGACGTCAAATACTTCCACCTTTGGATTGGGTTCATGGGCATCTCGTGACGCCGTGAGATATTCCCGGTGCGTTGACATTCATTACACCCTTTCACCCACAAGTGTGTATCTTTAAATACCGTTGGCCAGTAGAAATCGGCCTCAAGTATCTTGGCTGTTGTTCGAACTCCTCCGAAATGGCCACCATAAGCTAAAACATGACAAGCCTGCAAGACAGAAGATTGTTCGATATCGGGGACGCATATCCAGATAATGTTATTAAGGCATATTCTAAACAAATAGGGCTCATCCCAATAGCACAGTTGGCTTTCACGAAAGAATCTTTTCCTCTGGACCGATGACAGGTCGTGAGGAACAATACCACTGTCCAGGTAGTTTGCATAATCTGCATACCATGGCGCTTCAAGGAGAGTAGTAGCGAGCAGCTGCTCGTCTGGAAAGGTTTCCAGAATTTCTCCACTCTCTTTAACAATTTCAGCTCCTTCAAGTCATGATAAGTGATCAGCGACTTGATTTTCAATGCCCTTACGGCCATGGATTTCAAGATCGAACTCTTTCAGAAGCAGCACCCAACGAATTAGGCGCGGCTTAGAGTCCTTCTTTTCAATTAGGTACCTTAGTGCTGCATGGTCAGTGTATACTATTACCTTTGATCCTATGAGATAGGACCTGAACTTGTCGATCGCAAACACTACCGCCATCATTTCCTTCTCCGTCACATTGTAATACAGCTGTGCTTCACTCAGTGGTCTACTAGCATAGCAGATTGGATGTATCAGCTTGTTCTTCCGCTGGCCCAGCACTGCCCCTACTGCATAGTCACTTGTATCGTACATAAGCTCAAATGGTTGCTCCCAGTTGGGGGCAATTATCATTGGTGTTGTGACCAGCCTCTTTTTCAGCTCCTCAAATGCAGTCCTGCAATCATCAGAAAACACAAAAGGGTGATCTTTTTCAAGTAACTTACATAGGGGATTGGCAATTTTGGAGAAGTCTTTAATGAACCTCCGGTAAAAACCGGCATGTCCAAGAAAGCTTCGAATGGCTTTGATAGACGTTGGTGGAGGCAACTTTGTAATGACGTCAACTTTGGCTCGGTCCACCTCAATACCCTTACTCGAAACCAGGTGCCCCAAGACTATTCCTTCTTGTACCATGAAATGGCATTTTTCGCAATTTAGCACCAAGTTGGTCTCAATACACCGTTCTAGCACTTTTGTCAGATTGACAAGTCATTCATCGAACGAATTCCCTACCACTGAGAAATCATCCATGAATACCTCCATGATATCTTCCACCATATCAGTGAATATGGCCATCATGCACCTTTGGAATGTGGCAGGTGCATTGTATAGGTCGAATGGCATCCACCTGAAGGCAAAAATGCCATATGGGCATGTGAATGAGCTCTTCTCTCTATCCTCAGGGGCAATTGAGATCTGATTGTACCCCGAGTACCCATCCAAGAAGAAAAAATGTGACCTCCCTGCCAATATGTCGAGCATCTGGTCAATGAAGAGAAGTGGGAAGTGATCCTTACGGGTGGCTAGATTCTGTTTCCTGTAGTCCATGCATATCCTCCATCCGGTGATGGTTCTTGTTGAGATTAATTCATTGTTCTCATTTTTCACAACTGTCATGCCACCCTTCTTTGGCACACATTGAACTGGGTTAACCCAGCTACTATCAGAGATTGGGAAAATAATTCCCGCGTCTAGCCACTTTATCACTTCCTTCTTCACCACTTCCTTCATATTCGGGTTCAGCCTTCTTTGGTGTTCCCTGGAAGGTTTGTGTCCCTCTTCCAAGAGAATCTTATGCATGTAGTAAGCGGGGTTGATCCCCTTTATGTCTGCCATGGTCCAACCAATGACAGTTTTACATTTCTTGAGTACCTGTATAAGCTTTTGAGCCTGCACATCTAGCAAACCAGATGAGATAATAACAGGTAAAGTGGAGTTAGGGCATAGAAATTCATACCTGAGATGAGCTGGTAATGGCTTAAGTTCCAGCTTTGGTGGCTCCTCAATGGATGGTTTTGCTGGAGGGGTCTCTCTCTTTTCAAAGTGTAGAGGTTCAAACTCCAACTCTCTATCCCAAAACCTCCTGCCTTCCAGTGCTAACACCCACTCCGCCAGACTTTCACCATTTACCTCCTCTAATTACATTAGGCATGCCTGAAGTGGATCTTCAGCTGTCAACTCTACATCGTCTGTCTCAACTATCACATCCACTGCATCAATGAGAGAGCAATTCGCAAACTCACTAGGGCACCTCATAGATTTTTGTACTTTGAATATAATCTCCTCATCATTTAGCCTCATCTTGAGCTCCCTAGTCTCACAATCAATCAATACTTTCCCCGTGGCTAGGAATGGTCTTCCTAAGATTATAGGAATCTCCTCGTCCACCTTGCAGTCCAGAATCACAAAATCGGCGGGAAGCACAAACCTCCCCACCTAGATAAGCACATCATCTAGTATCCCTAATGGACATTTAACCGTCCTGTCAGCAAGCTGTAATAACATAGAAGTAGGCCTGGCTCTCCCGATGCCCAGCCTCTTATAGATCACCAAGGGCATACGATTTATGTTAGCTCCCAAATCATACAATGCCTTAGCAAAGGCAAAGTTCCCTATAATGCACGGAATAGTGAAGCTACCTGGGTCAGATAGCTTCTCAGCAATGGGTCTAGATATCACTACACTACATGTCTGAGTAAGAGTCACAGTGGCCAAGTCTTAAAAATCAAATTTTCGTGACATCAAGTCTTTCATCATCTTAGCATACCCAAGCATCTCTTTCAAATCTTCAATTAAGGGAATATTTACCTGGATTTGCTTGAGAATTTCGAAGAATCTCTTGTATTGCTCCTCTTTCTATTGCTTGGCCAACCTTTGAGGAAATGGGTCTGTAGGCCTCTTCTTCCCAATCACTTGGGATTTTTCTTTCTCTACTACCTATTCCACAACCGGTTGTTCTACCGGTTCAGCTGCTTTCTCCGTTTCCTACTGCACATCATTATTTTCAGCTGCTGGCTGGACTGTAACTTCTGTCAACCCTGTGGACTCATCCAGTTCAATGTGTACTAGAATGAGTGTCTCGGCCTGCAAATTGCCTCAAACTCTTTCCTGCTCAGCATCAAGATCTCTACCATTTCTCAGACTAACTGCCATCAGCTGCCTTGGGACTTGATCTTTTGGGTTTGTTTGTGTGTCTGCAGGTAATGTCCCTCGAGGACGATTTTTTAGTGTCATAGCAATCTTGCCTACCTACACCTCTATATTTTTAATAGTTGCATCATGTGTATCTATCCTCTCATTGGTTTTGGCATGTGACCCAATTACCTGTTGCATCATAGCTTCCAACCTTGCGAACCCACCGTCATGTCTACCCCCATGCTATGGTGGAGGTGGATGATACCCATGTTGCTGATTGTTGAAGGCCTGAGGTCTAGGATATGATGCCATATTATTGGGTGGCCTCATACCTGCTGCATTGTATTGTGGCTGAGGGGGCCTGTACTGCTGTGGAGCCTGCTGACCCCAATTCTGGTTTCCCTGTCGCTGCCCTCCATAATTTGCCACGTAGTTCATGTCTTCATGGAGATGATGATGTTCCTGATTTGCAGCCCATAGATTACCTATGGGTTGGCTAATGCAAGATGTGCATAAACCCCCAGTGGTAGTGTCTACAATATGAACCTGCTGCTTTACCCCAGATTCTTCCACCTTTTTCGTCAGGATGCTCATCTGTGTCAAAAGAGTAGCCATGTTATCCTCCATAGTGTTGGATGGATTTAGAGGTACAGAGTGTACCACTAGAGTGATAGGAGCATTCCTGGTTGTCCACCCGGAGTTCTGAGCCATCTTGTCAAGCAAATTCTGGCATTCTCTCCAGGTCTTGCTCAGAAAAGCCCCACCTACTGAGGCATCTACTATATTCTTCATGCTGTCCGAGAGCCCCATGTAGAACCTTTGACCCAACATATGTTCGGGAACCCCATGGTGAGGACACATAACTAGCATACCCTTAAATCTGCCCCAAGTTTCATGCAATGTCTCCATCGATTTTTGCTTGAAGCTCACAATCTCATCAATTTGCTGAGTTATTTTGTTAGGTGGATGAAACTTGTTGTGGAATTGATTGACTAACTCATCCCATGTTGCTATAGAGTTAATGGGAAGTGAGTTAAGCCATACCTGTGCAGCCCCCACAACTGAGAATGGAAATAGCAATATCCTGATGGCTTCCGGTGTAACATTCAGCTGCATCTGTGTCTTGCATATAGAAAGCAAATTCTTCAGGTGCTGCTGTGGATATTCAACCTGAGTCCCAGAAAATAGTTCCTTGTTTTGCAACAAGTGCAGCATGTTGTTAGTGATATGGAATGACTCAGCTTGGATGGCTGGCACAATAATGGAAGTTGCCAAATTATCAGCAGTTGGTTGTGCCCAATCGAACAAAGCACCTTCATGCGCCTCATGCGCCTCCTGTACTTTCAACCCAGCTTGCTGGTTTGTGTCGTTTACGTCTCCCATGTCAAAATCTAGTTTTAGTGGATGCTGAGATTGTTGAAGTTGTCTGATTACCCTGTTTCGTGCCCGGAATGTTTGCTCTGGGTCTGAGAGTCCTTCAATTAGTTCTTCAGTCCTTGCAGACTTCCTAGGTATGCACCTGAGCACCCAATTCAACAATCATCAAAATTTGCAATTTAAAGTGTGTAGAGAGAATCTGACTACACAAGAATCTTGCAGTTCTATCAATGGCAATTGATAATTCCGTTAACTCCCCGGCAACGGAGCCAAAATTTGATCACGCCCAACTATACCTTAAAAAGGACAATGTGGTCACTGTCAATATAACCTGATTTTATAAGTCCAAAGTCGAATCCCACAGATAGTTTACCTATCAGTTACAACCTTCAAAACCCAATAATACTTCCGAATCAGCTTCCCAGACTTTCAAATATCTTGTGGTTTCTACTAACTACTTTTTCAATAAACTAAAGGATTGAAGAAATTAACTGAAAGTGTTGTAAAGAATAATGAGAAAGACTAAGGTATTGATTTTCCCTATTGATGGAATCCCTTCTATTTATGCTCATACAAATTGTCAATATTTTTCTATCAATCATGAATATTATTTCTACCGTAATTCTCTCCCGAGCAATTATAATAATTTACTATTGCACTCTTCCGAGCTACCCTAGCTAGCTTTAATTAGCACAGTTCATTTTAGATTGCACCCAAGGTTTCGTTATTCCTAATTCTACCTTTACACCCGCAATTGTAGATTCCTCCACCTAAATATGCACTATTTTCCAAGTTATGCATACTAAATAGGCTCAGCTAATTGAGGATCCTATCAATTAACTACAACAAGAACGAAGTTGAACAAATAGAAATTTAGCTAACAATTTGTACACATAACCCAGAAGTTCATCAATCAATAGGTTCCATCAAAACCTTAGATAAAGATTTAGCTACTCATAATTAAGAAAACAAAAGAGATAATTGATTTCATAATCAAAAATTCAAAAAAAAAAAGATGTTGAGAGAGTTCTCTCTTACTAGTTCGCTTGCAAAAGTAATCAATAGTACAAAACTTGCCTCCTTTGGGCGAATCCTAATAATATATATATGGTTTAGGTTTTACAACTTTTGTTTTTACACTTAAGCCCCTGAAATTTTTGCCTTCCACCGCGGTTTGACCGCGTTCGAGGTGGAACCGCGGTGGATGATGTCTTCTAATTCGTCAAAAATTCAGTAGGCCTGTCCTAGTGTGATTCTACCGCGATCGCGGTGGAACCGCGGTCAAACAGTGTCGCTGAATCTTCCGGACTGTTTTAGCAAAATTTCATGACTTGTTCCACACATGGCATTTTTCACCTTCTTTTGACTCCAAAATAGCTCTTTTAGCCTTCATCAACTCTTGTGTACCTATAACATATTAAAAACACTAATAAGAGCATTTTGTCATCATAAATATTATTAAAATAACATTAAAGTGTGATTATTTAGGGCATAAATATAGTTAAATTCACATATTATCACTACGTCTCGTAGGTATCGTGACATGGCTTCGTCATTATGCTACTGAGGTTAGGTTTGATATTTACTGGATATCGTTATGGTGTATTCATGCTATGCTTCTATAGATTTTGTGCAAATCCAGGTATTTCTACTCGTGTCGAACGCCAGTGGGTTGATCGAGAAATTTCGAGACTTCAAGGCATACCTGCTTGATGCTCGCAGGCCTTGGAGTCACTTTCTGCTATTGCCTTTGCTAATGTTTATCTTCATATAAAATATTTTTCTCTATAGATTTCTAGTGTATTTCTTTAGAGGTTATGACTGTTCCACCAATATTTAGGATATGTGATTGTTATTCCGTATTGTTGTTATTATAAAATTTATCGGTTTAATTTAATATTTTAGTTGTTATTTATACTAAATTCTTAATGTGTGCTAGGCTTACCTAGTCTTAGAGACTAGGTGCCCATCACCATTACCTATGGTGGAATTTAGGATCATGACACCAAATATCTTAGAAATAATTTTTTTTTATTTAAAATATTATATGAGATCGTAACAATAGAAAAAGGTCATATTTAGTAATTATATAATTCATAAAAAATAACACTTATTAATTAAAATTTGGTAAAAGTTAAATAGGTTAGGCTATAACTAATTGTGATTTTTTTCTAACTATACCATATATGAAACCTTATTACCAAATATGTGCATAGTATGTATATTACCCTCCCAATCCGTAGTTTATCTACAATTTATATACCATTGCCAGTGGAGAAATATGCCTGCATATTATACGGGAGTTCCAACATAAGTATGCCTGAACTCCCGCATATTATATGGGAGTTCCAGGATAACTATGCTAGAACTCCAGTATAATATGCGGGAGTTGAAGTATAATCATGCTGGAACTCTCGTATAATATACTGGAGTTCCAGTAAGTATAAATGTCTAGTATAATATACTGGAGTTTTGAGCATCAGTGTTCCAGTCTCCCGTATATTATACAGGAGTCAATAAAGTATACCGGTCCAGCATAATATGCTGGAGTTCCTACACAAATGCACTAAACTCCCGTATATTATACGGGACCAATCTCTGTTACAACAAAATAATGGTATATAAATAATAATTTGGTATAATAAAATGTAATTAATACAAATCTTAAATATTGAGAGTAATAAGATTTTATATATGATATAGAAAAATAAAAATACCTAACTAATTTTCCCATTGCAGCCCAAATAACTTTGGACAAATCAATAACCCCCTATTTATTAACTCCAATCATTTGATCCGTCCAAAATCAGTCAAATTTGTCTACTTAACACCGCTAAATAAAATTAAATGGACATCCACGATATAATATTTTCACAACACATTCATAATTTGGTGTATACATAATAGTTTAGTCAATTTTCTTTCCCCAACGTCGCTATTAGATAATTAAAATTTTGAACAAAGAAAGGATAAGTAGCGCAATATGAGTACGTGCCAAGGGATGAGTGGTTAATGTTGACGGTCGAAGCCAACAATATGTATGACCCACTATCGCAATAGCGCACGTCTCTGGTTAGGTCGGTTGAAACTTGAAAGAAGGTACTGGAAATTGAGAAAATTTAGAAAATGGAAAGGGTGGAAAAAGTAGAGCTCATACAGAGAGCCATAGAGCAGTTAATAGAACAAGAAGAACAAATCCAATCCAAAAGACGTCAGCTTCTCGAAGAGAGCTTTATCACCGTTGATAATACCATCAACACAGATGATGAAGCTGAAAACGAAGCCGATCACCGCTACCAACTACTCTCCCAACTTTTAACTCAGGTATATATGTATATAAGTTCAAGTTTAATTTTGTTATTGTTTGTGATAAATGGATTCTTTTATAGGGATCATATCAAATACATGTGTTAATTAGTATAGTATTTTATAGACGATCTGATCAATATACTCCTATTCATATTGAATAAGTGAGTGTTGGGTAAGGAGTATAGATTATACATTTAATAATTAAAGTCATTCTTTGATAAATGATCACGGTGAGTTACTCAATAGAACTTAATCAATTTTAATTTTTTTTAAGGTACAGAGACCGAATCAACTGAATTAATCACTTTTTGTTACATAGTTTAAATACATACTCTCTATGTAGAACTCACTAACATTAGATTTTAGATTATATCGTACCACTAGTAGAAGCAACTAACCCCCATAAAAACCGGCATGAAAGAAGGTTAGATTCTGGATATTGGGCTGGTCTGTTATCATCTTCCCCTGTACTTGTTCTTTTAGTTACAATCCACGTAGAGCCGTCAATATGGTCTGGCCCGTTGGGCCAGCCCAGCCCAACCCGTGATTTAATAGGACTGTGCTTGAATATTTTTAGCCCATTTAAAAACGAATCTTTTAAGACCGGTCCGAGTTAGTCCGTCGCCCGTAAGGCTTGGCCTGGTTGGGGTTGGGCCGGGTCTGCCCGTGGGCCTAATAAAAATAATTATTTAAAATATATAAAATATAAAAATTATATGACACAAAAAATAACAAGAGTTTCACCAGATTAAAATTTATTAAGCTTATTATATTAATATATCAAAGTCTTAAAACGTTAATTAGTTTTAAAAATATAAGTATTCTTAATATTTAACTACTTAATATCGCATAGGAGTTGATGTGGATGAAAGTGAAGATATTAAGATAACTTTCTCACAAGCTGATTCAAATATCTTTTTACAAAGAGGATGTGTTGGATATCCCATAAGCATCATGGACATTTGTTTTGATTTTGGACTATTAGTGAATGAAATATAATCTTGCTTTTTTACTTTTTAGCGTTTATTGTGATATATTTGGAGCATGTTTTATAAAATTTCTCCAATAAGATTTCTTTTAACTTTAAATATTTATCTTTTTTTAGGTTAGAACATAAAGGAAAATATAAAATTATATTTTAAAAAATAATGGACCGGCCCGTGGCGAATCGCAGCCCACATAGGGGTTGGGTGGGCTAACTTTTCTAAGGACCATCAATATCGTGGGCTAGCCCAACCCAGCCGTCAATTGTTAAAGGCCATGTGTATTGACAGCTCTAAATCCACACATGAATCATGTCAAATTATGGTTTGGCTTATTTGGATTATGTGCAAATAACTTTAAAATTAATTCTTCTATTTAGAAAATATAAATAATTATTAGACATTAATTAAAAAGCAGGACATGAAATTATTTTTTAAATATTGTAACTGACAATCTATTCTTTTTCTATATATGTAATAGCTCAAATCCCTTGATTTTGGCAGTTGTTTTTTATTTTACGGTCAATATTAAAGAATAATAACCTTTTAACCCCTGAATTATATGTTTGACACTTTATTTGGTGCACATCTGAATTATATTTAGTTCTAATTGCCCCTCCCCAACTTGGAAGTTTGATAACCTTTAACCCCTTAGGCTGACACCGAAATTTTAGGCGCTTGAGAGCGGTGAAAAATTAAAAATTCATCTATTTTATGGTATTATTTGTTAACTATAATTACTGTATAGTTGTAAATAATAATTTGTTTATTTTTTATTGAATATTTCTTCTGCTTTTTAATGTAGCAATGCATCTTTACATCAACTTTATTTTTTATTTTTTTTTAGTTTCTTCTAATTCTGCAATCTTCGGGCCAAATATGTAAAAAGGACTTAATTGAAACTCCATTATTTCCGTCAAGTAAAAGGTTTAAGCAAAAATAATAGTAGAATTCAAGCTGTGAATTTTCTTTTCTTATTTAGATGCAACAATTTTAAGTAAACAGTGTATATTGAAAACAATATCTCTACTTCCACAAGGTAAGGTTTAGGTCTTTCCACAAGGTAAGGTTTAGGTTTGCTCATTTATAATCTTTCAAATTTATTAAATTTCTTATAATTATTTTTTGTAGTCATGCAATTAATTTTTCTCTCTCTTTTACTTTCAAGATATAAAGTTGGCTTTTAATTTTAATTACTGAAATTATTTACGTGATATATTTATTTAGTGTATTTAATTTTGTAATTTGATATCTATTTTTATTTTCTTTATCTAGCAAGACTTCAATTTTGTGGTCATATCCGTATTTTGAGCATTCTTATCATATATTTAAGAACTTTTTAATCTTAAGTTCAAATAATCTTTTTTTTTTTTTAATATATATATATATATATATATATATATATATATATATATATATATATATATATATATATATATATATATTGAATTTTATTTCACAAACTTCCACTTGAAACACTTTGCAAAAAGACGACAATGGAGGAAAACTTTAAAAAGGGAAATATTTATTTTATTTTTAAACTATTGAATGAAATTGTTATCGTACTTAAACAAAACTTTGTCATTTCAAACTAAATTAGTTTTATTTTTCTTCTTTTGTATAAATATTCTCACATTATCTCTAAATTTAATAATCATTTCAACAATAGTCATTCCAATACATACAAATAAATATAAAAATTATTTCTATGAACTTTGACTCTATTGCTCATATTTCAGACTGATTTTTCTTATCATATTTATTTATCAAAAAACTAGTGAAGGTTGGTCCATGCTCACATACAAATAGTTTTTTAAGTGTATACTTTAATTATCTATAAAGAGCATCAACAATAACAACCACCACCCAGTATAATCTCATTTAGTGGGGGTCTGGGGAGGGTAGTGTGTACGCAGACCTTACCCCTACCCTGGGATAGAGATGTTGTTTCCAAATAGACATTCGGCATCCTTACCTCCAAGTACTTCCCATCTTGCTCTTGGGGAGACTCAAATTCACAACCTCTCGGTTGGAAGTGGGAGTTGCGTACCATCAGAGGAACCCTCTTATCCTATAAAGAGCATCCTACATCTTAATTTAATAAGAACTAATTTCTCTTTCCAGTTAACCATTTGTTTTTAAATTTCATTTAGCTAGATTATGTTTAAGATCTATTTATTCAACAATTTCCATTTATTATGTTTCATTTGTAATTCCTAATTATTAATGTTGTCCTATAATTGTCATGTGATTTCGGTGCAACATAGGGCACACCAAAATCAGAGCTACCTTTAAGATGCTAGAAAGATTTTTTTTTTAACATCGGTCAGTGCCCAATATGTCACAGCCCAAATTCCGGCTAGACCACTTCATGAGCCACTTTTTGAATAAAGAAAAAATATTTTAGTTATATACACTAACTAATATTTGTACAGAGAATTATTTTATAATTAATCATCATTTTCTTTTTTTAACATCGGTCAGTGCATAAAATTTATATTGAAAGTGGTATTACTCAAATGTAGAACTCTTTTAACAGCTAGAATCGGTGAAAGAAGATAGGCCAATTGATGAAATGAGTCAATCAAGGAACATAGAAGAAATTCCATCAGATGATGAAGACGGAGAAAAAGAAGAAAATGTTGTAAAAGAACTAAGGAAGATTCAGAAGCAGAACTTTGTGACTCATTGCCTTTTATCAGCTATGATAGTCCTCACCATAACATGGCAACTATCTGAGGTCTCTCTCATTTTGAAAATGAAAGATGGATTAAATCATCCTCTTAGATCCATTGGTAGTATGGTTACAAGCTGGATTAAACGCCCTCCGCCTCCATTGAACGTTCAAGAACGCGATTTAAACGACTCTGCCAAGCAGCTAAAGCATAAGGTGGAGGCTATGTCTCTCCCAAAGCTAAAAGTTCCAGAGATTCCTCGTGTGGAATTGCCATCTTTGGACTTTATCACTGAAGAAGACTAGTATTTTTTTGTTTTATTGCATTATTTTAGTACAGCAACTTGTGCATGTAATAGCTTGAAATTGTACAATGTAAGGGCATACAGTTTTGGATGGATTCGCTGTGAAGCAAAAGTACTTTATCATCATTTGTTTAAACATAAGTTGAACTTAGCAATGATACTCATATTTTGATAGATTGATGTCCTCAAATTTCCATCTCCAATAAAAATATTAAAACAGGGATTGGAGCAACTCTATGCATTAACCAAACAAATCTGTGTAAACCAAGGAATGCCATGAGACTTAATTGCATAAAACTAATTCAAGAAACTTAAACTATTTCAAGAAACTTGGATTTCATCCAAAGTATAGAACGTAGAAGAGAAAAACTAATTAGCATGAACCGCACCATGCTATCTTGTGCATCTCAGGCATAAGTCAACCGAAAAATGTCGTTTGAACAGGTAGAAACTTACTTGTGGCATGTTGTCATCAGATGACATATCTGCCAAAAGAAATGGAAAAATTGAAGTATAAGAAACTGATAAGAATGGACAATGAGCCTAACTTAACCCCAAAAGCTAGTTTGTGAGGTGAGGATTGCCCAAGTCATAGAAGGAGATCAAGGACCTCAACTCTCACCGTTGTGGGACAACTCAACAGAAATGATTGGACACAAGCTATCAAGGTGTCGTAAAAGATAAAATGCAGCACAATCATGTTCAAATGAAAGAAAGAGTCATCAACCAAGGAAACCTCTAACGTTATAGCCAATATGGGTGTGTTTGGTACACAGGAATATTTGCTTGCCTTAAATGCTTTGAAAAATATTTATTTTATGAATTTGTTTTCCTCTTATTAGAGAAAATTATTTTTCCTATCAAGAACAAAAATATTTTTCAAAACTCTTTTTAAACTCTCCCACTCGCTCTTATCCCCACCAACTCCCACCAATCCACCCCAACAACCCCACCTACCCACCCCACTCCCACCCCACCATACCCCCACCCTAAATAGAAATATTATTAATACTACTTTCTTTTTTTGTTATCGATAGAGTATTTTTTTTTTGTTTCAACAACAACAACTACCCAGTATGTTCCCACAAAGTGGGGTCTGGGGAGGGTAATACGTACACAGGCCTTACCCCTACCCGAAAGGGTATTTTTTTTTGTTTCAACTAATGAGTATTTTATTTTCATGATATAAAAAAAATATTTTTTTTCATTTAAAATAAAAGTACGTCGTTTTCATGACGTAAATAAAGTATTTTCTCTCATTTCAACAAAATGATGCAGTAAAAAGTATTTCTTTCATTTTAGCAAAAAGAAAAATTTCTTTCCATGATGTAGAAAATTTATTTTCTTTCATTTCAATAAAATGAGTACTTTATTTTCATGTTGTAGGAAGAGTACTTTCTTTTTCGACCAAAAGAAGAATATTATTTTTATAGTTATGGAGCACAACTTTTAATATTTTTTTATATAAAAAGTAAAGTAACACATTAGTTTTGTCGCGACCCAAAATTTGAACCTGCATCATGACGCCTAACACACTGACAAGGCAAGTCGACAATCACATAACTGCTAAACATTTTGAATAAAACATGTTTTAATAAACTCAACGGTGGAAAATCTCATAAACGTCTGATAAAAGTAATTAAAATACTAGTACAATCACCCATAAATCTGGTATTAGCGAATACATGAGTAGTACTAATTCCCAACATAAAGCAAACTCTAATACAGTTGTCTGAATAATAGACTAGTACTGAAAAAATATATAGAAGGAGAATCAAGGTCTTCGGGCGTCATAGCGGCTACCACAAAGTCTCTAAGCAGGTGCCAGCATAAATCTAGCAATCACTACGTCCAAATGTACATGGATTTGCACGCGAAGTACATACTATAGTATGAGTACAACCGATCCCATATACTAATAAGTAACAGAACTAACGTTGGACTGAAAGTAGCGATGACATTAGAAGGGTACAATCAGAACCAATATAATGACAACATAAGTAAGATAATGATAATGTGTAACGACCCAGTCGGTCATTTTGAGATTTTAAGCTGCAATCCCCTATTAACTGTTTCCCCCGTGTTTATTTCTCTTGTTGTGATTTGTTGGGATGGTTCATCTTGAGTTTCGGAGCGTTGCGAGATGCTTAGTCCCCAAATAAGAGTTTAAGTCTTAGAATTTGGAACGTAGTCAGAGCGGTGTGAAGGCGGGCCCTGAATGGAGTTCTATCAATTATGTTACCTTCGTTAGGTGATTTCGAGCTTAGGAGCATATCGAGATTGTGTTTTGGAGGTCCATAGCTTATTTGGACTTTGAATTTTTAGAGTTTTCAGACCGATAGTAAAATTTTGATATCATGGTCGAAATATCATTCTGAAAGTTGGAGTGGGTCCATAGTGTTAAATATGACTTGTATACAAAATTTGGAGTCAACCGGATGTGGTTTGGTTGGTTTCGATGTTGGTTGTAGAATTTTGGAAATTCAAGTTTATTAGGTTTGGATTGGAGAGTGATTCAGAGTTTTAGCGTTGTTTGATGTGATGTGAGGTCTCAACTGAGTTTGTATGATATTTTAGGATTGGTTGGTATGTTTGGTTTAGGTCATGGAGGCCTCGGATGGTTTTTGGGTTCTTAATGGATCAAGAATTGGAAAGTTGTTATTGCTGAAGTCTTCAGACTTCTGGTGTTTTCGCACCTGCGGTGGAGAGGCTGCAGGTGCAGGGTCGCATGCGTGGAGGGAGATATACAGAAGCGGCTAAATGGAGGAGAGCCAAGTGTCTCATGTGCGAGGTGCATTCTGCGTCTGCGATGCCCATAGATATGTTCGAAGGACCGCGGAAAAGAGACCAAAGAGCTGCAGGCGCGCACAGTAGGTGCGGCCCCCTTTCCGCAGATATGGACTCAGTTGACTTTAGTGAAATCCGCACCTGCGATGAAATTTCAGCAGGTGCAGTAGACCCCTAAGCAAAAATCGCATGGCAGAAAAGAGTGAAATCGAGGGTTTGAGTTTATAACTTCCAAATTAATTTAGAGCTCGGTAGAAAGCTATTTCTCGAGATATTTTGAAGGAGGACTATTGGGTAACAAATTCTAACTCTAATTTATTTCTAAGATATTAATCTATTGTTATTTTTCCCATCTAATTAACGAATTTGATGGTAGAAGTTTGGAAATGGGGAAAAGTTCCCTTATGAGAAATTTGAGTTTTGAATAAGAATTTGATGTCGGATTGAGATAATTTTTATACGAGTGAACTCGTGAGTGAATGTGTGTTCATAATTTATGACTTTATCCGATTCCGAGATGTTGGCCCGAGCTGGATTTTGGATATTTTCCTATTTTCTTGCTTTAGCTTTGAATTAATTAGTTAAATTAGTTGTGTGTAGTTTATTTACGTTATGTAATGTATTTGATTAGACTTGTGCCACTCGGAATTTGATACCCGTGGTAAGAGCGTGTTAACATATTGATTTTGAGCTGTTTCGAGGTAAGTGGCTGGCCTAACCTTTTGTGGGGGAACTCCCCTTAGGATTTTAGTATTGTTGTTATATGAGATGTCGTGGACGTGAGGTGACGAGTACGTACACGTGCTAATTGTTGTAAAACCCTATTTTCATTAAATACATATCTATGTTTTTCCTTTAAGTGAGCAATACTAGTATGTAAAACCTCCTGTTTAGCTTAGGAAAGCATGCCTATGTGACTTAACTATCTTATTTGCTTTAAGTGTTTACTTGGATTTTGTGTAGAATGTTTAGAGTAGAAATTTCTTGTTTCTTGATGTGAACTTGAATAGAACTGTAGATTTCTTTCTTGAGATTGTTGTGTATTTACTTTAGAACTACAAAACGATATTTTGGGAGATCCTTGGGACTATATATCGATATTCCGGGAGATCCTCCTACACATTTATATTTGGGATTACAGGAGGGTATCCCGAGAAATATCCCTGTACTGGATATTTAATTTGGGACTACGGATCGGTATTCCGGGAGACCCCCCTACACATTACATATATATGGCCCTGACCTTCTTCGTCACTATTTGACCGAGGTTAAGTTTGGCACTTACTGGGTACTGCTGGTGTACTCATGCCCTTTACTGCACATTTTTTTCATATGTAGATCCAGGTTCTTTTGCTCAGCCATACTACCCATGAGGTGAGGCGATTCAGAGACTTAGAGGTATATCTACAGCGTCCCCAGACCTAGAAGTCCCTCATATTCCCCCTTCAGTTATTGACTTCTTGTATTTTTTTTGTTTAGACTTTTGGAGTTAGAACATTATGTATTTCTTTAGCTTTTGATTCAAGAGATTCTGAGTTTTGGGAGTGTTGTATTCAGTTGAGAGTGCTACTATTGTATATGCCGAGTGGCATCTTAAACTCTTTTAATTGTATTTACCTGCTAGTTTGCTAGTTTTGTATCTTTAATTCACTTTCCTCAATTTGTTAGGCTTATATAATCATAGAGACCAGGTGCCGTCATGACAGTTCACGGAGGTAGAACTCGTATTATGACAAGTTGGTATTAGAGCTCTAGGTTCATAGGAGTCATGAATCATAAGCCGATTTATTAGAGTCTGGCGAATCAGTACGAAGACGTCTGTACTTATCTTCGAGAGACTATGGGCACGAGGTATTTTCCATGCGAGCACGAGGTTTCTTCCATGCGAGAGTGTGATCGATATGGGCATGAGGTCTTTGTCGTGCGAACACGAGGTATCTTATATGCGAGTGTGAATATATTATGGCATGAGGTCTTTGCCATGCAAGTGTGAGTGATGTTGGAACGAGGTCTTTATCGTGCGAGTGTAGTATAATGACACGAGGTCTTTGCCATGCTAGTGAGACAGATAATGTGGGTGTGAGATGCCTTATGTGTGCAAATCAATTTAATGACTTGTTGTTGAATATGAGAGTTGTTTTCTTGTTTTTAACTATTATCACTTGTTCCAATTAGATGCGATTGAAATTGGGATATGTGTTTTTGACTAGGATTTGTTTATTATTCTTGATTCCAACCCTTATTTTAGCGCTTGATTGGTGAATCTAAGTGAAGAAAATTAGGAATTTTGTAAAAACTTTTCTAAATGAACCTTGATACAGAATTGTATTTGGATGAAACTTGTATGGTTGGACCCGTATTCTAATGTGTTCAAAATTTATAACCTTTATTGTGTTCTGGGAGGCGGGCCCATATTGAGTATATTCTTAGATATTTTATTTTTGATAAAGATCAGAGCTTTATTAAATAAAATCTATTTCTATAGTCGTGTGTGATATTACTGATTTGTTTTTTGCTAGATTTGACATATTCAGAATCTGATTCGAGATGCAAGGGCTTTTTTTAGTATTGATTTGGGTTATTTGAGGTAAATATCTTGTCTAACCTTGTTGGGAGGGGAAAGGGAATGCCCTTTAGGATTTGGCCGTAATTGCTTATTTGTGTTATGTGGAATGCAACATGTACACGAGGTGACGAGCATGTACATGGGTACTATATGCGGTTTGTGATAGAAATAGACCTTAGGCTATTAATATGTTATAATTTGAGGATGTATTATGTATGAACCATGCTTAATCACTATGTGTCTACGTGAACATGATCACTACACTTATTTTTAATTGTAGTAATGTGTTATTTGTTAAATACGCATCCACACTTTACTATTTTACGTGTCCTTGTGCACTTGTTGATGAATTATGAACTCATATCCGAGATAAAGACTTTAGCATTGTTGTTTGTAATTTTGTGACGCATGTGCATTTGTTGAGCGGATTGTATGGGTCTGGGCATGAGGTATTTTGTTGTACGAGCATGAGGTTTCTTCCAAGGGAGTGAGATTGCTATGGGCACAAGGTCTTTTCCATACGAGCACGAGGTGCGAGTGTTATTGATATGGGCATGAGGTCTTTGCCGTGGGAACACGAGGTATCTTATGTGTGAGTGTGATTATATTATGACATGAGTCTTTGCCATGCAAGTGTGAGTGATGTTGGCACGAGGTCTTTGTCGTGCGAGTGTGGTTGGTATAATGACACGAGGTCTTTGCCATGTGAGTGAGACAAATAATGTGGGTGTGAGATGCCTTATGTGCGCAAATCTATTTAATGACTTGTTGTCGAAGATGTGAGTTGTTTTCTTGTTTTTCACTGTTATCTTCCGATGAGATTATTGTTGTTATTTCTGTTATATTTTCTATTGCGAGTCTTTTGATTTATTGCACAGGCTGCTGTGACTAGTGAGTATCACATGGCTTGAACCTCGTCACTTCTTGTGATGAGTTATTGTTGTTGTTTGTGTTATATTTTCTATTGTCAGTCTTTTAATTTATTACACGGGTTATTGCAACTAGTGAGTATCACATGACTTAAACTTTGTCACTACTAAGTGTTGAGGTAACGGATGTTGGAGGTAGCGGATCTAAGCAGTAAAAGCTTCATTGATTGTGAGAATCGAGGTAGTTACATTGACCGTCGCAATCTTTTGAAATTCTGTACTTTTTATTTATTTTATCATTATCATTCTTATATCTGAAAAGTATTGTATAATTGAGATATTCGCATATATGTTAAACTCTGCGTTATTCTATCATGATTTAGTGATTTAATGTTTCGATTATTTGGAAAGTATTATTTTCTTACTTGTCCAAATGTGTTTTTATTTATGAAAGGAGTAAAACAAAAAAAAAGAGTTTTCGTCGACAGCAGGGTTCGAACCTGCGCGGGCGAAGCCCAACAGATTTCAAGTCTGTCTCCTTAACCACTCGGACATATCGACGTCGATGTCGGAAATGTTGACGCTATCCTTATGATAGTCAGTAATGTATGTATGCGGATTTACCGTTTGGGCGCATACTAAATTATATACTCCTATTACTTATATAGTATAGATTTTTGAAATATTATCGTGGATGACACCCTTGAAGGGTGGACTATATGATACTACCACGAACAACCCAACAGGTCCTACGACGAGGAAGAGACTACAGTCTACACTTGGTAGTTAGTATATCCTTGTCCGCCTAATACCAAACTTATTACGCATTGCACATCTTACTAAACAAACGGCTAGCACTCGGCTCCAGCTTATAACTTTTTTAAAGGAGAGAAATCCCTAGAGTACTAACTCTGTTTTATTTGAGGAAAAAATATAATTAGGCAACATTTAACAAAAATTTCGTAAATTTAGCAGGAATAAGTAATTATAAAACTGACAGCTAAATAATTACTCCCTTCGGTCCAAAATAAGTAATTTTTTGGGATAATTTCACATAAGAACAAGTGAGCTCCCCATTTTTCAATTTTATAGCCCATATTTCTATTTATAACCAATTAGCCCTAAAATAATAGGCTAAGATTCAACATCCAACTCCAATAGGTTTTCAAATTACCATTTAATTTTTAAAAAGGATTGCTCAATCTTTTAAGTTAATTTTCGAATTAGTAATTGTGACTCAAATATTAGTTCACCAAACCAAATATATTTGGGTGGTAAAAATTAGATTTTTAACATGCTTAAATATGTGGGTTTAAATTTCAAATTTGATTTTGTGAAAAATTTCGAGTGGGTGTTATTTAGACTTGTTAGACATAGTATAAGGAGGTTGTTTAAAAAATTTGGAGTCATTTAATGGAGATTTGGATTAGTTTTGAACAGGAATTGTAACTGAATATCGTGGAAGAAGTTCGTTTACAGATGTTTGTATAAAGGTGTATAAAAGTGTATAATAGTGTATTTATACACTCATATACACTATTATACAAGATTATACATAATTATACAAAAAACTGACTTCGTCTTCTTCTTTGCGTTTTTTCTGAAATTTAACTCAAATCTTGCTCAAATCTACTCCAAATCACTTCAAATTTAAACTTTGAACTCATTTTGATATTTTCAATCAATTGGAACAACGCCCAATCCAAACAACTAAGAATTACAAGAAATTCTATTTTCTAAAGCTTTGAATGCCCTTTATTTGTGGACTTCTACTCTTTAATTTTTTAACATTACAATCAGGTGGTATGGGAGGGGAAGCAGTAATGGCGGATGGCCCCTTGAAGCATATATAAAAAAAAGTGAGAAGAATAGAGTGAAAATAATAGTTGTGAGAACACAGATTTAACTCTATAGTTTTTAGAAACAATGGTTGTAAGAACACATATTTTGAATTTGCAAGAGCTAGTGTTTTCAAAATATGTACAATATAGGCTAGTTGAGGTAAAACTTAAAAATATGGGCTATTTTTTGTTATGGTGTGAAGTCATGTGTATTTTCTTGTAATTCTTTCTAATTTTTTGTTATTTTTCTTGTGGTCCAAAATAAGTAATATTTTTAAATTTTAAGAGGAATTATTTATTTTTTTTCCTAACGAGCTAGGTGGACGCAATACAGTCGAGCATTATCAAGACAAACTCCACGTTATTCTCACGGGAATTGGTACCTCACGTTTGCCTATTTACCTCTATTTTGTTAGTAAAATTGTGGTCCTTTTAGTTCTTATTCGTCTAGTCTTCGGACCTCTAGCGGCATCTTGTCTTATTCTAGCTTGTTTTGTGGTGTCTGTTAGGGACTCCCCCTAGTCCGCGGAGTTATAGTGGCTGCAGTTTGGGATGGTCAAGTGAGTTCATGTCCTCGGGGCGTAACGGGGTTGGGTCGGGAGGTAGGGTAGGGGCTAGGGGGCAGGGTGGGACGTAAGGGAGGTAAAGGGAACAAGGGTGTTCGTCAGTTGAGAATTGGGTCATGGAACGTAGGTTCATTGATAGGTAAATCTATAGAGCTGGTGAAGATCCTCAAGAAGAGGAGGGTCAATATAGCGTAGGGATGTGCATTCAATTTATCGATTCGATTTTGACTCTTATCGATAATTACTTATCGATTATCGATTTGTACATATGCTTATCGTTATCGTTTCAATAAGGTTTCGATTTTTTTGATTTCAATTTATTAATTTTTGGGGCTTATCGATTCGGTTATCGATTACACCAACAAGAAAATTTGTGGGATTCCACGGATAGTATATCGCTATAAGCACGCCTAACTAATATGGACAAAAAGAAGCTAAAATAAGACGAACACTATCTATAACATAAAAATTGTGTCAATAGACATATACAATGAAACTAAAGTAAGGAATCAAATATATGTCACCAACACTCTAACGGTATTAAAAAAATAAAAATACATCATCACTGCTAATTCTATTTTTTATTAATTTAAACTTCGTTCCTTTCAGCTTTAAATATGACCATTCCTTAAATGTGGTAGATGAAATACTTAGGGGTGTGCATTCGATTTATCGATTCGATTTTGACCTTTATCGATAATTACTTATCGATTATCGATTTGTACAACTACTTATCGTTATCGTTTCAATAAGATTTCGATTTTTTCGATTTCATTTATCGATGAATCGATAACAAATAATCGATTCGATTTATCGATAAACCGATTCGAATGCACACACCTAATATAGCGTGTGTCCAAGAGACTAGGTGGATAGGGTCGAGTGCAAGGGACGTGGATGGGTATAAGCTTTGGTACTCTCGAATCCATAATGGTAAGAATAGAGTGGGTATTTTGGTGGATAAAGAACTTAGAGAGTCTGTTGTTGAGGTTACGCGGGTGAATGAAAGATTGATGATTATTAAGTTGGTAGTTGCTCAGTGCACCGTAAAACGTTGTTAGTGCCTATGCGCCACATATGGGCCTAGATGAGTAGGTTAAACTGCGCTTTTGGGAGGGGATGGATGAGATTATACGCCAGGTACCACCTATTGATAAGTTATTCATTGGTGGGGATTTCAATGGCCATATTGGGTCGAGGCTTTGGCTTTGGGGAGAGGAACAGAGGAGGAATCTTGTTACTGGACTTCGCTAAGGCTTTTGGGTTGGTGGTGACTAACTCATGCTTCCCGAAGAGGGAAGAGCATTTGGTTACTTTTCAAAATGTAGTGGCAAAGACTCAGATTGACTATCTCCTCATCAGGAGGCATGAAAGAGGGTTGTGCAAGGATTGCAAGGTAATCCCATGTGAGATACTCGTCACGCGACATAGGCTCTTGGTGATGGATGTTGGTATTATGGTGAAGAAGAGGAAAAATCTGCTTGAGGAAGACCGAGAATAAGGTGAGGAGCCTTGACTAAGGACAACACTCAAGAGTTGGAAGAGCGACTGTCAGTTATGGGATCTTAGAGGAGCAGCGGTGACGCGAACTCTATGTGGTCAATGACAGAAAACTGTATAAGAAAGGCTACGAAGGAAGTGTTAGGGGTTTCGGCGGGCGTCTCCGGCAGGCATAGAGGAGACTGGTGGTGGAACGAAGTGGTACAAGGCAAAGTGGAAGCAAAAAAGGAGGCATACCGGAACTTAGTCGGGAGTATAGGTGAGGAGGGAAAGCGAGCATGCATGGAGAAGTATAAGGTATCTAGGAAGGAAGGGAAGCGGGCGGTCACATAGGCTAAGACTGCGGCTTATATTTTTATGTACGAGGAATTTGGGGAGAAAGGAGGGGAGAATAAGTTATTTAGGCTGGCCAAGATAAGAGAGAGGAAAGCCCATGATTTAGACCGAGTCAGATGCATCAAGGACGACGATGGTAGAGTATTGATGGATGAGTCCCAAATTAAGAGGAGATGGCAGACTTACATCCAAAAACTTCTCAATGAAGTAGGGGATCGTGATATTGTTCTCGGTGAATTGGAATATTCCGAGAGTCGCTGTGACTTAAGGTACCGCAGGTGCATCAATGTTGAGGAGGTAGTGAGACCTATGAGTAGGATGAGCAGGGGCAAAGCGACCGGGCCTAATGAGATCCCGGTAGAATTTTGGAAGTGTGTGGGGAAAACAGGGTTGGAGTGGTTGACTAGGTTGTTAAATGTTATTTATAAGGCGAAGAGGATGCCGGATGAGTGGAGGTGGAGTACGATGGTTCCACTGTATAAGAACAAAGGTGATGTACATAATTGTAATAATTATAAGGGTATCAAATTATTGAGCCATACTATGGAAGTATGGGAGAGAGTGGTTGAAGCAAGGTTAAGAGTGGCGGTGTCCGTCTCCGATAACCAATTTGGTTTCATGCCGGGTCGTTCTACTACAGAAGCTTTACACCTTGTTAGGAGGTTGGTTGAACAGTACAGAGATAGAAAGAGAGATCTGCACATGGTGTTTATTGACCTAGAAAAAACGTATGACAAGGTTCCTAGAGAAGTTCTCTAGAGAAGCTTGAAGGCGAAAGGCATGTCGGTTCCCTATATTATGGCGGTTAAGGACATGTATGATGGGGCAAAGACTCGGGTTAGGATAGTAGGAGGTGACTCTGAGGATTTTCCGATTGTTATGGGGTTACACCAAGGTTCTGCGCTCAGTCCGTTCCTATTCGCCCTGGTGATGGACGCGTTAACACATCACATTCAAGGGGATGTGCCTTGGTGCATGCTATTTGCCGATGACATAGTTCTGATTGATGAATCGCGAACCGGTATGTTAACGAGAGGCTGGAGGTTTGGAGACAAACTCTTGAATCTAAGGGTTTCAAGCTTAGCAGGATAAAGACGGAATACTTAGAGTGTAAGTTTAGCACTGAGTAAAGTGAAGTGGGCGTGGATGTGAAGCTGGAATCACAGGTCATCCCAAATAGAGATAGCTTCAAGTACCTTGGGTCAGTTATCCAGGGGGAGGGGAGATCGATGCCGATGTTACACACTGTATTGGGGTAGGATAGATAAAGTGGAGGTTAGCATCCGGAGTACTGTGTGACAGAAGAGTGCCACTGATTCTCAAAGGTAAGTTCTATAAAGTAGTGGTCAGGCCGGCCATGATGTATGGGGCTGAGTGTCGGCCGGTTAAGAAATTACATACAGAAGATGAAAGTAGCAGAAATGAGGATGTTAAGGTGGATGTGCGGGCATAGTAGGATGGATAAGATCAGGAATAATGTTATTAGGGAGAAGGTGGGCGTGACTTCCATTGATGACAAGATGCGGGAATAAAGGCTCAGGTGGTTTGGGCACGTTCAGAGAAGAAGCCTAGATGCCCCGGTAAGAAGGTGTGAACGACTGGTTGCGGAGGGCTCGAGAAGAGGTAGAGGGCGGCCCAAGAAGTATTGGGGGGAGGTGATAAGGCAGGATATGGCAATGCTCCAGATTTTCGAGCACTTCGCACTTGATAGGAACTCGTGGAGGTCGAATATTAGAGTTATAGGATAGGAGGTAGTTGAGTTTTGCCTTATGTCATAACTTTGTGATAATAGTTTGGCAGGTATACTATTTTGCTTTTGCGTTATATCATCCTTTTATTTTCATGTTGTTTATATATATATATATATATATATATATATATATATATATATATATATATATATATATATATATATTACTAATATTGTCTTCATTTGTCTTCTTGAGCCGAGGGTCTTCCGGAAACAGCCTCTCTACTCCTTCGGGGTAGAGGTAAGGTCTGCGTACACACTACCCTCCCAGACCCCACTAGTGGGATTTCACTGGGTCGTTGTTGTTGTTTGTTGTTGTTGTCCTTGGAGTAAATAGTGTTGGAATAAATGATAAGAGTATTTATGTGAGATAGTAAATATTAATATGGTCAATTTCATTGCTAATTAATACTAAAAGGTGAATATCTTAATATGTGTGAAAACATAAAAAAAAATTACTTATTTTGCACAAAAGAGAATACATTCCTAGCGGAAACATGATCAATTCAATAAATTTTATTTAATGGACCTCTCAATCTTTTTTGTTTTCTGCTGCTTACTTTCATGTGATCCATTAAGCATTTAGCTGATTTATAGGTAAGGTTGCACCACCGTTAGACCATATTAATATTGTTCATTTGCTACTGCTTTTTTCGTTTTGATTTACCCCTTTAATTTATCTTTTCTTTTAATAAAGAAGAACGATGATTTTCAAGTATGGGAAGTTGTGAACGTGATAAGAGGTTTACTTTATATATTTACTTTTAATGCTGTTTTTATTCTTTTCCACTCCTAAAAAAACTAAGTATAGTTTATATATATATATATATATATATATATATATATATATGAAGTATGTATAGTTGAATAAATATTATCTTTATAATATACAACTTGTATATTACTACTATTATAATATATACAATGTATATACTTATATATATATATATTATATACAATTATTTGGATATGCATAGTGATATATGATATACTGTTGGCATATATTTGATTTGCTGATTCAGTCTGCTGTATATTTATCGTATATATAATACATGTATAGAATATATATATAGTTGAATAAATATTATCTATATAATACACCACTTGTATATTACTACTATTATATTATATATACAATATATATATAATTAATATGTATGGAGTATATATAGTTGAATAAATACTAAAATTCCCATTGTGCAACCTTGTTAAACATGAGATTATTTTTTTGATATTCCTTTTACATAAACTTTGATATATTGGGTAATTAAGCGTTATTCATGGAAGAGAAGAAAAATTATGCAAGAGAGAGGGAAAAAGAAATGTAATAAAAGTGTATTGATGTAGAGGGATTCCTTGGTTAAATGAGTTAGTGCTAAAAAGGTAAAAATAATGTGCCGATTTTGGAATAAACAAAGATTACTATCATTTATGAGAATAATTTCTAAAAAAGGAGCAACCATGTAAAAATATCGTTTTATTTCTGTGTTTGTAAGAATGTTCACCCTCCATCCCAAAATATTTATCATGTTTCCTTCTCGAAATTTTTGAAGCTACCTCTGATTAGATTAATTCGTATCTTAAAATTAAAATTTACAACAACAACAACCCAGTAAAATTTCAAAGGTGAGGGTCCAAGGATGATAGTATGTACGCAAACCCATAGACTGCCAGCTCAAGAAACGAAAAAGACGAAAAAAGACAATATATCAGTATCATCAACAGAAATCATAAAAATAATAACATCATAAGAACCAAAAATATATGAAAAGCAATAACAATGACAAGTAAATAAGACAGGTGCTATGAAAAACAGAAGAACAATGTGAACACAATATTAACAACTACCAGTCTAAGAAAACCCTATTAGACTATCTACACTCGTCACGAAGTAGGAAAATATTCAACTACCTCCTAAGCTACAACTCTAATGCTCGACATCCACACCTTCCTTTCAAGAGCTATGTCCTCTAAAATATGAAGCGTCGCGCCATGCCTAATCACCTCTCCCCAATACTTCTTAGGCCTCCGTCTACCTCTTCTCGTACCCGTCAAAGCCAAATGCTCACACCTTCTTACCGAGGTATTAGGGATTCTCCTCGGCACATGCCCAAAATATCCGAGCCTCGCTTCCCGCATCTTGTCATCTATAGGAGCCACGTCTACCTTCTCCCGATATCTTCATTCATAATCTTATCCATCCTAGTGTCCCCGCACATCCACCTTAACATCCCCATTTCTGCTGCTTCATCTTCTGTATGTGTGAGTTCTTAACCGGCCAATACTCTACCACGTACAAAGTGATTGGTCTAACCACCGCTCTATAAAATTTACCTTTGAGTATCGGCTGTACTTTCTTGTCACACACGACTCTAGATGCTAACCTCCATTTCTTCCATCGCACCCCTATATGATGTGTGACGTCCTCTTCGATCTTCTCGTCCTCCTTGATAACCAACCCAAAGTAGTTGAAACAGCCTCACTTGGGGATGACCTGTGATCCAAGCGCCACGTCCATGCCGGCTTCCCCACGTCCATGACTGCTTTCCTCGACTCGGCGCTGAACTTGCACTCCAGATATTATGTCTTTGTCCTGCTCAACTTGGAACCCTTAGTCTCAAGGGCATGTCTCTAAACCTCTAGCCTCTCGTTAACACCAGCTTGTGTCATCAATCAGAACTATGTCATCAACGAATTACATACACCATGTCACCAGGCCAAATAAAAACGAATTGAGTGCATATATGAGAAGAGCTGCAATATATAGTTCTTTTCATATAATTTTTTAGTATGTAAAACTAAACTTTACAATTTACATATTCAAAATTTATACTTATATATTGCAATTCTTCTCGTATCAATATTAATTAAAACATATGCATGTTAATACTTTGGAAGTTTGACTCTGGGAAAGTAAAACATAACAAAATCATCTGGATGACCTAATAGGTCAGCTCAGGCTCCAGAAAAATTCCCAGACTTTTTCTCCATTTCACTTTAAGCGGAAGTCAGTAAACAAAATTAAATAATTATGCAGGAATTGTGCATCTGCTGAAGCAACATTTGAATGCTTACTTTATACTTGATATCAAAATGCCTTGCATCAAACATGTTCTTTGTACTATACACAAAGGGAAAAGAAGCAATTCAGCTGTTTGCTGTCCCTATGTTTATGCCAACTATGACTGAACTAACCTTTTACCTATTATGACTACTTTCCTATGTGCTATAGGATTTGAGAATATACACATGAAACGTATTTCTGTTGACAAACAATGTTTGTTCCTATATCAACTAGATCACTCTCTATGGTACAAGCATCATCCATTCCTCAAGAGACTAGATCAAAAGGATTGACAACTCTTTTAAGAAAGATTTTTTCTTGATGAGAAGCAGAAGCTCAAGTGGTTACATCCAAGTCCTCTGCTCCTCAAGCTTGCAAGATGTCAGACTAGACCCCAACAAAGAATCCAAAAGCAATCCTTGAAGTTTTATGTACATTGTCTGTTAAGTTCCGGAGATTCGCACTCTTAACTTGCAGTAGTAATCAAGTTTGGGCACCATGAAGAAAATGGCATTTTTACTGATCTTCAGCTATTCGGATTTGGATTGACGTGAAAAAAGCGCGACACTTCTTGATAAAGTTGCTCAGCCTCAAATGGTTTCGACACATAACCATCCATTCCACATTTCTGACACTGTTCGTTTGTAGCTTGAATCACGTCAGCAGTCATGGCCAAAATGGGCACTTTCCAGCTAGAAGCATTTCCATAAGCTTCAACAGGAAGTTGCCCAAGTTGGATACGGCTATTGATATCAGATTCCAGGTCGCGGATTCTCTTTGTAGCTTCAAACCTGTTATTGAATTTTATAGTGTTACCATCAGCTTAAAAGCGATTTAATTGTCAAACATTTAACATAGCTTCTCTAAAGGATACTTGTGCAGAGCAGAAAGTGCGATAAAGGAATTGCTATGATTGGAGAGCAGAAGCATGCCAAAATAAGCAAGGAAAATATAAATTAGCCGGTCTAAAATGGTACATAACATAGCGTTTCTTAAGAAACATACCCATCCATTTCTGGCATCTGAATATCCATGAAACATGCATCAAACTGATGAGGTGGTTTTAAGAAAGTGATTGCCTTTTTTCCACTGTCTGTGCAGACAACATCAGCACCATACTTCTTCAGCGCAGCAGCAGCTACTCTAAGGTTCACATTATTGTCATCCACAACCAAAATTTTTCTCCCTTGAAGGAGCTTGGAAAGAGAAGAACCGGAGAGCTCTCCATTCGTGCAATTCCCTTTGTTACCAACACCCATCGCACGTTGGAGCGATGCAGCAAGCATACTCACCCTTAGTGGCTTCACGATGACAAATGGAGTGGAAAAACCATTGGCTACACCAACTCGGTTAGAATTTATAGCGTTAGCTAATATAAACAGTTTAGGAGGGTCATTAGCATCGATATTTCTTAAGTTTTTGACAAAGAGACTTGACATTCCCAAATCAGTATCCCAGACTTCCTGTTCAATGAGGATCATATTTGTGACCCTATTGTCAGTTCTTAAGTAAGACAAACCTTGATTCAAATCTGAAACCAATTCAGAATGAACTCCAAGTCGTTTCATGTGATACTGTGAGACCCTAGCACGGACAGTTCTTGGGTCAACAATTAAGGCTCTCATGCCATGGAATTCTGAAGAAACAGAGTTTGACAGATTGTTGATTTGTTGGCTTTTCTGCTCATTCCAATTACAGCGGCCATTGGTGAAAACAGCAGTAAAAGTAAAGGTGGATCCAATTTTTGGCAAACTTACAAATCCAATTTCACCCTTCATAAGTTGAACCAAACATTTGCTTATGCTAAGTCCAATACCTGTTCCCCCATGGATGCGAGCAATAGAAGGACCAACCTGCATGAAGGGGGTGAATATACGAGATTGAGCATCTAAAGGAATTCCTACACCAGTGTCTTCTACTGAAACTATCAGATTGATCTGGCCCAGTGAGGAAGATGTGAAAGAAGCGGATCCTTCTTGATTGAAAGCTACAAAATTTCTCCAGCTCTGTCGTTTATCAGCTACAGGCAATCCACTCAAAGTGTGATTTAACGACGATTCCATCTTGAACTCCTCAGATGACTCTATCACTTCCTCGACAAGATGGACCATCACAAATATATGACCTTTCTCGGTGAACTGCAAAAAGACATTATACTTTAGAGAGTGCGAAAAGTATGATCATCCAACCCAAAACCTGAAGTGGGGTGGAGTACCCACAACTAACCCCTTAGATGCTCTTATATATGCAATGTCTAATTATATACATCAGCAGAAGTCCAAGACTCTTTTTTGACCGTCTATATCAATGTGAGTCATTATCTAAGTTGCTCGGACACCGGCGAGGGTGTCTGACACGGGTGCAGATCTAGAGGTTGGATTCTTCGAGATGTAAATTCGAAGATTCGGGGATATGGAGCCTAGTTCAGATACGGGTGCCAGAGATCCGGCTAAAAAACAATTCAAAAATATAAATAAAAATATCTCTAAATTATGAGAAATTTTGTGGTGTACTTGTATAGCTTGTAAAGTGTGGATTTCTTTCTTATTGTCAAGTTATAAATAAAGGATTGATTTCCTATATGAGGTGTGCTATTTTCTTCAAATTTTTCCTACTTTTGGTTCTTATTTCGGGAATCAAATTATATTTTGTCTCGAATTTTTCCGTCTATCATGGTCAAAGTACCCAAAATTATTTGATCAGATCCGATACGGATCCCATACCCGCACCCATACTGTGTCGTGTCGACACGAGTGCGCACCTAAACTGCCGTGTCATAGCAACTTAGGTTATTATATATTTGTGCACCCTACTGGCCCTTAAGCCATACATACTTGATATGAGTCATTCCATATCTCCAGCACTCTCTAGCACATGTAGCTCAATAGTGGACTTTGAATGCACATTTACACATGTGAGAGTTGGTTTACCAAAAGTTGGTGTTGATACACTGTCAAACAATTTAAGCCTTCAAGCTAAAATTGCAAGGAAATTAAGTGGGGCACACAACACCTTTGTAGAATCGTTTAGATGCTTGTTTATCTCCGATACAACAACAATAACAATTGTGTCTTGGTCCCAAGCAAGTTGGGATCGACTAGAATTTGACTCATATCAAGTATATAGAGACACCATCCCTGATATATATATATATATCTTCATCAAAGTGAGTGATATACATATGTATAATAGACTTATTAAAATCGGGCGCAATGTTGGTAACTTAATAAGCAGAACATGACAAAAGCACGTTATTGACTGCACTAGTTACTTCCTTTTTTCTGCAACGCATTCAATTAATTCCTACATAAGAAAAATGCCGGATGGATCTTTAGTAATTTTAGATATCCCTTGACAAGAGAGTTGCTCAAGTGGTAAGCACTCTCCACCTCCAATCTTAAGGTTGTGGTTCGTGTCACCAGGGTAGCAAAGGGAAGTCCTGTAGAGGGGTTAAAAAAAATGCACAAACTCATATATCAACTCCAGTTTTAAACTCAATCAGAGAGTAGTGTTCCTCTTTCGCTTTCCCTTTCTCTCCTAGCTAAGTCAACTCTTTGTCACTGCTATATTTTCTGGGAGCAAAGCTGAAGAGCTATGTTAACTTACTTTGATAGAGTTTCCCATCAAGTTTGTGATAATCTGACGAAACCGTCCTGGATCACCAATGAGCACATCGGGAACCTTATCAGAGATGTAAACTGCCAACTGCACTCAAGAAAAAGAATAATTAGATCACAATAGGAAAAAGAAGATATAGTATTAATAAATGGAAAGTCTAAGGTGTGGAGTACCTCAACTCCTTTCTCTTGAGATTTCCCCGAAAAGAGTGAGAGAACCTCATCCAGAGTAGCTCTCACATCAAAACAGACTGCCTCAAGCTCAAGCTTACCAGATTCTATCTTTGCTTGGTCCAGAACCTCATTTATTAGTGAAACTAAAGCTTTACCACTGGCCTGAGCTGTACTGACATAATCTTGTTGTGTCACGTCTAGATTGGTGTCCATAAGCATATGAAGCATGCCTGTGAAACAGTGTATACATGTTTATCCTAATACTCCGATATCCTCTAAAATATACTAAGAGTAATGACGCAGCAAATTGCAAATTTTAAGACTCACCAAGAACACCATTCATGGGGGTCCTGATCTCGTGGGAAACGGTAGCGAGAAACTACAAGATAGAGGTCAATTTAGGTCATATCCTATAACAAGTGTCGAAAAAATTTAGCGAAAAAAGAAAAACCATATATACCTGTGATTTTGCAACGTCAGCATCCTCAGCACGCTTTTTCAGCACCATCATCTCATGATAATCATCCTCAACTTTGGCTATTCTGTTTATTGTTGCATGAAATATTTGACCAATAAGCAATGCAATTACAAGAATTCCTGTCGCAGTTGTGATGCCCAGCCAAGGCCATGGTGGTTTCTGTTTGAATCTGAAAAAAAAGAGTAGCAATCTCGAAGGATTCAATCTTAAATTCAAATCTTTAGTGTCCATATCCAGTTAAGTGAAAAATGACAGGAATCATGATTATACACAAAGACGACATCCAATGATGAAATCACAAAATCACCTGCAACGCATCTCATGCCTTCTAAATGGATCCCCAAAGTTGAGGGCACTGACATGCTCCACACCATCACTTGACACATTTGAACCATACATGCTAATAGGGTGGGAGATATTAGTTGTATCATACACATTTACAAGGATAGTTTGCTTGCTTGCAAGCTGCTGAAGAAGCTTCTCTACAAGTGACTCAATGTCAAGGACTCCACCAAGATACCTGCTTCGAAAGGAAAGAAGCTTATAAAATAGTCACTTAATTAGCTAACATAATTTGGTCACGAGAAGTCATCAGGTCCCTTCATGAATTTCCTACTTGATAAGTATTCCAGAATATTAGCTTACTCCAAAACGTGAAATTCTAAAATGCTGAACAAGATCATTATCTTTTGTCTTTCTCTGGCAGTTTTTAGATTCTATTCCCACTATGTAAGGGGCAACATATTGCAAAAGTTGAGTAGTCAATGAGTGATTGTATAAAGCAGATGGCAATACCCGTCAGTTGCTTGGATCCTTTCATTTGGAGTTGCATTAGAAGGAAGATCAGTTTTGTAAACTGCAAATGTCTTTATCACTCCAAGGCGGTTTGTTTTAAGTAGCCTGAAGGGAGCAGTGAGAACACCCTTTCCTGATTCCCTCGCACGTAAAACATTCTCGCGATCTTCCTGTTTGGCACAATCATTTATAAGGGTCTTGCTCTTTGTACTTCCCTTTGCATATGTGTGAGCGTGTGGCAGATTTTAAAATAACTACATCTAGCTATCTAATAACACACATTCAGAGAATACTTGGGAAGATTTAACAAAGAAGTTACCTCTCCAGAGAGCATATCAACAGAAATTACATGTGCAATAGTATCCTGTGCAAAAATAACAGGGGCATATTCCGCCTGAACTGGTGATGGCTCCAGGCCATCTCTATCATACTCGTCATCTTTGTGAACTGGAGTTTGTTCAAGTGTATCCATTCTCCTAATACTCCAACCTTGTTGCTTCTCAAACTCTTTTCTTTCTGAGTGGAGCACTCTTACTGCATATGCCACCCCACTTGTAAGAGGCCTCTCGAACGCTGTTCTTTCTGTATATCTTGCAAAAGTACCCTGCAGGCACAAAGTTTTTGGGCATTTTAGAGAATTATAGAGAAAGATTACTAAGCTGGTTCTATATGCCCAATGTAAACTAATAGCCTGTTTGGCCAAGCTTCTAAAAGCAACTTATTTTGAGAAATACTTTTTCTTAAAAGCACTTTTGGTTGAAAATCAGTTTGTTTTTGGCTAATTAATTTTAAGAGCAACAATCCATGTTTGGCCAAGCATTTAAAAAGTATTTTTAAGTGTTTTTCAAAAAGGTATTTTTTTTTAGGAAAAAAACCATTTTTTCCGGCTTCTCCAAAACTATTCCTGCTTCTACTCAAAAACAATTTTATTTTACTTCTAAAAGCTTGGCCAAACACTTCAACAATGGAAAAAAAACAATTTTTTGAAGAAAAGTGCCTTTGGCCTTGCAAAAGCTTTGGCGAAACAGGCTATAAGAACACCTTGAAGACTAATAGCAAAAGATTTAGACATTCAATTTCAAGTCTAGGAGTTCAACATATAAGTGACAAAGAAAAAACACAAGAATTTATGGTTTAGAGTTCACCATAATTTTAGTGCTAAGAAGTTACTAAGATTTGAACAATAGTAATAAAAAAGTTGTAAAACCAATAATTTAGGATGGTTAAAGTATTTTATTATGACCTGATCAATAGCAGAAGGGTTCCTGGCATGGTGGAAAGTAGAGATGAGAATGGACATGGCCTGGACATGATTCATACTAACATTGAACTGATCCTGTAACATCCTAGCCCTCTCATCACACATACTAGCAAGTGTTTCTTTTCTTTTATCAAAAGCTTGAGTGCTCATGTACCAGAATACTGAAAAAGATACAATTATCCAAAATAATACCCATGCTATCAAAAGTTTCCTCCACCACTTTTTTCCTACTACATACCGAGGGTAACAATGGTAAATCTTACCACTCACCTCTGCTATTCCTTCCCACAATTTCATCAATATCTGCTCCCCATCACCAACCAAACTCTTGTTACCATTATTTAGCCAATTCATGGACATCAATGATACTAACCACCAACATAGAGTTAACAGTAAGTTCCCCAATTTCAAACCGAACCCAATTACATGGATCAAACTCATCCAACAAATAATAAGCACCAAGTGAGTCAATTTGATGCTATCTTCTTCAAATTATAGGAATGCTTAATTTTTTTTTATAAAGAAACAGCAAAAAGCCAAAGAAAGAATCCTCAAGATTAACCAGTAAGCTACTAAAACAAAGCTCAAAAAAGAAACAATGGGCCAAAACAAGATTCTCCAAAGGTAATTAATTCTAGTTATCAAATCAGAAACACCACCGAGACATAGATAAAAGCAACAAAAAATTATGATCCCACAGACAAAGAATTTGACACCCCAAGTCTGTAAGCAACTTTTGGAGAATTTTGAGTAATTTCTTTGTGAGTAAATATGTGTAACCTTAATTAATAATACTGAGAAAAAAAGAAAAGAAAAGAAAGAGTTTTGGTTGGTATCATAAAAACACTAAAACTAAGCTATAAAGAATCTGTAAAAGGAAAGATGAAAGGAATATGGTGGTGGTGGTGGTAGAAATGTCTGCTGCCACGGTCTGTTATCTCTCTATCCAATTTCTGTCGACATCCAAAATTAAATGAACATATTCCCATTATAATAAAAAATATAGTATGAGTGTAGAATATTTTAATGAAGGGCAGAAAAGTATACTTCCACTCACCAGGAAAATGACTTTTATTTAATTGAATTTCCTTTTTTTTCTTTTTAATTAGCTTTTTGTGTTCATATCGCCTTATCTATCCACACAAGACAAGTCCTATGGTTACACGCCAAGTTGTTAAACTCTATTCCTTGTACGCTTCTAAATTCTGTATTTACAGTTTCATCCTTGCATGTGGAGCTATATATCATGAATGCCATCTACGAAAGTAAAAATAAAAGAACATCAAATATAATTATTCTTTTATTTTATAGAATTTTGCGCTCTTGTATTATACACTAACACATGATAAATTTAATCCTAATCCAAGTTTCAGTCTGATGCTTGGGGCGTAAAAATATTTACAAATTTAAATTACTGTTAAAAGGTAATTTTAAGTAACTTTAATTAATAGCATTAATTGATAACCTACAATAATAACTAACATATAAAAATAATAATTACATTCTCAATGTATGTATCACAAACTTTCTTTATATACTTTCGTATGTAGTTATTAACCCTTTTCAACTGCTACTGGCTAATCATTATTTTATGTAAAGATAGTTACAACGCCTAAATAATTATAACGCTCTCGGGAGAATCTGTATATATAACTTTAGATTGTGATTGTTTTGTAGAGCTTCGTACCTGGAATATTGTAGTGCATTTTGCTGAGTTTAGTATATTTGTAGAACTTGATTTATAGGTCTGGTTAGGAAAAACCATACATACTTAATTTTATAAGATATACATTGACTTATTTTAATGAAATATCGAATTAAATATGCTTTGAACTGGCTGTAGTACTCTTTTATAAGGTATTTCAAATTCTTGAAATTTAAGGTCCTTGGTTTCCTTATAGTAAAAATAGCACGGTATAGCCAGTTTTTGTACTGGTCAATTAAAAATAGCAGTGTTTACCAAGTCAATGAAAAATAGCCACTATTTTGCTGCAACAGAGACCTGTCCCGTATAATACACGGGAGTTTTGTGCATTTGTGTATGAACCCGAATTATGCCAGACCGGTATACTTTGTTGACTCCTGTATAATATACGGGAGATTGGAGTACCGGTGCTCAAAACTCCAGTATATTATACTAGACATTTATACTTGCTAGAACTCTAATGTATTATGTAGGAGTTCCAGCATAATTATACTTGAACTCCCGCATATTATACGAGAGTTCAAGCATAGTTATCTTGGAACTCCCGTATAATATGCGGGAGTTCAAGCATATTTATGCTGGAACTCCCATATAATATACGGGCGTATTTTTCGAAGTGTTTTCGCTCAGATTTATCTTTACATAAAAAGTGGCTAAATTTCTATTACCTTTGAAATTGGCTTATTTTTGAATGACCAGTTGTAAATCTGTTTATTTTTAAATTTCTCCCTTTCTTATATGGTATTGGACAATCCCCACCTCATAAGCTAGGGTTGAGTTAGGCCCAATAGGTTTATCTATTACTTTTTTACACCCTATAGAAACCTTAGTACCCTATTTATCAATAATAAATACCATTTTAAAATATTACATCCTATAAATACATTTTATCCTTTATAGCAAAAAATCTTAATATAGTTACATCCTAAAATTATGGCACCATATATGCTAACTATTATTTTTCTCCGTATCAGCAAAATCCCAATATAATCTCTCTCTGTTTGCATACAATCAGACTCTCTTCTCCTACAAACCCTAGTTTCTTACCCAAATTCTCAATTTTCTGCTCCGCGTCACCAACGTTATCATCAGCTATTATCTGAGTTACTTGCAAGTTTATTTGCTGCATGAACTTCAATATCACATTCAGCACACAAAGCTGCCTCATCAGCACAGCAAATTACAATAGCTTGAGCTTTCTTACATATATCACACTGGATTCTCAACTTAATTCTCTTGCCTCTTCATGTTCAGGACATATCCCTTTGAAGAAAAAAAGGAAATTTTTTGTTTGGAAGCTTTTAAAATGTATTTTCAAGAACTAAAGACTAGATAAATTCTGGTATGTGAAAAGTGTCAGACCAAAGGGCTGGGATTTTTGTAGATGTGTTAGGGGTTGACCAGCTGGAATTAGTGGCTGGCCGCCGGCCGACGAATCCATAGGGATATTTCTCTCTCTATATCGCCCAAATCGTCTATTTGTATTCAGTTGTATTCGAATGTATTCTTCAGCTGTATTCACTTGTATTCAGGGCTAATCAGTTGTATTTAACTATTTTATTCAGCAGTAGTTAGTTGTATTCAAGTGTTGTATACAACTGTATTCAGTTGTATTCAGTTATATTCAACTATTTTATTCATTAGAAGTTAATTGTATTTTATTGCATTCAAGAGTTTATTCAGCTATATTCAGTTGTATTTTTGTTGTATTCAAGTGTTTTATTAAGATGTTAAGGTGTATTTTGTTGTATTCAACTGTATTATTCATATGTATTTCTCTTTATTCAACTATAATCTTTATTATGTATCTTTCAAATACAGATTAACGAGGGACCGTTTTAGTTCTTGAGTGAAATTAGGAGAATATCATGTGATTTTATTTTCTTCTGTTTTTAGCACAAATACGTTACTGTATTTAATGTTAATGTCGCTTAAATACAGCTAAATACATGTCAAACTTAGCTGGAATTTCAGATTTTACGCCTATATTTTTTGTTGTATTAATGAATACAACAACTTAAATACATGAAATACATTATATAAAAATATAAAAGGTATTTATAACACGTAATATAGTAAATAGTATCTATAAATGATTAATTAGACAAAAAAGTAATGCTTTATAAATAATTGTCTTATATTGATTCCTTATTGAAAACAAATTTTCCTCTAACTTTGTGATCGATATTTTTGACACTTTGTAATGTTAAGTATGTGTTAGTACTTAAAATATAGTCTTCCTTCTATTACCCACCACATTAAAAAAAAAAAAAAAAGTGCATAGGGTAAAAAGACAAATACAGACAATAAAACTTCTTGTTGGAACCAACTTCTTTGATTAATTTGATTGTTGCTTTACCAGCTTTCTTTTGATTAATAGTAAAATAATCCAAATATTAGACAACCTAGTGAGGTGAGAAAGTTGGTTGGCCAACCTTCTTTAGTACTTAGCTGTATTGTAGTAACCTTTTCTCTTCTCCTTTCTTGAGCCTTTTTTTTATGCTCAGAAATTAATAAAGTAAAACGAAGAAAAAAAAAGAGAGTAGATTGGATATGTTGTGGCATCAAAGTGATGGCAAACTAAGATGACTCGACAGGCATATAGTACTATAACACAAGCATATAGAGCGGCGGAGCCAAAATTTATATAAATGGGTGTCAAAATCTAAATAAAAAGCCAAGAAAAATAAAAATTATGCTACAATAGGGAATGAAATTTGTAATCTTCTATCATTTTTAATATCCCTTGACCATTACACAGAGAGTTTGTCTTGTGTCAAGGTTATCAACCCATTATATATATTTAATTTATATAAAAATACAATGTTATTTTCTGGCGAAAAGGTGTATGTCACGACCCAAAACCCGGTCTTTATAGCGCCCAGCACATTGCTAGGCCAGCCTGACCGACCATTCATAACACAGAGTACACTTGGCGAAAAGGTTTCAAAAATACCCTCGGGCCCGCTTCTCAAAAAATTACAAAAGTTACATTTTCAGAATCCTTATCTCGATACAAGTCCATACATATAAAGTTTATCAAAATTGGACTCCGTTTGTCTATTCGAATCAATGATTTTCAATAACCGAGGCCTAGAGCAAAAACCCTCCATTAATACACCTCCAATCCTCCATTTCCATATGTTAACTCCATAATTTAACAATATAATAACATAAATTGAGTCCATGAGTGCTTACATTATGAATTCCCTCGATTTCCTCCTCAAAATCGCCTAAATCGCCTCTTAGATCAAAGCCCCAAATGTGTTATAACTTCTGAAATTTCGGACCCTTCTTTTTCATAAATCACTGACGACTTTCGCTTTTACGATCCCAGGCTCGCTCCTGCGCGAGTGCTTCTGTGAAAAAACATGTCGCTTCTGCGACATTTCATTAATGGGCCAGGACCGCTTCTACGGCTAAGGTCTCGCACATGCGAGACCGCACCTGCGACTAGCCGTCCGCTTCTGCGGAACTCCCCTGGTCAACCCTTGATCGCATCTGCGACCATTATGTCGCTTCTGCGGGGCCGCTTCTGCGGTTCCCCATCCGCAGAAGCGAAACTCCTGCTGCAATTCATACCAGCAATTCAAAAACTCCAAAATTCATCCGGTTGACCCAAGGCCCCCGGGACCTCAACCAAAAATACGAATCCACTTTAAATCATCTCACGAACATGTTCCAATCATAAAAACACACCCTCAAACGCACGAATCATCAAATTAAGACCAGTTCAAGCCTAAGATTCAACCAAAACTTCCGAAACCTACATTCTATCAAAAGTCCGACCAAACGATGTCCGACTGACCTGAAAATTTGCAGACATATCCAAAATCACCTAACGGAAGCTAATGCAACAGTCGGAATTCCATTTCGACTCCCGGATCAAAATCTCACCTATCGATCGGATTTCGCCAAAAATCCAATTTAGCCAATTCAAGCCTATTTCTACACCGGACCTCTAAATTCAATTCTGATCGCTCCCCTAAGTCACAAATCACCTCCCGAAACTAACAAATCATCAGAATTCGATTCCGAGCCCTCTAACCACATAGTCAACTTCAGGTTGACTTTCCATAAACAAGCTTCACTCTAAAATGTTATATGCCTTATTTTCAACCAGAATTAATCCCAATTTACCCAATAGACTCTAACACAGTTATAGAAACATAAAACACATAAATGAAAGGGGGGTAACGGGATGGTAATTCTCGTGACGACGGACCGGATCGTCACAGTATAATTGACACCCTTAAACAAGAGTAGCTCCACCCCGAGCAGAAAGCCTACCGTTTCTATGTTGCGAACTTACTGCAGTGTTTTTTAAGATTGCTTCTTATTTTATTTTGTTCCACTCTATTTATTCGTCCGTCCTCGTCGTATAAAAAGTTATAACATAGTCTCTCTAATTAATAGTGAATTTAGGAGACATGTTCTTATGCGACTCTTAACAATTTATTCACTATCTTAATATTGTAGTCCCCAAATATTTTCCTACCTATATCTTTATATAACTTAAAGAGATGAATGGTATGATAAGATTAACAATATATTACTTTTAGTTTGTTCATTGAAAATATAATAAATATTTCTAAAATCTTTATTCTAAGTGTAACTTTGAAAAAGAAAATTAACTCCTTAATATCTAAAAAAACATGTAAAATATTGTGAATGACCGCACAAATAAAAAGATTAAAAAATCAATTAAAATGGACCACAAGGAATATACAATTATGGATGGAAGTTGTGAGTCTCTTAGGCTAGAATTTATTCGTTGTTTGATTCTTTAAATACACCTTTAACTAGATCTAGATTTCTAAATGGTTAATTAATACGTTTCTACTATACGGTCATTGGTGGTAAAATGGTTTAAAGAAAATAGTTAATCATTCATATTATCCACTAAAATATTAGTTGGATAATGAACTTTTTAAAAATGGATCAAATATGGATAAGAATCATATTATCCATTTAGAAAAAGGATAACCCATGAAACCAATGGATAACTAATTAATGAGTAATATTTTTGTAAAGCCTCAAATTGGGGTTCCTCAAGTTATGGGGTCTAAGAATTCTCCTGAAAAAGATCATATATAAGAAGTCATGGATAATATGGGTAACCCATATTATCCGTCGAATAACCCGTTTTTTATCTGTATTAAATATGGATCGAGTCGGATAATTGATCCGTTTTTTTTATTACTCATTTTTTACCCGAACCACATCCGATCCGAACTGCCTGTTTGCCACGACACTCCATATTTTCAAAGAAAAGTCTAGTATTGAATTAAAACAAGACAGTTTTTTTTAGACTTCACATTTCAATGATTTGGTGTCATTTTTTTTCTTATTCGGTATTTGATATTTGTGTTGGAGTCCAATTATATTCAAATATATATATCATATAAGGCCTCATTCAGAAAAATACTTTTTCTAAAATAAAATTTATACCCAAAGCTCGAATCCAAATCTCTAATTAACGAAACAGCAGCGTGCATCATATTCTTTGGTGATGTGATCTTGTGTCATTATTGGTGAATAATGTATCATAAGTTGCAGAATGGTAAATATGAAAAAAAGGTAGGGGTAAAATAATGAACGATGCAAAGGAGTCCTCTTTGTGAGGAAGTGATTAGCCCATCACTAAAAACACTCTTCTTTTTTTAGTGTTGTGTAGGGGAGGAGAGGAGACGACAGCGACGTGCCACGTCAATCCAACGGTTCTCTGACTTCTGCCCAATTACAAGCTACCAACATTTTAATGCGCACATAAGCTACGTGTCGTCTCTATTAAAGGAGAGAAAAAGAGCAAAGGCATCTATTAGCCACGTGGCCTAATGGGGTTTGTTTTTGCTGGCTATACGACAAGGACACTACTCTAATGCTTATCCACTTCCACATGGCGTTCCTTTGAATTTTTGCAAGATAAAAACAAATTTCAGTTTTTGAGTCTGAAAAAATGTTTATTTGAGAAATTTTTATTTTTCTTTTTTAAGAATTGCAAGATCAGATTCTTAAATTGTTAAAACACTTTTCAAACTTTCTTTTCTTTTGCAAAATAAACACTTTTTCAAAACTCAGAATTGAGTCTCTAAAAGTTATTTTTACAAAAACTCAAACAAAAGCCACTGTTTGAAATGATACTTTTTTTTATGTCATGAAGTGCTGTTTCTCATTTTTCTTCCTCTTTTTTCCTCTTTTTTGATATATTATCTTTCACAATCCACACTGTTTTTTTTCAAGGTTAAGATTAACATGTAAATTATCTTTTCTTCACTTCATATATCTAAAATAAATTATTGTTATAAGATAAATTACACTTTTAATTATGCTAAGTTGACATTTTGGAATTCGGATCAATTCCGAAGAACACATAAGAAAGAACTTTTAATTTCAGTATTCCTTTTTAAAGTTCGTGAATAGTATATAGCTATTCGTAACCAATATTGAAGTCTCAGAAATTCAATCTAGTTCGGTTTCCGAATCCAAGTCCGATAAATTTTCCAACCAACAACTATTTGGACGAATTAAATTAATTTGATTAGCTTACGCTTTGGTGAAGTGAACAAATGCGAATCAATTTTGTTCTTGTTTTACCTTAAAACATAGCCAATTTGCATACAAATTACCCTCTTTTTCAATTTAGATAACAATTTCGTTTATCAAGACTTAATTTGATTAAGTTTAAAATTAAACGAGATTAGTTTAGTTTAGTATTTAAAATTAAAATTTAAATATTTAAAAAGTACGCAAAAAATGCTATAAGTTGTAATTTTTCTCATGTCAATAATGATAAAAAATATATTTTAAAATATTGGTCAAACTTCACACTGTTTAATACTCCATAAGCAAAATATGTTATCTAAATTAAAATAGAGAGAGTAACGATTAGGAAGAATGTCATTGTTTATCCGTAAAACGGTACAATTGAACTTATACGTGGTTTATAGATAAGTGAATTAATTTAATACTAAAATAATAGATGAATTAAACAAAAAAGTAATACTTAGCCTTGAGATGAAAAAAAGTATAATAATCCGAGAGCAGGGCTTCTGACGACAACAGTAACGATATCAGTAAACAAGAAGATAAATATTGGGCTTTGAATAGAATGTAACATATGTTTTCCAGAAAATTCGTATCCCGTTCAATGATAATATAGCTCACTACTTATAGTTGCACCTAGGGAACAATGTCCTAGGATCAAGCCCCTATTTAATGTCAATTATAGGCCATTGAAGAATGTGTAACGTCAGGCAATGAATGCCATATTTCTTGTAACGGGCTGTGTACTTAATGCTGTAGAGAATTCCTCACTAAATGCTAATGGGTGGCAGGCATTTATTTTATCTTTATGAGTATCTTTCTCTCTGGTAGTAGACGAGATCATTGCCTCAGATTCAACTATCTTCTATTTTCGGCTCCACGTGTCACTTCCTCATGCGATTATTTAATATAAACATATTTTACCATATACATATAGCCCCCTACTTTCCGGTGGCATAACTTTGTGTCATGGGAAAGTTGGTAGAAATACCTTCATTACAGAAAAATTCACTGACCCCCTCTGAAAAGTTTTTGACGGTTGATTAGATGCACGTTTCTCTGCATTTAATGCCCTGAATGCACGTCATCTCATGATTTAGCATCGCTTTTGCCGATTATCAAGATAATTATGGCCACGATTTTAGCCGCCTATACCTTTACTTATACACATCAACTTCCTTTATTTACACCTCATAATACTCTAAATTTTCTCAAAACTTTCTTTACTCGACTCCTACTTCGTTTTTTTCTTTAACTCTCTTCTTTGAGAGAAAACCTTCCTTTTGATAAAAAATGGCATCTTCTCCCAAAAACCCTACTTCTTCAAAAAACCAAAGGTATAGCTATTGATGTTGCTCCTCCTACGATGAGTGCCATCATCCCAAAGAGTCTAGTTACTACCAAAGATTTTAAAGAGAAATATCGTTCTACTCACCCTTGTACATGGGTTGTTAGTGTATGTCTTTCTTTCATCCGTTCTTCCAATATACCTATTGTGAAGGAAGACTGCCATTGTCAAGATTTGGGAATTATCGCTCCCGATATGGCGGAGCGGATAACCTTACCTAAGAAGGGTTTTACATATTTTTACATATATCCATTCACTTTGGGAGTGTTTTCTTTGAGTGAAGAGCTTGACTCCGTCATCGTTGAGTTCTGCCTCCGCTATCAGGTGTGCTTGGCACAAGTAAGTTCTTGTGTTAGGAGGACAATCACTTGTCTTCGGAGAAGAGCTATCCCTAGCTCGAGTGATGAACCTCTATTACCCTAAGATCTTCCGCGGGGGAATGAGAAATTTTAGCAAGAGTGGCCACCATGCTCTGCTATCCATCATGGATGATGACAACGACCGTGGATCGATGGAAATGTTCGTTTCAGTCGCCACCAGTGACTTCATCCCGGCCACAGCCCCAGCCTTTCTAGAATCATGGAACCTCACTCATATGTCTATAATTAGTTTTTTCTTCCATTAAAGATCATTCCATATCGTTATTGCCCTTCTTCTTTTACTTATTTCATCGACTCGATGGGTTCCACCTAAGGTTGAAAGCTTGGACCAATCGGTCTAAAACATTTGGATGTTACCACGCCTGAAACCCATAGGTGAAAAGAATTGTCCCTTAAATACGAGTGGAAGACCAAAAATATCATGGTAAGTTGAACTCATTTTTTTTTACATTTTCATATAAGGAAGTTATTTGACATTTCTCTTCTATTGAACTTAGTCTCCCCTAAGTCTTAGTTGTCGTCCCCCAAGGAAGATATTTTGGCTAATATTGCTGATATGGTGAGGCTGCTGCAGGAGGCTTTTACATAGACATGTATCTCTGGGCCTGCTTCTGGTACGAGTTCTTCTTCTTGGACTCTCTGTCGGAGAACAAATAACCAAAGAGAAGACGTTCTTCTGCGGTCGAGGGAAAGAATAAGAGGGCGACGAATGTCGCTCCTAGATCATCTCCGGAAGTTGTGGTGATGAGCCCCCACCTAGGTCGGCCGTAGATACCCCTGATGATTGACGATGATTGGGAAGACAATGAGGAGGGTGATTCTTTACATAGAATACGATGGCCTTCCTTAGCTCAACAGACGACTCAAACTGTTGTATTAGTTACACTAACTGAGGATAATGCCTCAGCGCTTTGGAGATTTTGAGATGGTGGAAAATGCCAACTCCCGTTTTTAGATCCTAGTAAATGTACCTGGTACCGCGAGGCTGGGTACCGGGTCCCTTCCGTATTCGGCTGACGAGCAACCAACAACCAGCATTGTGCTTGCCAGAACCACTTCTCATCCTTCAATACCATCAACTTCATTCATCTATTTCTTCACCAACTCTTCCTTTACCACCAACAACTGCTACATCAACTCTCCCTTTACATTGGAAGATCCATCAGTAAATATTGTCCAAATTCATGATTTTGATTCTGACACCACCACTTCTTCTTTGGGTGCCAAGGGTAACAATCTTGCACTGAAATTGGCCACAAAGTCAGGCCAAACTTATGACTTAATCATAGTCATATGCTTATATTCTATATAAAATTCACTCATTTCACTGACCCACTTGGGTAGCCTACCAAAAAGTTTTGGTGTATGAAGGATAGTCTGCAGGGGAAAGGTGGTCACCACAACTATCAGGTGACATTGGAAGCAAGGACTTAGCTTTCGGCGGTGACTATGAGAGCTAAGGCCAACTTCACCAGATATGCGAGTTTCTGCCCTGGTTAAGATTCTGCTAACTTAATAAAAGGGAGATTGTGTACCTTCGTCCTCACGGACCAAAATGGTGCTTATTGCTACCTCCGAGACTTCTTGGCAGATTAATAGTTTTCTGCTTTCCTACAACTTCGATAATAAGGAGGACTTGACAAGTACCTTTTCAAATCCCTCATAGATTGATGGCATTCCAGGTTTCATTCAAAGTTGTTCTTGTTTTTGAGTATCGAGAAGAAATAATGGCATTTCTCTGAAGATCGGGATATCTTTGATGGATTTGATTTTATCGTCTTAACCTCATTTCTCCCAGTGAGCCTTTGAATATCTTTTACGCTAGATAGCTGGTTCGAGATATCTTTGATGGATTTGATTTTATCGTCTTAATCTCAATCTCCCGTTTGTAATACCAGGAATCCTAGGAACTTTCTGGTGCTGACCCCGAGCGCGTAGTTCTTGGGGTTAAGCTTCACGTTATGATTCCTTAGGATGTCAAACGTTCCTTGCAAGTGTTTAAGTTGATCACCTACATTCAAAGACTTAACAAGCATATCATCTATATAAACTTCCATGGTTTTCCTTATTTGTTTTTCAAACATTTTGTTTACGAGCTGCAAATAAGTGGCTCAGGCGTTCTTTAGCCTAAAGGACATCACATTATAGAAATATGTGCCGAAATACTTTATGAATAAATTTTTTCGTGATCTTTGGGTTCATCTTAATTTGGTTGTACCCGGAGTAAGCATCAAGGAAACTCATTAACTCATACCCAGTTTCTATATCAATTTTTTGATAAATGTTCGGCAATGGAACGAGTCATTCGGCACACCTTATTTGAGTCCTTATAGTGTGCGCACATGTGAAATATTATTATTATTCTTTAGAACCACTAATATGTTAGCTAGCCAGTCTGGATACTTTAATTCTAGGATTAAACTGATAGCAAGTAGGTGATTTACCTCTTCTTTAATGAATTATTTTTTGGCCTTGGCAATAGGACATTTTTCTGTCTTAACAGAGGAATGCTGGGATCCGTTCTTCTTTAATGTTCCTTATAGAGGACACCAACTCTACTAAACTGACATTGGAATTATATTCTGAAATTTTGGTGTAGGAAGAATCTCGAGAACCCAATGTTTCCTTGTCGTGTAACGATATCTTGTTCCGACCGCGAGCAATTCTTATATTAGTAAAGAACCTTTCCGCTAACCAAAAATCTCTGCAGCATCCTTCGGACCGTTCATAGGGCAAAAACTAGCTCCTCGAAGACTGTCGATCTGTGTTGAAATCGCCTTTTGATTTATCTTTATTCTTGTATCGGTCTCGACCCTTGACCGATGCTAATAAGTTGAGTTGATCATCCTCAATCCTTATCTTTGACTCGTACCGGTTGTAAACATCCGCCCAAGTTGTCACTTGGAACTCGAGAAATCTATCTTTCAACTTCTGGGAAGCATCAAAACTTCTTGAATTCAAACCCTTTATGAATGCTTCAACCGCCTATTCATACGGACTGATCGGTAGCAACATCCTTTCGTTCTGGAACCGAGTTGCAAAATCTCACAGCAATTCAGACTTTCCTTGTGCAATCCTGAATATTTCAGCCTTTCGGGCATGTACCTTCCTGGTCCCAACATGGGCCTTAATGAAAGCATCCGTGAGCATTTCGAATGAGTCTATATAATGCTTGGGGAAAAGATAATACCACGTTAAGGCTCCATTTGTAAGAGTCTCTTCGAATTTCTTCAGCAAAACTAACTCGATATGGGAAGCCAAATCGCTCCCCTTCACCGCCTTTGTATAGGTGGTGGATGCTCTTGAGGATCTGAAGCCCCATCATATTTCATCACATAAGGTATTTTAAATCACTTCGTGATCAATTTTGGTAACGCGCTTTGTTTGTACAATAACTGAGTGTACTTCTTTAAGCCCGTCCCTTTCAGCACTGGTGCGCCCGAAATTTAGTCCATGCGGGCGTTTACTTATCTTATAAATCGTATGAGTTTGCTTTTTATGGTATCACTCTTGTCGTTGACACCAGATCCGCTCTCCCCGCCCCATCGAAGTCGAACTCTCGTCCCTGGGTGTTGTTGTCGACCCTCTGCGCTATTTGATTTGCGAGAGCACCAGGAGGAACTAGACCTCGTCGATAAGCGTTATTGGAAGCACCCGATAATGCCTGCTTCAACTCTATCATAACCTTATCCTACTGTGTGAGATGGCCTAAAATGGAATAATGTTGCTCCTGCAACACCCTTACCGCTTTGATGATGTTCTCTTCTTCAACATCATCAGGAGTCGCCTCTTGAACATGGCATGGGTACCGTCTTCCATGGACGTGTGTGGCCTCATTCCCCTCAGTACGAATATCGCTGATTGATTCCTCGTGTTGAGGTTTATTTCTTTGGGTCTCAAGGATGTGTGTGTTTTTAACACCATTATTTTGCTATGATTTCTTGCTAAGAACAAATAATAAAATATGTTAGTAAAAAATACAAGGATTAACTTAATTACACAACTTATAAGCCCCACGGTGGGTGCTAAACTATTTATCCGTAAAACGGTATAATTGAATTTGTGCATGATTTATAGATAAGTGAATTAGTTTGATCCTAAAATAATAGATGAATTAGACAAAAATATAATACTTAGCCTTGAGATGGAGATAAAGTAGCAGAAATTATAATTCCGGGAGCAGGGTTTTTGGGGACAACAACAATGATATTAGTAAACAAGAAGATACAATTATATTGAGTTTTGAATAGAGTGTAGCGTATGTTTGCCAGAAAATTTGTGTTCCTTCCTATTATAATAGAGTTCACTATTTATAGCTGCACCTAGAGAACGAAGTCCTAGGATCAAGCCCCTCTTTAATATCAATTATGAGGACAATTGAAGAATGTGTAATGACACGCAGTGAATGCATTTCCTTTTAACGGGCCGTGTACTTAATGTTGTAGAATATTTCTCATTAAATTCTACCGAGTGAGAGATATTTATTTCATCTTTATGAGTATCTTCCTCTCTAGTAACAGACGAGGTTGTTGCCTTAGGATTCAACTATTTTCTATCTTCGGCTCTACGTGTCACTTTCTCATACGATTGTGAACATATTTTACCCTATACAACCATCACACATTGTATTCCTCCACTAATTTTAACACCTCTTCGTCTAACCTTTACCTATTGATTAAGAAGGCTAGCTTAGGTGGCAAGGTTGTAAATGTTGTATTTTCTTAATGTAGCGTGTGAACAGAAAATAGAGAGAAAAGATAAGGTGTAAAGTAAATTTTTTGAAAGTTTCGCTTTTACTAATGAATATTGTCCCTCATCGAGAAAAGGAATTAAAATCCTTGTGCTTATATAACGAGCAATTTTTCAAGTTCTTAAAGAGTTGAAAAGAAGGCAAGCCTCGAGTCGTCATTATTTACTTTTGGATTTAAATTTGGTCAAATAATTTGACCGTTTTTTTAATTTTTTCTTTTTCGTTACTTTTTGCGCATAATAGAGTTTTCGAAAAGGCATCTTCACACCCTTTCAACTTCAACTTGTTGACTATAAATTCAGAGGCTTGGCTTTGTTTTCATCACTGAAATACAATAAATCTCACATCTCTTCTCTATGTTTTTGTACATTTTTTCAATACAAAATGTAAGTGTCTAGTGTGTGATTTGCTTCGCCATTCGAGTTCTTGACCCTCGAGTGCAGAGGCATAAGGGAGCTTGACTGCAAGACCCACCCATCGAGCATGGACGAAAGTCGGCTTAGTGATCTTATAGTGCCGTGTGGAAGGACCGTCGCTCAACGGATAAACGTTACCTACAGATAACATGCTAATCTTCCCCGAGAGCTCACATCAACGGGAATGTTTGACACCTCGATATCGTCTCTTTGCCATCCCAAAGTACTCTCCCGAATAGGACACAACCTTGTTTTCGAAAAGGCATCTTCACACCCCTTCAACTCTATCATGTTAGTAATAAATTTAGAGGCTTGGCCGTATTTTTCATCACCAAAATCGCAAAACTCACCCCCTTTTTTTCGATGCATTTTTGCTTAGTTGTCAAAAGTAAAACGTCAGTGTTCAGTGTGAGATTTGTTTTGTTATTTGAGTTTGTTGAAGTTCTATAATTTACATTGTCGCTATTACAGAATAATTTTTTATTCTATTATGGAAGAAATTAATTCAACTACGTTGGGCGATAATGAATATATTAAATTCCTTAAGGTACATAAAGAAACTTATGTGCATGGAATATTTTGTATTTTTGGTTTTCGTTAATTAGCGTTTTTTGTTTGTTTGTTTATGGACACAGTTTTACTAACAGTAAATTCAATTCACTGTCGATGAGACCGAATTATCAAATATAGGAATATCCCAGCTCTAACTAAATTTAAAAATAAAGGTTGGCAGGCTTACTTCAACTAAAACTTCTGACAAGTCTTGGTTAATACTTCTTCCCTCCAATATCAATTTATATAACTTAACCTTTCACTAATTAAGAATCAGTTTTATCAATTTCAAAGCTAATCAGCTAGATTAATTGCTTTTTAAGAACTGATACATAGAAATTACACGAAAAATCTTGTAACTGCAATTTCCTTACAGTAAAATGGAAAAATTGCATTTTTGTTATGAATCGAATTCTATTTAGAGTGAATGTTTATGTTGTAGAGAGTTTTACTTTGTGACTAAGTCATATTTCTCCTATGAATAGAGGGGTCATACCCCATTGTAAATCATTCCAAAATTCAATAAGAATTTTCTCCCTACTTTTCTCTGCAATATTGTTCTTGTTCTTCTATATATTATTTTATAACACGTTATCAGCACGAGACTTTAACCAATTGAGTAGAAGCTTTGGAATTATGATTGTCAATTATTTCATGAACTTCTTTTATGATTAAAATTCTGGATTTAAGGTAAGCATTTTACTTTTCTCTTTCAAATTCTTGAAATTCTATAATTTTATTTTATATACAGGCAAAGACAACAAAGTTTGATTATAACTCTAATGGAGTTTTTAAGAAATTACACCCACATGAAGTGGTAAAATTTCTATGTCTTGCCATGATTAAATTCATGTATAATTGTGGGCAAAGAGTTGAAAACCGTCCCATTGAATTTGCTTCATTCTCATTCCCTTTAGAGAATGTGATAGCAGTATGTAATAAGTCTGAAAGAAGACAAAATTATTACCATGAATAATCAATGGATATGGACGTGACAATAGACGAAATTATATCATCATCATTGTGGCAATGAGAACAATAAGTATTCTCAAAATAATCCTTCACTCTGTGAAAGTAATATTTGTCATCGATTTGACATGAGATTTTATAAAGCACATACAGATGATTATGGTCCATTCATGATGAGAATGAGAAAACATCTCATTTATGAATATATATTCATTTTTGGAAGAATATGAACGTGCTACCGGCGGTGAATATACCACACTCACCTCCAGAAGGAGGATTGAGATGATATAAGAAAATAATATCACTATTATGGCATGAATGATCATTGGTCACGTGCCTATTGTACGCCACAATATTTTGACAATGTGATAATTAAAGGACAACAATAATGCAAGAAACATATCTTGCATATAATTTTGGCCATGACCATAATGGTATAAGTTTCTCTTTAAAAGAGATATTCACCATATAAGTGTTGATGATTATGTGGTACTACCAATTAATTGAGAACTCTCGAAGAGCCAATTACCACTATTTTGGAGAAACACAATTGATTACCAACAAGGTATTGTATTGTAGTAAGTCTCAAAGAAACATATTCAGTTTCCAAAGTATATGCGAAAGCAGTTGATTATATTGAGACTATAAATAAAGGAAAGATTTAGTATCTTCTATTACTAACTTGTAGCGGGGTAATATGTATGTGAAAACCTACCCACTTTATTCTCCAATTTGGACTACACTAACAAAAGAATACCACAATGAAGTGGATATTTTATTGATATAAAACCCATATCATAATAAACTTGGAGTTTATTCATAATTGCACACATCATGGTGCAAATCTGAAACTTATCAATATTGATAATTTATTCAGTTGACATAATTGATTTACCCATATCAATTTAAGTATGATGTGCAAAAATAAAGAGAATTCACATGGGTAAATATTAAAGATCTAGAAAGTTCTTTACGAATTCTTTTATGTGCATGTTCTCTTTAATTAATATACCAACTAAAAGTGGGATTGAATCCCATGAATGCTGGAAATATCAGAGGTGATATGTGCCCATTCACCCGCCATGTATACCACATAAGATGCATCTATGTGATTGTTACATGTGCAATTATTATTAACCCGCAACCTGGCTGGTGTGTGCGAGGTAACTTGCTCAATAATTTAATTTAGAGCATAATTTCCAGATTTTCTATTCAAGAAGTTCATCTTGATAAGTTGGTTTACATCACAGCTGGTTTAGCAAAATAATTTATTGAGTGCCTCCACTTAATAGCTAAACTATTGCTTATGAGAACAAAGTTTATATATATCAGTTTGATATACATTATATACGAAAGTATATTATTTTCTCCCCTCATAAGTGGTTCAGGGTCAGGAACCAAATAATTCCATCTTATTATTACTGATGTGTGGTGTATATTTTGATTAACACCATGACACACAAAGATGAGTTCTCAAAGTTGAGGAAACAAATTAGTATTTCTAACATGAGGGGGAGACAAGATACAACAGTTGAGAAAAGTTACGAGGAATGAATTATCGTTTCTGCATCTAGATCCTTGAATAAAATAAAATGAACTTAAAGTTCATAAAAGGATAATTCATGTGCAATTTATTGTAAAGCATGCCAGACGCATTTGCTGACCCAAATAAAGTAACTATATTCTCAGTGCAAATGCTCATATTAAGTCCTAGAAGGACAAAGTCTATGGTAAGCTAAAGCGTATAGACAATTGGTTTCAAATAAACTTCTTGATAAATAAGATGAGCAAACGATCATAATAAAGGAGGCAAGTGATCTAGAAGATCACATGAAATTACACTTCATAATATCTCATGAGAGATTTAGGTACCTGAATATATGAATGAAGAGATCTCTATGTTATGTCGTTATGAAAATATATTGAAACTGATATAAAATCTTTGTTGACGTCAACCTTCAAGAAGCTATTGCACGAGATTGGGATGCGAAGGCTTAAGGATGTGAATTGATGCTCTCATCATGGGGAGTTAATGCGCATTGCACTCTTTTTCCCTTAAAAGGTTTTGTCCCACTGGGTTTTCCTTGCGAGGTTTTTAATGAGGCAACCAAAAGGCGTATTGTAGATATGTGTACTCTTTTTCCTTCTCTAGAATTTTTTTCCCGCTAGGTTTTATTTTAGTTAAGGTTTTAACGAGGCACATTATCATTGAATAGACATTCAAGGGGGAGTGTTATTAATCGAATTCTATTTAGAGTGAATGTCTATGTTGTAGAGAGTTTTACTTTGTGACTAAGTCATATTTCTCATATAAATAGAGGGATCTTATCCCATTGTAAATCATTCCAAAATTCAATAAGAATTTTCTCCCTACTTTTCTCTGCAATATTGTTCTTGTTCTTCTATTATTTTATAACAATTTTAAAGTTTTAGTCAAATTTTGTTTAGTTCGAATCTTGGAGCTCGAAAAATATCAAATCCATTGAGACGCAAGGTTACAAATTAGCAGCACAATAAAAGCATGAGTTTTTGGTTTTGGAAAAATACCAAAAAAACATGAAAGAGGAACATTCAAAGAAGGATGACGAAATGGTTCGGTAAGATAGCGCTTCGGATCTTTTTTCCCAAACATTATCATTGTTTATTAGGTAAATGGTAATTGGTATTGATTCTTTTAGCACATTTAAATACTTCTGCTTTAACCTATTATTCTCTCGCTTTTGCTGCTTGGAATATCTTTAGAAACACGTAATTGTAGTATTTCGTACGTTATACTCCTTTCGGTCCAAAATAAGTTATTTTTTTTTGGATGTTTTCACACATATTAAGAAAATTACTTTTTAGCATTAATTAGCAATAGAATTGACCATTTTAACTTTACTATCTCACATAAACACTCCTAAAACATATTCCAATACTATTTACTCCAAGGACAATGCAGGCAAAACATCATTAAGTCATTCTTGAAATCCAAAAAAATCACTTATTTTGGACCACAATAAAAGGCTACAAAATTACTTATTTTGGACCGGAGGGAGTATATAATAACGTAATATAATAAGGACTTCAAAAATCAACACAACACATAATGTGTTATAAATATATTATATTATGGATGCTCATACTCCGTTGTAAATATGCTTCCTGAAGAAGCTAATTCGTATGTGACTCCGCCGTAAATATGTTTATCTATTTAGTACTCTATTGGAAATAAGCCTCCTGAAGAAGCTTATCATTTCAGTACCCAGTTATGGATAAACATTACCCCCGGAAGAAGATTATCCATAGCGGGTATAATGAGCTTATCCTTTCAGTACTCCGTTATGGATAAACATTACTCTTAGTATAAGATTATCCATATCGGATATAGTAGTAGCTTACACACCAGCTTGGAGTAGCAGCTTACACAGCAGCTTGGAGTAGCAGCTTACACAACAACTTATAGTAGCTTACACAGCAGGTTGTAGTAACAGCTTACACAATAGCTTCCTTTCTTCTATAAATAGAAGGGTTTTCATTTCATTATGTACATCAGTTTGAGTTCAGAATAATATATCAGTCTCTCTCTATACTTGTCTTTACTTTACAATCTTTATTTTATAACACGTTATCAGCACGAGACACTGCGATCTCGAGCAAATATTTTGAAAGTATCTGAGGTAAGAACTTTCTTTTCTTAAATAATGTCAAATCTTTCTAAACTTGAATTTGTAGCCCTGGATATATCGGGCAAAAGCGATATGTCTTGGGTGCTTGATGCTAAAATTCATCTTGATGCGATGGGTCTGGCAGACACCATCAGTGATGAAAATCAGGCATCAAACCAAAACCGTACCAAAGCAATGATATTCCTACGCCATCACCTTGATGAAGGCCTGAAAATGGAACATCTTACTGTTAAAGATCCAGTCATACTGTGGAATAATTTGAAAGATAGATATGACCACCTGAAGATGGTCGTTCTTCCATAGGCACAATATGATTGGACTCATCTAAGGCTACAAGATTTTAAATCTATCAGTGAGTATAATTCTGCTATGTTCAGAATTATTTCCCAATTAAAATTATGTGGTGATAATATTATTGATTATGATATGTTGGAGAAAACTTTCACCACTTTTCATGCCTCGAATATGCTCCTGCAGCAGCAATATCGAGAGATGAGATCTAAAAGATATTGTGAACTTATCTCACATTTTCTTATAGACGAGCAACATAATGGGCTATTAATGAAAAACCATGAAAGTCGGCCTACTGATTCTTGTCCATTCCCTAAAGTGAATGAGACGAACTTCCACCAAGCTAGACGTGGAAGAGGTCATGACCCTAGTCGTGGTCGTGGTCGGGGAAGAAATCCCAATTATGGTAATAATAATGCACCAAAGAACCCTCCTCGCCACCATCAGTGAAAAAGGAAGGAACAAAAGCATGAAGCGGTGCAAACACCAAATACTGAAAGTGCATGTTATAGATGTGGATGAAAAGGGCACTGGTCACGTACCTGTCGTATGCCAAAGCACCTGGTTGAGCTTTATCAAGCCTCCTTGAAAAAGACAGAGAAAAATGCTGAAGCAAATTTTGACTTCATGCATTCAGATGTAGCTGATTACTTTGCACTCCCAGAAGGAGAAACAAGTCATGTAATCGACAGTGAATCTGTAGAAATATAAATATTTTAATTTTTGTTGTTCGTAATAGATAGTATGTCTATGTGATTGTTGTACATAAATAAAAGTTATGTTTTGATGTTTACTATAATATATTTTATTTATGTCATTTTGAAGAATATGGATAATCCTCAAATTATGTTTGGATCAAAGACAAATTATGAAGATATTTGTGTTATTGATAGTGGAACAACTCATGCCATATTCAGGGATCAGAAATATTTTTCTTATTTTCATAAGGAAAAAGCAAATGTTTCAACAATTTCTGGTAATATAAGTTTGATTGAAGGCTCCGGAAGAGCCATTATCTTTTTGTTTAAGGGAACTAAACTTATTATAGACAATCCATTATTCTCCTCCAAGTCCCGAAGAAACTTGTTGAGTTTTATAGATATCCGCCGAAATGGGTATCATGTTGAAACAATAAATGAAATGAACATGGAATATCTTTGTATTATAAAGAATATTTCTAGCCAGAAATGCATTGTACAAAAGTTACCAACTTTATCTTCTGGCTTATACTATTCAAAAATTAGTACAGTTGAAGCACACTCTATCGTAAACCAGAAGTTTACGGATTCAAATACTTTTGTGCTTTAGCATGGCCGTTTGGGCCATCCTGGATCAATAATGATAAGACGAATTACTTAAAATTCGAGTGGGCATCCGTTAAAGAACCTGAAGATTCTTACGAATGACGAATTTTCTTGTGATGCTTGTTATCAAGGCAAACTGATAACTAGACCATCACCAATGAAGGTTGGCATTGAATTCCCTGCCTTTTTAGAGCGTATACATGGGGATATATGTGGACCTATTCACCCACCAAGTGGGTTGTTTAGATATTTTATGGTCCTAATAGATTCATCTTCAAGATGGTCTCATGTGTGTCTATTATCATCTCGTAACCCGGCTTTTGCAAAGCTATTAGCCCAAATAATTCGATTAAGGGCACAATTCCCAGATTATCCTATAAAGGCTATTCGCCTCGATAATGTTGGAGAATTCTCATCTCAAGATTTTGATGATTATTGTTTATCAGTTGGGATAAAAGTTGAACATCCTGTAGCTTATGTTCATACTCAAAATGGCCTTGCAGAGTCATTTATTAAACACCTACAATTGATAGCAAGACCACTACTTATGAAAACGAAATTGCTCACTACTGTTTGGGGCCATGCTATCTTGCATACATCATCACTTATCCGTCTCAGAACGATACATTATAATAAATATTCTCCATCACAATTAGTTTTTGGTCATGAACCAAATATTGTCCATTTACGAATTTTTGGATGTGCTGTATATGTGCCAGTAGCACCACCACATCGCAGTAAGATGGGACCACAAAGAAGGATAGGAATATATGTTGGGTTTGAATCACCCTCTTTTATTCGCTATCTTGAACCATTGACAGGAGATTTATTTATTGCTCGATTTGCAGATTGTCAGTTTGATGAAACAAATTTTCCACAATTAGGGGGAGAGAAAAAGGAATTTAGAAAAGAAATTGTGTGGAACGTTTCATCATTATCTCACTTTGATACACGTACCTCTATATGTAATCAGGAGGTCCAGAAGATCATCCATTTACAGAATATAACAAATCAAATGCCAGATGCATTTACTGATTTGAAAAGGATAAGTCACATATCCCTGCAGAGAATGTGCCTATCTGCATTGATGTTCCAGTAGGACCATCTACTAGCATAAGAGCTAGTGAACCTAAAGCACGCCTGAAGCGTGGTAGGCCTTTGGGTTCTAAGGATCGAAATCCTCGAAAATGAAAATCGGCAAAGGATCAAAGTGATACCATGAAGGGATCTCCTGAAGAGACCCAAGATCTAATTAGTTCTAAGATTCCTGAAGAAATCAACGAACCCGAAGCTCATGTAAGTGAAGAACTTTTCATAAGTTCGACCGGTGATGGAATTAATTTAAATCGTTCTGAAATAGTGGTGGATAATATTTTTGCATATAATGTCGCACTTAATATTATGAAAGATAGTAAGGATCTTGAACCTCGATCTGTCGAAGAATGTCGACAAAGATCTGATTGGCCAAAATGGCAAGAGGCAATTCAATTGGAATTGAAGTCACTTGTTAAAAGAGATGTATTTGTACCAGTTGTTCAAACACTTGCTGGCATAAAACCAGTTGGTCATAAATGGGTTTTTGTGCGGAAAAGGAATGATAAAAATGAAATTTAAAGATATAAAGCTCGCCTTGTTGCACAAGGATTCTCACAACAACCCGGAGTCGATTTAATGAAACATATTCACCTGTTATGGATGCCATAACATTTTGATATCTCATCAGTTTAGCACTACATGAAAAGCTTGAAATACATGTAATGGATGTAGTTATAGCTTATTTGTACGGTTTAAAGCAATCCGGGCGCATGTGGTATAATCGCCTTAGTGAATATTTACTGAAAGAAGGTTACATAAATGATGTTGTTTGTCCATGTATTTTTATAAAGAAAATAGCATCAGAATTTGTTATACTTGTTGTTTATGTTGATGACATAAATCTTGTTGGAACTCCAGAAGAGCTCCAAAAGGCAATTGAATATCTTAAGAAAGAATTTGAGATGAAAGATCTTGGAAAGACGAAACTTTGTCTTGGTCTGCAAATTGAACATTTAGCAGAAGGGATTTTTATCCATCAATCTGCCTATATATAAAGGGTCTTAAAATGCTTTTACATGGAAAAAACACACCCATTGAGTACTCCAATGGTTGTTCGATCACTTGAAGTGAATAAGGATGTGTTCCGACCTCCAGAAGAGGACGAGGAACTCCTTGGTCCCGAAGTAACCTATCTCAGTGCAATTGGTGCACTAATGTATCTTGCTAATGCTGCAAGACCTGACATAGCATTTTCTGTTAATTTACTAGCAAGATATAGTTCTTCACCTACACGGAGACATTGGAACGGGATTAAGCATATATTGCGATATTTAAAGGGAACTCTTGATATGGGTTTGTTTTATGCTAACAAAAATAGTGCAGATCTTGTTGGTTATGCAGATGAAGGTTATTTGTCTGATCCCCATAAAGCTCGATCTCAAACCAGATATGTAGTTATGTATGGAGGTACTGTCATATCATGGCGTTCCACAAAGCAATCTATTGTTGCTACTTCTTCAAATCACGCCGAGATAATAGCTATTCATGAAGCAAGTAGGGAATGCGTATGGTTAAGATCAATAATTCATTTTATTCGAGAAAAATGTGGTTTGGAATGTGAAAAAAGACCCACAATTTTATACGAAGACAATGGTGCATGCATAGCCCAATTGAAGGGAGGATTTATAAAAGGAGATAGAACGAAGCACATTTCACCAAAATTGTTCTACACACATGAACTTCAGAAAAATGGTGACATTGATGTGCAACAAATCCGTTCAAGTGATAATCCAGCAGATTTATTCACTAAATCTTTGCCAACTTCAACTTTTGAGAAGATGGTATACAAGATTAGAATGCGGAGACTCAAATATTTGAAACAAGGATTCCATCAGGGGGGGGGGGGAGTAAAATATGCGATGCACTCTTTTTCCCTTACTAAGGTTTTTTTCCCATGAGGTTTTCCTTATAAGGTTTTTAATGAGGCACCTAGCAATGCGTATTACTAAATATGTATACTCTTTTTTCCTACACTAGGATTTTTCCTACGTGGTTTTTCCTAGTAAGGTTTTAATGAGGCACATTCTCTTTTAATGAACATCCAAGGGGGTGTGTTATAAATATATTATATTATGGATGTTCATACTCCATTGTAAATAAGCTTCCCGAAGAAGCTTATCCGTATGTGACTCCACCGTAAATATGTTTATCTATTTAGTACTCTATTGGAAATAAGCCTCTTGAAGAAGCTTATCATTTCAGTACCCGGTTATGGATAAATATTACACTCGGTAGAAGATTATCCATAGCGGGTATAATGAACTTATCCTTTCAGTACTCCGTTACGGATAAACATTACTCTTAGTATAAGATTCTCCATATCGGATATAGTAGCAGCTTACACACCAGCTTGTAGTAGCTTACACAACAGCTTGGAGTAGCAGCTTACACAACATCTAATAGTAGCTTACATAGCAGGTTGTAGTAGCAGCTTACACAACATCTTGCAGTAACAACTTCCAAAGCAGCTTCCTTTCTTCTATAAATAGAAGGGTTTTCATTTTATTATGTACATCAGTTTGAATTCGAATAATATATCAGGTCTCTCTCTATACTTGTCTTTACTTTACAATCTTTATTTTATAACATAATGTTTCTTTTCCCTCTCTTTGTTTTGTTTTTTTGGTACACTTGGAAATACTTGGTAGGAAAACTAAAATCTTGAATAAGTTACAATGCTTAAAGTTGTTTGTATACGGTCAAAAATCGGACTCGAACGTTTTATGATTAATCGAGGCAGGGGGTGACATGCCAAGATTCGATCCCATGTCATACTGGACCGTGACACGAAGTTAGATTTCCATGCTCGTAATTCAGAGACCGACCAAAATTAGGATCGATCATAATTGAGATCGACCAAGATTGAGACCGAATAAGATGTATGGGAGCTTACTGGGTCGATAATGAAAAGACGTAATCTCCGCAATCGAGCAAGGATCATGGCACAAATTCCGACACGTATTGAGAAGAGGCTGATTAATTAGCTAATCATGAGATTTCTTACTGTATTTAGAATTGTATTAAGTGTAGGACTCCCCTCTATATAAAGAGGGTCTGATCAATTGTAATAGTAATATAGCCATATACCACTTCTCTTAAAGTTTCAACATTCTATTACTTTCTTGTATCAACTACACCTTCCCTTGGTTCAAGAGTGATCAAATTCGAGAACCAAGGCTACTTGATCCATTTAATTTGCTTTAATTCCTATTTACTGTCAATTTCAATATCAATTTATGTTTTGCTCAATTTGTGCTAAGTAAGATCACGTGTTCTTAAAACTACAATACAAATTCAATTATTATCCATTTTTAGGGTAAACAGTTTGGCGCTCACTATGGGGCTAGGGATAATAGTGATTGCCTAGTATAAATTTTCGTAACACACACAATTTAACGCTTGTTCTTTTGAAGGGTATTTGACTACATGATTAAAAGATGTCAAACTCTCAGTTAGCACCTCAACACCTTGATAATAATCTCAGCCACCATGGCAAGAATGAGAATATTACACCAGGAAACGTTGCACCCCCTGTTGGCCTCAATGGAATTCCGACTGTATATCCAATCAACATTAGTTCATATGTGCCCATTATAGGATATTTGGCCGTCAGCTCAAAAGTAGTGTTCACAGAGGTAGCTGGTCAACCATTCAAAAGACACATCTTCGAAATGTTGCAGGCTAAACTAACGATGATAGCCTATCTCCAAAATCTAAATCACACATCGAGCATGGTCGATCCTGAGCCACCCTAGGAAATCATACTAGGGTCAAATCAACTTCGAAGAGGTCGAACGAGAATGAATCAGAGGCCAAACCTACTATCATTAAGATGCTCGAAGAACTAACAAAGAGAATTGAGATAGGGTATGTCATGCATTTGCATCAATATATATGTATTCACGACATACGATTACACGAGCATACCATGCATATTTGATTACTATGAGGTAAGATGTCATCCGTGGAGGTTATCAGAGTTTCAGTGTCAAGTGGTATCTTTATTACTTTTTTTTTACATCAGCTATGTATGATTCTTCTTTCTGCCTTACATACCGGTACATTTTTATTCGTACTAATGTCTTGTTTCCTGGGGACACTGCACTTTTGTTTTGTGCGTGTAGGTCCAGGTAGGGACTCTGATCGACCCCTCTGCTAGCATTTTGAGGTTCAGCTGTGAGTTGGTAAGCTCCACCTCTTCCTGGAGCTTTCATAGGATGGTTACTTTTGTTGTACAGTTTGGGTATAGTCGGGGCCTTGCCCCAAAAGTGCTTATGACACTCTTAAAGGCTATTGTGGACATAATATTCTGGGTTTCTTTTTGTAGCTTTCATTCTCCAGCCCATAGGCTTGGCATGTATATATATGTGTGTAGGCATGTATGTCTCCAATCGCGGCCTCATCGGCCAACTAGTACTTAATTATTTGGGCTTGTCTGCCTTTGTTTATGTGGCTTATTGTTATTCAGGTCATGGCCTTAATGGTGCAGGCTTAGTATTTCGGATGTTGTGCTACCGAATTTGTTGCCCCCCCTCCAGTTTAGTTAGCTAGTATGTCTAATGGCTAACTCAATCGAATACACTATCAAGTGCTTGTCGTGCCTCCGCTAGTTTGGGGCGTGATAATAAAGAGGTCCCCGAATTAGGACACGTTTATATTCCTGCGCTATGTGTTTAAATATTGCAATATTTTTTCTTATAAACGTCACTGACTTGTTACCTTTGTTTTACCATTTTTTTATTCCCCTGCCCAAAGGTTAGTTTGTGAACTCTGGCAACATCATCCTATTTTACTTGATCTAGGGGCCCTCCACCGACTCCTCATCTCAGTCCTATCAGACACAAGAACAAAGGGAAGATCGAAGATCTGAAAAACTCAACTGAACAAGAAGAGGTCACTCATGGTACTCTGATCCCCAAGAAAAATGTATCTCAACTAGAACAGAAGCTGTTGAAATTCCACGAAGAACCTGATCAAGTCCAGAATTTTGCAAATCTGTCATTTTCCCTCACCACTCCTAAGATTAATTTCCCAAATGCTCAGAATCCTGTACCATCACAAAATATCCCAAAGCAACAAAACCATCCCAATCCTCATCACCACTGCAACACATGCCATACCTCAAATAACACCCCACTGCTCTTCCCTAGCTCCAGAACTCCACAAACGACCACTGCCACACCCAACATAATACCCCCATCTATGTGGAGACTGCACCAATCTCAAGCACACCTGAGTCCGATGATAAGGACATGCTTATTAGAAACCTAGCTGAAGAGCTTAAAAATGTTGACTAGCAAAATTCATCGCGTTGAAGGTATAAGGGAATTGGGGGAGCTAAACTATGAACACTTTGTATACAATCCGATGTCAAACTACCTGAGGGGTACAAACCTCCGAAGTTTGAAATGTTCGATGGTACAGGGGATCAAAGGGTCCATTTGAGAACGTATTGTGACAAATTAGTTGGAGAAGGAAAAAATGAGAAAATTTGCATGAAGCTTTTCATGAGGAGCTTGAAGGTAGATGCCTTATCTTGGTACATTAGGTAAGATCCGAAGAGATGGTCAAATAGGGTAAGCATGGCATCTGATTTTATGGACAGATTCAAGTTCAATACAGAAAATGTGCCAGATGTGTTCTATATTCAAAATCTGAAGAAGAAGCCACAGAAACATTCCGCGAGTATGCTATTCGATGGAGGTCCGAAGCTACCAAGGTTAGGCTTGCTTTAGAAGAATAGCAAATGAACAAATCCTTCGTTCGGGCCCAAGACCCACAGTATTATGAGAGGCTTATGATGATCGAGGGCCACAAATTTTCTGACATTATCAAGCTGGGAGAAAGGATCGAAGAAGGAATCAAAAGTGGTATGGTTACAAATTTCGAGGCTTTGCAAGCTACAAATAAGGCCTTACGGTCAGGCGGTGTGTCTAAGAAAAGGGATGTAGGAGAAGTAATGGTGGCGCAGAGAACCAAATCTCCCGTCAAATACAAAACATTCCCAATGCCTCCAATCGCATATCAGCCTACCCCAAACTACCAAGCACCCTCACCCTCTTACCAAATTCTACCATTCACTTATCAATCACCTCCCACTTAGCATCCCACTTCACCCAAATACTCCCAACCAGCACATGTTTACCAAGCCTACAACACTCAACCATCCACTACCAATCCCCTCCTCTACGCCAAAACTTCCCCAGACCCCGTCCAAACTTTGATTAAAGACCCCCAAAACAATATACGGCTATTGCGAAACCTATCGACCAGTTGTATAAAAGACTAAAACTGCTGGTTACGTCACCCCTATCCCTGCTGCACCTGAGAACCCTTCTCAGTGGGTTAATCCAAATAAGTCTTGTGCATACCGTTCCGGCATAAAAAGATACACCATTGATAAGTGCCGCTCTCTGCAAGATAAGATCCAAACTTTGATTGATAACAAGATTATATTGGCAAACGAGCCTGCTATGAATGTCTGATATGGCCCTCTATCATATCACAAGGGTGCAGGCATTCACATGATTGAAATATAAGATGATTGGGACCTCAAAGGATCGATCAGTTTGATCACAAAACGCGACGATCGAAAGAAGCCAATATTCACCCTTAATCTGATTGTAGTCCAAATTCAGCCCTTTGGGGACGTCGAGGTAAACATGTCCGTGCCACTTGAATTTGAAGAACCATCCTTTACAAAGATGCCAACGCTAATTGAGGTTGAATTTATGGTACCAACAAATGCACCCACACCTTTCGAAGTTACAGTTTTACCACCTAAGGTGCATACTCCGTTCGGAGTAAAGAAAGCCATGCCAATTCCAGTGGCAATGTCGGCCGTAATACGATTCCATAAAAATGTAATACCTTGGGAATACACAGCCGAGGCAATAAGGATAGGTAAGGTCAAGTTCGGGAAAGCTGTTGCGGCGTTGGGTATGACGAGAAACGGTAGGGTTTATACTCCGAAACATTTGGCTGAGTCAATCAAGCAGGCGTCTAGTCAGCCAACCATCACTGAAACTGGGTCCGACAATCTCTGGAGAAAGATACAAGCCGAAGAATACTCAGTCATTCATCAGCTGAACAAAGCACCGACACAAATTTCTATCCTTACTTTGCTACAAAGTTCTAACACACACAATAATGACTTATTAAGGGTGCTGAATAAAGCTTATGTGCCAAGCAACATCACCGACGGAGAGATGGCTAACATGGTAGGACAAGTAATGGAAAGTCACAAGATCACATTTCATAAGACGAGCTGCCACTAGAAGGGTTAAGTCATAATAAGGCGTTGCAATTCAACGTGCAGTGCGAATATTATTTTATCACCAGGATTTTGATTGATTGAGGGTCCAGCCTCAATATTTGTCCATTGGTAAAACTCAAAACATTGGGAAAGGGACTGCATGAGATCAAGGATGGGGCCATCAACGTCAAAGCTTTCGATGGTTCCCAAAGGTCCACTAACGGGGAAATTAGCCTGTGCTTGCAAATGAGGCATACTTGGTTTGATGTTGATTTTCAAGTAATAGACATGCCGACATCTTACAATCTGTTGTTGGGACGACCATGAATTCATGTCGCTGGGGCCGAAGCATCAACACTACATAAGTCAGTGGAGTTTGAGTGGAATCACCAAAAGGTGATAATTCACGATGACGGTAGCAATCCCATATACAGTCACCAGACCACCCCAACAATAGGAGGCAGAAGAAGGATAGGCGGGGAAAATTATCACCACATCGAGCGGGTCAACGCCATTGATAAAGACAAATGGTGGGACAATAAAATTGAAAACATGCTGAACTAGAGCGGCTACAAACCTGGAAAGGGACTTGGCAAAAACCTCCAAGGAATCGCTAAGCCCATGAAGCTCAAGAGACATGTAACCACCTTCGGATTGGGGTATGGGTATACTTGGGATGAGTTCAACCACTGGTCGCCACCATGGCGCGGGCCTTACTATCTATTGGAGTAGCCAATACCATGCTTGGAGTAGACTTTCCAACCGGCCGAAGTTATCTATGGGTTAGAAGAAGAGGAAGCACTGGCAGCAGTGAGGAATTTCAGAAGACGATAATATGGATTGTTGTGTCATTCTCGAGGAGGAGGGAGAGGAAGGCCCTTCCATACAGGCAATAAGCAGAGTAACATGCCTCAATAACTGGACCATCAGAACCACTAGAGCCCGATGAGCTTCGGGGTAGCAAGGCTGAACAAGCATCATGCACTATCTTTATTTTACTAGTTAACTTTCCTTTTGCATTTTTTGTTTCGTAATAAGATCTCCAATGGTCAAAAACAGTGATAGAATTTATCAAAGCATTTCATTTTCTTATAAATATTACTCATATTATTTTATTTTTTGTCTCATTGCTTTACTTATACAATATTACTATTACTTATCTTGACGAACCAATGACTGTGACATGTAATGAGACAATGCAACAAACAGAAATAGACTCAAAGGATGATGACATGCCGGAAGAGATTGTTAAGGAAGTCGAGAATTTTAAAAATAGGCCGAAGTCCATCCTGACGAGACTGAGATTGCTAACCTGGGAGATAAAGAGAATGTCAAAGAAACACAAATTAGCATTCACTTATCGGCATCAGAAAATGAGGAATACATAGAGTTTCTAAGAGAATATGAGGACATATTTGCCTGGTTGTACGATGACATGCTTGGTTTGAGTACATCTATTGTGGCACACAAACTGCCAACTGCTTCGACATGTCCACCAGCAAAAACAAAAGCTCAGAAAGTTCAAACTAGATATGAGTTTGAAAATCAAGGAAGAAGTCACCAAGCAGGTCAAAGCCAAGATTCTCAAAGTAGTAGAATACCCGACATGGTTAGCTAACATTGTGCCAGTGCCAAAAAAGGACAAGAAGGTGAGAGTCTGTCGACTACCGGGATCTTAACCGGGCCAGTCTGAAGGATAACTTCCCCTTGTCGAGCATACACATTTTGATTGACAATTGCGCCAATCATGAACTGCAATCATTCATGAATTGTTTCGCTGGCTATCACCAGATCTAGATGGACAAAGGATGCTGAGAAAATAGCTTTCAATACACCGTGGGGAATGTACTGCTACAGGATGATATCGTTTGGGTTAAAGAATGCAGGGGCCACCTATATGAGGGCCATGACCACCATTTTCCATTATATGATACACAAGGATGTAGAGGTGTACGTAGACTACGTCATCATTAAGTCAAAAAAGGCCACTGATCACATGCAGATTTGAGGAAATTCTTCAATAGACTGCAGAGGTATAACCTAAAACTGAATCACGCAAAGTGTCCATCCAGCTGCAATTTCTTGGATTTATTATGAGTTGCTAGGTAATAGAACTGGATCCATCAAAGATCAAAGCCATTAAAGAATTTCCATAGCCAAAGAACAAGAAAGACGTAATGAGTTTTTTGGGAAGACTTAACTACATATTCCGGTTCACAGCACAATCAACAGTTATTTGTGAGCTGATCTTCAAGATGTTGAAAAAGGATGCCGCCACCAAGTGGACCCATGAATGCTTGAAAGCTTTTGACAGGATCAAGGAATACCTGCCAACACCACTAGTCTTAGTCTCGCCTGAGCCTGTTAGGCCTTTGCTACTTTATATTACAGTGTTAGATGGTGCCTTCGGTTGCATCCTAGGGCATCATGATGAAACAGGAAAGAAAGAGCACGTCATCTATTATCTCAACAAGAAGTTCACTCCATACGAGTCCCGGTATTCTTTGTTAGAATGCACCCGTGGTGCTCTAACTTGGGTGAACCAGAAGCTGAGGCACTACTTCTGTGCCTATACTACATATCTCATATCGAGGATGGATCCTTTACAATACATCTTTCAGAAGCCCATGCCTACCGACAAGCTAGCCAAGTGGCAAATCATGTTGAGTGAATTCGACAATGTCCATGTAACTCAAAAAGCAATCAAGGGACATGCAATAGTAGATCACCTAGTCAAAAATCTTGTGGATGGAGAATATGTACCCCTAAAGACATATTTTACTGACGAAGAAGTATCATTCATAGGAGAAGACATTGCAAAATCCTATGATGGCTGGAGAATGTTTTTTGATGGAGCAACAAATTTCAAAGGAGTTGGCATAAGAGCAGTCCTAGTATCAGAAACATGTCATCATTATCCAATGTCTGCCAAACTCAGGTTCTTGTGCACCAATAATATGGCTGAGTACGAAGCCTTAGGGCTCAAGATGGCTGTTGACATGAACATTCAAGAGCTTCTAGTGATAAGAGATTCAGATTTTCTTATACATCAGGTATGAGGAGAATGGGCAACCAAGAACTCTAAGATACTCTCGTATTTGCATCACGTACAAGAATTGAGGAAGAGGTTCACAAAGACAGAATTCCAACATATTCCCAGAATCCAGAATGATTTCGCCGATGCATTGGCTACCCTGTCATCCATGATACAACATCCGGAAAAAAACTTCATTGATCCCATTCCAGTAAAGATCCACGATTAGCCAGCTTATTGTGCCCATGTTGATGAAGAAGCAAATGGAAAACCTTGGTTTCATAATATCAAGGAATATTTGACAAGAGGAGAATACCTAGAACTTGCCAATAATACTCTTAAGTGCACACTTCGGAGGCTATCTAATATTTTTTTCCACAACGTAGGAATTCTTTATTGGGGGACTCTTGATTTGGGGCTACTAAGGTGTGTCGACGCGAATGAAGCATCCAAACTGATAGAGGAAATCCATGCGGGGACCTGTGGTCCGCATATGAACGGCTTTGTCTTAGCCAAGAAGATCCTTCAAGCTGGTTACTTTTTTATGTTTATGATGATAGACTACATCTGATATGTCCGAAAATGCTACTATTGCCAGATGCATAAGGACATGATAAAGGTGCAACCAAATAAGCTTAACGCAACAAGCTCACCATGGCCCTTCGCCGCTTGGGGAATGGATGTTTTTGGTCCAATCGAGCTGGCCGCTTCCAACTGGCATAGGTTCATCCTAGTGGAAATCGACTATTTTACCATATGGGTCGAAGCAACATCTTACAAAGCAGTGACTAAGAAAGTCATGGCAGACTTTATTCGCGATCGTATCATCTGTCAGTTCGAGATTCTAGGGTTGATCATTACTGATAATGGCTCCAACCTCAACAATGACTTAATGAAAGCCATGTATGAAACCTTTAAGATCATGCACAAGAATTCCATAGCCTACAGGCCTCAGATGATGGGAGCTATAGAATCCGCCAACAAGAACATCAAGAAGATATTGAAGGAAAATGATAGAGAAGCATAAGTAATGGCACGAAAAGCTATCATTTGCTCTATTGGGGTATTGCACTGCCGTTCGCACATCAACTGGGGCAACTCCCTATATGTTGGTTTATGGTATAGAAGCCGTCATTCCCGCTAAAGTAGAAATTCCTTCCTTGAGGATCGTACATGAAGTTGAGCTTGACGTTACAGAATGGGTGAAAAGTTGTTATGAGCAGCTAGCCCTTATAGATGGAAAGAGAATAAATGTAGTTTGCCACGGTCAACTTTATCATAACAGAATGTCCAGAGCCTTCAACAAGAGAGTCAAACCGAGACGGTTCACACCGTGGCAGCTGGTGTTAAAGAAAGTTTCCCATATCAAGATGAAGCCAAAGGGAAATTCTTTTCCAACTGGCAAGGTCTATACATGGTTCACATGTTTTGACAGAAGAAGCCCATATACTTATAGAAATGGACGGGGAAGTTTGGCCAAAACCAATCAATTCAGATGCAGTCATCCACTACTATGTGTGATTTTCATGATATATGATATAATTTGAACTACATCTGACCTAATTCTCATTTAAGAGGGGATATGTAGGCAGCCTTATAAGTTCGGTCATAATTTAATAAAATTTTCATTTTCCCCCGCAATTGGAAACTGTGGCAGAATTTTGAGGAGGACCGTCAAAATTCCAAAATAATTTCAGCCAATCAATGCAAGCAGTCGTCAGAAGTATCAACCCATTAAACTGGGGAAGAATTTTAAGGAGGAACTTTAAAATTTTGAAGCAAGAGAGATTGCAATGCCCTGAACCACTTCACAGTCATATGCTTTCGTAATCCAAATGACAGCATCCAAAGAAAAATTGTTGCACCAATTCATGAATTAAACTCTTAGAATTGTTGCACCTACCGACTGGTCAGCCTAGCACGCAAGTGATATCCTATATCTCACAATATCCCCAGCGATCGCGACATTGAAACTTGCTATCAACTAAGAAACTCTATTAGCATCTGCCACTTTACTTTATTTCTACATTGCATAAGGCTACCATTCTGCCTTCTGAGACTAAACACTCTCTCTATCTACATTTTCTGGATTGCATAAGGCTGCCATTCTATCTTTCGAGACTAAGCAGTGTCTCCATCTGTATATTTTGCATTTTATAAGGCTACTATTCTGCCTTCCGAGATGAAACAATGTCTTCGTCTGCATTTTTTGCATTGCATAAGGCTATCATTCTACCTTTCGAGACTAAACACTGTCTTCATATGTATTTTCTGCATTGTATAAGGCTACCATTCTGCCTTCAAAGACTAAACACTGTCTCCATCTGTATTTTGCATGGCCGAAAGATCGCCACTTTATTTTTACATCTTGCATGGCTGAAAGATCGTTGTTTTATTTTACATCTTGCATAGCTGAAAGATCGCGGCTTTATTTTACGCTTGCATGGCTGAAAGATCGCCACTTATTGCATTTTATGGGCTGAAAGATTGCCACTTATTGCATTTCATAGGCTGAAAGATCACCACCAACTTCATTTCATGGGCAGAAAGATCGCCAATCTGAGGGCATCATGGCTTGAAGATACCTTTTATTCTTTTTCATATCGTTATTCAAAAGCATCATGGTTCGGAGACATCATTCTCATATCCCGAGAGCATCATTTCATGGCATGCAAATATTTTATTATATGCTTCATGGCCCAGGACGTCATAGTCTGAGGACGTCATCCCAACTATCCAAAGACAGCGTTCATGGTCCGATGGGAGCTTGCATCATGTTTGAATTTTCGCACAATATATGCTTGTATTTCTTATTTGCAGGTAAACCGGCAAGCAACAAACATCTCGGCTGGAGCGATCCCGCTCCAGTTCCCGCAGCCCTATCAGACCTTAACCTTTCATCCCAACCCGAGTATTACATCCGTTCTTGAAAGGTCTCCATCGGCATACTCCGCAGATGGATCCCAATATATATGGCCTGATTCCTATAAGACTAGGGATATGTAGGCAGCCCAGAAGCCAGAGCACGACCAAACCTCTTCAAGCCATTTCATTCGGTCAAAATCGATCATCATATCTTTACCCGACAACTCTTTCATCCTTCCCGGACAAAGAGGGGTAGTTGTTGATACCCAGTTTTCTCCTGTATTTTTAAATATGAAAAATACCTTCAAAATATCCTATATAGGCATATATAAGCATATCCCTAGGTTGCATTATTTTCCTTTATTTTCTCAAGATTTTTAATCCAATTTACTGCCTTATTTTAGAAAGAAAAATCCACTACTTATCCCTAAATTGTCATTTTTGGAGATTCATTATTGGAGCCTCATGCTTATACTAAAATATATCTAACATAATTTGTGTATATTTCTTACAAATTTATTTGATATTTTTAAAGATAAAATTTCGTAATTGCAATATTAGCCATTTTTAGGTTTAAATTTATCTCATATTTATAAAATGGGATATTACATTTTTAAATTATTAATTATAAACTATAAATTGTTTTAGTACTCTTAATTAGTTTTCAGAAATTTATTTACTATTTCGTATAAATTAAATGGAAAAAGGGGTTATTTAACTTATAGCAAGATTTTGGCTTCCTAATTTAGCCTAATTAAAACCCAATACCCCAACCCAATTAAACCAACCCAAGACCCAGGCCTAATCCTAAGTCTACCGACCCAACCAGGATCAAATCTTGACCATTGATCAATTTATTTATGATATTTAAAAATTAAATGGAAAAAGGGTTATTTAACTTATAGCCAGATTTTGGCTTCCTAATTTAGCGTAACTAAAACCCAATATCCCAAACCAATTAAACCAACCCAAGACTCAGGCCTAATCGTAAGTCTACTCGACCCAACCCAGCTCAAATCTTGACCATTGATCAATTTTGATCAACGATCTAGATATGCCCTTACCTTTTTAACCAAACGACCCCCCAAACCCCTCTCATTCCTCTCTCAACCGACCCTTTCCTCTATCTCTATCTCTCTAGAACCTTCCCCTTCCCCTTTAGCTCCGATGAGTCTCACTTACCTTTTCCGGCCACCTCTTGGCCTGAATCTATGGTGGTTTCACCACCCACTGGCCCTCTAAGGTTCCTACACACTTGTTCGTTGAGGTTTCATGGTCTGAATACGAAGAAGCTTTATCTAGACCTGGTTTGATTCAAGTTTTATGGCCATCTCCAACCTTGCTCCGGCAAACGATGCCTGTTTCGAGCCTGGCCTCGACTCCTTCTAGTTAGATAACAACGATCCAAGTCTTTCTCACTATTTGGGTTCCTCTGAAACCCTAGCTTTTGTGGTTCTTCTAATTTCTTTAGATCTATTCTAGATCCGAGTTTTCCTTAAATTTTTAAAATGATTTTTTGTTATGTCTTTTAAAACCATTGCTTTCGAAACCTTTATTTTTTCCGATCTAGGGTTTTTGAGTTATGTTTCTCTAATTTTCTTTTTCTCTTGTGTATTTCTCTGATTTTCTTTTCTCTTGTGTGTTTCTTCTACTATGTTTCTCATACTGTGTTCTTGTTAAGTTCTTCTACCATGTTCTTATAGTTGCTTCTACTGTGTTATTTGTGTGTTTCGTCTACCTTGTTTACTCCTACTGTGTTCTTGTTAATTTGTTCACCATGTTCTTATTTGTTTCTTCTACTGGTTTCGCATGTTCTTTTTACTATGCTTATCATAAATTCCTACTACTAAAAGAACATTCTAATGGTCTCAGTTCCTTTCTGAGACCTCTGAACCTGTTTCAATTAATATCTTTTCCATTAATCACTTTCCCTTTTGTCTCTGCACTCAGTTAATGGCAAGAAACCTAAATTTGAGGGTTCATCCGAGTTTTGAGATCATTGGCTATGTGACTTGCTTGTGCTTCATTTCTTAACTTGCTTGATTTCAAAAACCCCTAATCTTTTGGACCTATTTGAGTTCCTATAGTTGTTTCATCTACTGCTTCATTAAGTTTCAAAATCATTGCTTCAATTTTGTTTTTTCATATGATTCTAACTTTTGCTAAACTCTATAAGACCTTTACTTGACCGCATTCTATCACTGAATTACCATATTCCTATAGTTTACTACTTATTTTGTAATTGCATGATACTTTCACTTTGTCCTATATTCAGCCTCGCATGCCTGATACTTGTGTACTCTTTATATGTGCTGAACTTCCCTTCTAAAAGGCTTTCAATTGTGATTGGTTTCAGACTTCCCTTGTTTAAGTTTAACTGATTTTCTTTCCATGTTTGCCGACTTCCCTGTTACTCGATTTGAGTCAAAATTTTCCTTAGTTTTTCTGACTTGGTTCATTCGTGGACTAATGCTTACAAAATCTCTGCCCCCTTGATTTACTATATACTGATGGATCCTTACCTTATTTGTTTTAACCGTTCATTTCAAAATTCTTCCCTTAATTAAAACCCCTATATATTTACCCCTAATTTCCTACTTTTCATAAGATGTTTATTTGATTTTTTTCCTTAAATAGTTTTTACCGTTTGAGTCCGAATTTCTTAATTAAAGGAAGTCTTGTATTGATTGATTTTTAATTTATATTTAGTTCCTTAATTATTTTCTTACATTGTTTCTGCCTATTCTTCACACTATAAATACACGACCCTTTCATTAACACACAATCACTCGTAGTTTTTCTGAACATACACTTACACTAAAAAATATTCTTTATTGTTGCTTGTACTGTGGCTATTTACATGACTTACTGCCAACTTTTATTTATTTGCTTTGTTGAAATTGGTATGTTCTAACATAAGTTTCAGTACCAAAACAATGTATTTATTGCTTTGTATCCCTGTTTACTGATTATGTATAATTAAACACTCATTCTAGCTTATTGATTTCTTTCTGCATGTTCTATTATGAATCCTAAACCCCTTCCCCCTATGTGTTTAAGCTATGGTTTGAAGCATGGAAATATGCAAAGTTATTATCCATGAATTGAACTTGATCTGCTAGGGATCCTAGCCTCTAACAGTATGTGTTCTGGCAGCTTATAGGTGTGCTAGCACTCCCCATTGCTGGGCATGCCTAAATTCTGCCTTTTCCTAAGCAACATGTTTTTTTAAAATCCCTTATTCCCCTGAATTCCCTTGTGTGTATCTATCTGTGGTTGGTTTCCTCTCCTTTTTTCCTTCTAGCACTCTATTCGACATTTGCACACTTTCTTAGTCTTTAAGTTCTGCCCTCCTCTTGTGAGCCTTGCCTTGGGACCTTTTAAGTTCTCTCTAAACTTGGACAGTTGAGGGCTGGCCGTTCCGCACTACACTTGTTCCAATTTGATAATGCATTTGGGGTGTGAGCATTGCTCGGAGCCCCTTTTAGGCTCTTAGGGAACTTTGACACAATCAAATGGGAGAAAGGCTTTGGATCATGATCTTTTGGAGTTGTTTTACCTCATATTTCAGACATGAAGTCTGAATCAAACACTCCTTGGTTGTATTTGTATTTATATTTTTTGATGTATTTTTTACTTTAATCTGGGCTGTTATAACTTGTAATAAACTCTTGGGGATAGCTAGGGAAAAGGGTGGGTAACTATGTATGCCAAAAGGGTAGAAATCATGTTCATAGGTTTTCAAACAACTTCTGCACTTAGAATCATATTCATAGGTTTTTAATCAATTCAGCACCTAAATATCATATTCATAAGTTTTAAAACAAGTTTCATACACTTTATACCACGTTGAAAATTAACTACGCGTAGAAAGTGTGCCTATATGAACTCTTAATCGAATCTGAGCCGATTCATTCACATATGGAACTAAAACTCAGTAACAACGGTGCAGTTAACTGTAAAACTCATAATCTTCGTTAAAAACTGGCCTTTCATTTAACCTCACTACCCCTTTTAAACTAGTACGTGTTCAGTTTATTTGAAACCTTGTTATTTCACTGCTTTCTGAATTTAATAGATACCATACCTATTGGATCCTTGTCCAACATTTAAGCAAGCCTTAGGATAAAGTTATAAATTAAATCTATTTCTGTTAATAAAACCAGCAGGGAAGCCTGAGTCGGGCTTCTTATTTGAATTATGTAATAAATCAGTCTGCCTCAAACATTAAGCTCTTTTATGTTTAGTATTTAATGAGACCCAAAATAGTATGTGTAAGTCATGATAATTACGTGCTGCTTTGTTTAAAGGGGGTATATTTGAGCCTTTGCTTGTTATGTGCTTTTCCCCAACTTGCTATACATGTTTTGTATGTCTCCTTGGAAGTTTGCCTTTAAAATAACATATAAGACTAACTTCCCTCCCCCTTAGGATTAGTAGTCCTAAATACTCTCCAGGGACTGATAGGATTGGGACGAGTAATAGCATGCAATAAATAAACGAGACCATCACGCGCTTTATTACCTTAATGGGGTGGGAAAGATAGATATAGATATAATGACCATGCGATAATGTCACGCGTAGCCCCTCATTGAGGAGTGATTACCATGCATTGTATGGGGTGATCCATATTGTTAATAAACATAGGACTCCCTTTCCCTTATTTCTTGTCTCCTTTAAAAGAAGTTCAAAATTTTTCTTTTAAGTAAAATCATCTTTCTTTTAGTTCCTTTCCAACTTTATTTTTTTGTAAACCCTTATGTGAAAATCCCTTCTTATTTGAAGTTTTATTTGTCTATGTGTTATTTGCGTCTATATTCATAATAATAGTCTTGTCAGAAACCACACTAGTGGATTCTCAGAAATGCCCAACACTTCCCCTTCGAATAATTTTAAGCCCTTACCCTATCTCTAGTTAGTCAAATCAAAATCTCATTGGTGTCATAATGCACCCTAATCATTAGGAGGCGACTCTTCAAATCAAACCCAATTCCCAAAAGGAATGAGTTGTCCTCCCAAATGTCATAACCTTGTTTTGAGAGAAAAAGTGGCGCGACAATACTCAGAGAATATGTGTCTCGATTCCAAATAGAATGGATGGATTTTCCATCGGTCACCGATGAATTGAAACGTAACTCATCTCAAGCAATATTACTGCTGAGGTACAACCCCATTTCAATTTTTCTATTTTTTGACTAAGACTTGTAGGTTATCAATAAGGAGCGCCACAAAGCCTTTAGGTCTGAAAACACGTGTTGCACTTTTTTTCCTTGAACTGTTTTTATCCCAATTGAGTTTGTCGGAAAGATTTTTAATGATGAAACAATGGATCATGATCAGAATCAAAGGCCGATCACGAATCGCTATCAAAGACTACATTACCAGTATCTGAGGTTCCTCTACATTCAACCTTGAATACTCGGAGGAATTACCTTTGGATTTTAACTTTGTTGAGAGGGAATTACTTAATAATAACACGGTGAGTTTTGTGAAGGCCTAACAATCGAATGAACCGTTCCCACATAGATAAACTTGAAAAAGAGAAGTAGTTTTCCTTACAATTATCTTATTTCTTAGAAAAAGTTTTTTCTTTCTACTTTACAATTCCATACTTCCAATGTATTATGGAAATAAGCTCAAAGGATGATCATAACAAGAGTTTGAATAATCACCCCCACATTCGGGGATTTCCTTTCAAAAAATAAAACTTGAACATATCGAGCAATTGAGTGTCGAGGGAGTAAGACCTTATAGTTAACTCTCGAATGTTACAGGCCACAACCACCTCACTTCGGGGACTGCTATCTCAGGTAAGCTTGAATAAAGTGGGAAAACAAGCCCAATGGGCAGATCCCAAACTAAAAGGCTACAACCAATTTAACACGGTTCAGAGACTTCCAAAACCCATAAAGAAATAGGCCTTTGAAAAAGAATAAATTCTTTCACAACCAATTCTAAAGGCTATCCTCAGCAGAATCATAAACTTAAAATATATTCGGGAGAAAATTTTTGTAACTTTGAACCCAGATAATGCCTTCACCCAAAAAGAAAATATTTTGTTCGAACCCTCGAACACAACCTTATTATTTAATGCTAAGAGATTCCAACCTTTGTAAATACAAATGATAAAGCAAAAGAAAAAAAGTTGAGAGCCGAAAAGGATACACCTTAACCCAAGTTCGAGCAAATTCTCACTCGGGAACTATATATCAAGCCCAATGGCTACCTTATTTCGAGTTCAAGCAAGTCCTCTTTCTTTTACACAACCTAAGGGCTACCTTATTTCGATTTCGATCAAGTCCTCACTCGAGCATAAAGCCTAAGGACAACTTTTAATTCGAGTTTGAGAAAGTCCTTTCTCGACTACAAAGACCAACGGCTACCTTAATCCGAGTTCGAACAAATTCTCTATCAGGGACTATCTATCAAGCCTAAGGGATACCTTATTTGAAGTTTTAGAAAATTCTCACTCGACCATAAAGACTAAGGGATACTTTTAATTGAATTTCGAGCAAGTCCTCACTCGAACGAAAAACCTAAGGTATACCTTAACCCGAGTTCGAACAAATGTTTATTTGAGGACTATATCAAGCCCAAGAGTTGCCTTATTTTGAGTTCGAGCAAGTCATAAATCGATTACAAATCCTAAGGTCTACTTTTAATTCGAGTTGGAGAAGTTTATTCTCACTCGACTAGAAATCCTAAGGGATATCTTATTCCGAGTTCGAGTAGGCCATCTCTCGATCATTAAGCTTAAGGGCTACCTCAGATCAAGTTCGAATGATTGCTCAGGGCCAATGATTCGAGATGGTCGAGGGAAATGCTAATTACCAGTCCTTACCGTCCCAAACCTATCCTCGTATACAACTTCATAATTTTATAATAAGGCATTTCGACCCTTACATAAATTTAACAAAAAGACAACAAATTCAGAAGCCATGGAAGGGAAAAAGTTTTATATTACATAAAATTGTTTTTACAAGGGAAACACGGCCCGATTGAAGTTCTTTACAAAAGGCCAAAAAGGCCTGGATAGAAATATAATCACTATTTAAATGCCTAAGTGGCCTGGTCATCTCCATCTACTAGATTGGCACATATACCCTCGGGGTCTTTCACACTTTCGGATTCGCTCAAGCTATCAAATTCATCATCATAATCAGGATAAGCTAATTTCTCAGCCTTAGCTTTAAGATTCTTATTGTTATCCATCTCAATTAAAAGATCAAAGCCTCGAGCATGTAACTCTTCAAGATTCTCCCTCAAAGACATACATTTGGCATGCTCGATTCCCCAATTATCTCGAACCTGAGCAGCTTTTACAACCTCCGTTGCTTGGACTTGAGCGACTTTTGCATTGCCTCGGTAAATAGCCACCATTGTATTAGCATCGGGCTTGGTCGCTTTGACCTTTAACTTGGTCACTTTGAGCTTTGTGACCATTTTCTCCCGATCAGAAATTGCAAGACCCAACTAAGATTGGAACTCCTAAATTTTCTTAGCTTTCACCAAGGTTTTCTCTTTTATACATCAGAGTTGGATATCAGCCGAGGCCAGCTGAGCCCGAGCAGTCTTTTATTCTGAGTCTAAGCGTCCATGTTCTTTTTCCATTCTCCAGCCTTAGTCTTTAAAGTTTCTACCACTTCACGGAGCTGCCCAATTATATTAATATTTTGTTGGAATTGCAAGTTCAGATCGTTAATCACTATCCTTATTCATTTTTAGTAACTTCAAAGATTCTATTTACCTGTCCGACCAGATCGACATGCTCTTTTTAGGTCATCTCTAAATAATCTCGAAGGCTGTTAACCTCCACTTCTCACTTCTCTTTGCTCACTGAGAAGTATGAAGGCATCATTCTTCTCAATGAGACCCCAGATCTCGGCCTTATACTAGCTTAAATCCTCTCGAGATCGGAGGAAGGCCTCATGATGAAGCACTGAAGCTTGTAGAATGCAAAAAAGGAAATTATATAAAAAGCATAACTGTAGAACTTGAAATTGTCAAAGATGTCCGATTCTACACTTGTTGAGCTTCGTTGAATGCAAATCTCCACTTCGCCCATCTTAGACTAGTCCATTTCAATTACCAAACACCAAAGGTAGTTAGACACCCCTATGGAGACAGAAAGAATCTAAGCATCTTTAAGAACCGAGATGACAATTGACCTCTTGAGCTCGAGATCAATAGTTGGAGCTGGAGCCGATTGGTCAGTTTAAGGCTCCAGGAACCCTCGCTCGAGCTCTTCTTTGGTACTTCAAAATCACCTAAACTGGTGAAATTCTCTACTCCGACGAAGTAACCACGGAAAGGATCCTCTGCTTCATGGACTCCTTTGCCATGTCTAGTCTCTACTACCTGAGCTTCCTTTATCATTGACTCAGTAAACGAAGGAAATAAAGGGGAATCCTCGATGTTTATCATCCCAAGTAAATCTTTGAGGGAACCACCTTAATCTCAATGAGCCTCGAGCATGGTTTCTATACCAGCATCAAAAACCTCCTCGATAGCCTTCTCACATCGAGGAGAATCATTTTTAGTTCTTTCTGGTTTAGAGACTTCGTCCGAGAACTCCCTCTCGATCTCTTTAATTCGAGGCAGAGCAGTTTCATCTCCTACAAGCTCAATAGGTCCTCGAATCTCGGTGCCAGCTCGCACACGAGCCACCAGCCCAGAGTCTTCTTCTTCGGCCTAATGCCTTAGTTGTTTGACTCACTCCACATATAAAGGGATGATTTTCCCCTTGGGCTTATGGGCTGCTTTCTTTTTGGGTTTATGCCCTCATAGGCTGTGGAATTCGAAGCCCTTTACCTTTTTTTATCCGGCTTTAGAGCAGATAACTTGACTTATTCACCACTAGACGAGAGCCTTATCATCACATCCTTTCCGAGACCTACAGAAAAATGAAAAATGGGTAAGCCTGGGAAATATTCGAACAATGGTAAAATCAATAAGTCAGGAAGAAGGATTTACCATGACTACTAGCCTCCCATCGACCCTTTACCAAATCGTGAGTGCCACAGGTGCTCAACATGTATGAATTGTGATATTTGGCTCATGATGTAGTCCTCAAGTTGGGGAACCACACCTATCATCCAATCAATGGCTGCATCAAGTAAAATACTAATAAGGGTGAAAAGACAAATACAATAAATATATATTAAAGATTGAATTATACTCACGTTTTATATTCCATTATTCAGTAAATGGCATACTCTCGGCCACGATCAAGTCTGAGGTCTTCACTCGAACGAATCGTCCTATCCAGCCCCGGTCTTTGTCCTCATCTATGTTCCCTAGTGGCTCATTGTTAAAGCTTTATTAGTCCTCCTCGATAGAGTCAGGCTCTATATAGGTGTTTAAGGTGGTCTAGGGTGAAGGGAAGTCTATGGACTTTGCTTGCGAAGAAATGAAGTAGTATCATTATCATCTAGAAAGAAGGATGAATCTGACCAAGGGTCATCTAGGATTTTGTTACTGAAATCTATGATGATTGGATCCAAGGGACCCAACATGAAGGGGTATGTGTAAACACTTAAGAATCCTTCTACGTGGGTAGTGATTGATTCTTCTGGAGCAGGCACCACTACATATATTTGTACCCCTGTTGCAAACTTTTTTTTAACTTGGGAGAGGATTTTTTTGGTTATTGATATTCTATACCTCGATACTGGCTCGCATCGGCTCGGCAACCAAGAAGTTTTTTCAACCTTGAAATCAGAATAAAGGACACCCTCAAAGAAAAAACTCTTTAGGGCATGGCTCCGTCGTCAGTTCCTCACTGGATGACCGTGATGATGAAGCAATCTCTTTTCGTGTAATAGTTTTTGAAGTCTTAGCCATTTTCCTTTTATAAATGAAGTAGAATGAAAATAGGGAAGGAGCGCTTGGTATTTTGTGATGACACGATGAAACAAACTCAGAGATCTGGGAAAACAAATCTTTCAGGAAGGCAAAGGATTTCGAAGATTAGAGTGAAGAATATTTTGAAAGTAAACTTTGAATAGCTAAGACGGATTGTAGTTATAATTTCTCAGTGACGGTTCAAAGCTGGTAATGACTGACCGTTGAGTGAAGCACATTAAATGCATGGGGAATCATACCGATGAAACATTTTGGTTACATTTGTTGCTTATATCATGATGCTTACATCATGCTATATCAAGGTGAAGTTCGATGGCAGAAATCATTTCCTGTCATTATGCTCCAAAAAATGAAGGGATTATCTGTATATGGTCAAAAAAATCAGGCTCGACCTTTTTATGATTAACCAATACCAGGGGTGACATACCAAAATTCGACCCCATGTCATATTGGATTGTGACATGAAGTTATATTGCCAAGCTCGTGACTTAGAGACCGATTAAGATCGAGACCGACCATGATTGAGATCGACCAAGATCGAGATCGAATAAGATGAAGATCGAGGGGAGCTTACTGGGTCGAATAACGAAAATACATAAAATCCACAATCGAGCAAGGATCAAAGTGCATATCCCGACACGTATTATGGATATGTCCATAATACAAAGGAAACTCTGGAGATGCGACCGAGGATATGTCCATAATGCGGACCACATGATAATTATGCGATCGCAGATGCGACCGTAGATTTGACTCGACTCAAATTCTTCTAAAATTTTAACCCGATCTCTTCTTTAATAAAACACCCCAACACTTTATTTCTTCATATTTTCTGAGCAAAATAAGAGAGAGGAAGAAGAGATTCTTGAGAGAGAAACCTAACATCTTCAAAGATTGTTTTCTAATAGCTTGGTCCGAAAATCCTTGGGCAAGTGTCTTCTTCCCCAATTTCTAAAGGTAAAAACCCTAACTATTTTTCCTTAATTATTAGATTCTTAAAGGAAAAAAAGATTTTCATGCATTAGCTTTTGAAAATGGAAGTTAAACACTCATACACATTCTTTATACTTGAAATTTGGTAAAAAATGAGTTGGATAGTGTGACGACCCAAAGGGTCATCACTTATTCTATTAATCATTCCGAGCTTCCGAGGCCTTGAAAACCTCATTCCATGTTGCCTCGATTTACGTGCACAATCCGAGCATGTAGCCGGAAAGATTTTGTGATAGAAAATATGAATTCTATGAGAAATGTGGATAAAAATGATATTAATATTGATATGGTTGACTTCGGTCAACATTTTTGGTAAACGGATCCGGACCCGAGATTGGATGGTGCCGAGAGGTCCGTAGGAAAATATGGGACTTGGACATGCGCCCGAAGTCGAATTCTGAGGCCGAGAGCCCAAGTTATGAATTTTTCTATGAAATTGTTTTTGATGTAATTGTTAAAGGAAATGCATTAATTGACCTTGGTATCGGGCTCGTATTTTGGCTCCGACGCCCGGTACAAGTCTTAAATATTATATATGTGATTTCTGTAAAGTTTGGTGACATTCGGATGTCGTTTGAGATGTTTTGGACCTTGAGTTCCAAGTTTGAAAGTTTTGAAAACCAAAAGTATGAAATCATGAATTTGAGGCTTGATTTGATGAAAACGACGTGATATTGGCGATGTGATCGCACGAACAAGTTCATAATGTGTTTTTGAGGTTGTGTACATGTTTGGTTTGGAGCCCGGGGGGCTCCCCTGTTTGATAGGCCGTTGGATTAAATTCTGAATTTTTGCACTGTTGGTTTTTCACCCAGCTGTTGGCTTCGCAATTGCGAAGTATTTCTCGCAATTGCGGAGGGGGCAGTACAAGGCAGGGCTCGCAAATGCGAACCCTGATCGCAAATGCGAAGCCCCTCATGACCCAGCCTTGTTCGCAAATGCGAACATCCCCTTGTCCTGCCTATGTTCGCAAATGCGAACCATTGTTCGCAAATGCGAACATTCCCAAATCCAGCCTTGTTCGCAAATGCGAACAATAGTTCGCAAATGCGAACAATGCCCTTTACTGCCTGTGTTCGCAAATGCGAACACTCCCCTTTCCTGCCAGTGTTCGCAAATGCGAACAAAAGTTCGCAAATGCGAACTTCCCAGCCTTAGCTTATTTTTCAAACTCCAGAAATTGGTCGGGGTTCGCAATTGCGAACCCATGTTCGCAAATGTGAACACAGAGACCCGTAAAACACGATTTTCAGTTCATTTCTTCACTTTTTACAAACCAAAAACACCCATTTGCGATTCTTCACGGATTCCTTCTTCATCAAAACAATTGTAAGTCACTTTTTACTTAATTCTTTCAATTCCTAACATCATTAAACATGTTTTTCAATAGAAATCAAAGGTTTTCATGGTAGAATTTCTTGTTCTGTTAGAATATAGGATTTTTCTTAAATTGGGAAATTGGACCTCGAATTGAGGTCCGATTTTGAAACAAATCATATACATGAACTCGTGAGGGGATGGGTAACCGGATTTTGGTCCGAACCCCGAGTTCCGACCATGTGGGCCCTGGGTCAAAATTCACTATTCCGGGAAAAATGTTGTAAAAGTTGTAATTGGTCTTAGGAATTAGTTTGTTGAGTAGTATTGATGATATTAAATCAATTGTGTATAGATACGATTGGATTGGAGCCAAATTTGAAAGAAAAAGACATTTCCACGGATTGAATTGTTCATAAACATTCGAGGTAAGTGTTTGTTCTATCCTAGCTTGAGGGAATAGGATTATGTGCTATGTGTTGTGTGATCGAGTGCGGTGTATGGGCTGTGGTGATGAGCATCCATACACTGGTGTCTAGTATGACCGTGAGTCGTTGATAATTCTTATTGTGAGACATATTTACAGATGAATTGTTGAACCTGTGCCAGGTTGTAGAATTGTTATTGTTCTCCCTTGTCGGGACTTATTGTGAAGATAATTATTGATTGCCCTTGTTGGGACAGTTTATGAATTACTGTTTCTTTCTTTTGCCCTTAACTGTGATTGTTATTTGGGTGAGGAAGAGTGATAATGCACGAAGGGTGATGCCGTGCCTTGATTTATTATTTATGCACGAAGGTTAATGCCGTGCCATGTTTTATTGATTATGCACGAAGGATCATGTCGTGCCTTGTTATTGAACCATGTACGAAGGATCATGCCGTACTATGGATGTGAGGATGAGAGTAAAAGCACGAAGGGTGATGCCGTGTACTTTATTTGCTTATTTGGTGAGGATGAGAGTAAAAGCACGAAGGGTGATGTCGTGCAACTGCTTGCTATTCCTTGACTTGATATTACTTGTGTTTCCATTATACTTTGTTTTCCTTGTGAACTTATTAGTAGTTGTTAATTGTTGAGCTCTTTGAGATATTCCTTATTGTGTTATTACTTGGTTATTTCTTGTTATTTTGTGGTATACATATATATTGAATTGCACAGATTTATGTGGGTGTCTGGTCCTAGGCTTGTCACTACTTCGCCGGGATAGGCCAGGCACTTACCATCACATGGGGTGGGTTGTGCTGATACTACACTTCTGTGCATTTTTGCACAGGTCCAGGTTACGATCAGGAGCAGCAGCAGTATATCGATTGCGTGGAAGTTGATCATATTTGAGACCGAGGTAGCTTGCAGACGTCCGCAAGCCCGGCGTCTCTCTCTTTACTTATGTTACTAGCTGTAGTCTCTTTGTTCCGAGACAAACAGAATTATGTTATATTTCTTTCAAATTTTTATGTGTAGTATTCAATAGTAGTTCGTGAGTTGGTGACTCCACGTCTTGGGTAGAGGATTTCAGTATGAGTTTCACCTTGTAATTAGTTATTTCTATTTCGATAAAGTATTCCGCATTTATTTTATTAAGGTTGTGGTTTGTTGATAAATAAATTATGAAATTGTGTTAAAAACAGGATAGTATGAATACAATGGCTTGCCTAGCTACCACGAGTAGGCGCCATCACGATCCCGATGTTGGGGGAAAATCCGGGTCGTGACAAGTTGGTATCAGAGCTCTAGGTTACATAGGTCTCACCACTCACGAACAAGCTTAGTAGAGTTTGAGAGGTAGGTACGGAGACGTCCGTACTTGTCCTCCAGAGTCTATTGAGTTAGGAAAGAGTCTCTCATTTGTTCTTTCTCAGATGGTGAGGACACGCGCTTCTTCGTCCGCTGACCAGCAGCCCGAGCCCCATGCAGCTCCCGTGAGGGGCGGGGGCCGAGGCCGTATCAGAGGCCATGGTAGGGGTAGAGCTCAGCCCCTGGCAGCTACTCCAGAGGTGGAGCCTCATATTGAGATTGACGAGGAGGTTCCAGTCCCAGTGACGACGGGCCGGGTCGTCACAGGCTTTATTTACCCCAGATCTCCGGGATGTTTTGGTCAGAATAGCGGGATTTATGGACAGCATTGCCAGAGCGGGTTTATTATCGGTTGCACCAGCCGCTTCTCAGGCTGGAGGAGGGGCCCAGACTCCTATTGCTCGTACTCCGGAGCCAGTAGCTCCTCAGCCTTAGGCACTAGTAGTTCAGCCAGCTATGGCCACTCAGTCAGGTACCACAGCTTATGCCGGCGATGGAGCGGCCATGACTTTCGATTCGTTATGGAGGCTTGATCGGTTCTCCAAGCTATTTACCACTACATTCAGCGGAGCCACATCAGAGGATCCTCAGGACTTCTTATTCAGTTGCCGTGAGATTCTCAAGACTATGGGGATCGTGGAGTCAAATGGAGTTGACTTCTGTACATTCAGGCTTGCAGGATCCGCCAAGACTTGGTGGAGAGATTATTGCTCGACTCGACCAGCAGGGTCCCCAGCTTTATCATGGGATCAGTTTGCGGAACTATTTATGGAGAAGTTTCTCCCTGCTACTCAGCGGGATGTACTTCGGAGGCAGTTTGAGCGCCTCCATCATGGCACTATGACGGTCACACAGTATGAGACGAGATTTGTCGATTTGGCTCGTCATGCAGTGGTGATACTTCCCACAGAGCGGGAGAGGGTCCGCAGGTTTATAGATGGGCTTAATCGGCCAATTAGACTCCAGATGGCTATGGGCGTGGGGAGTGACATATCATTTCAGGAGGCAGCTAATGCAGCACGCAGAGTTGAGATGGCTCTTGCTAGGGGAGGCGGTTATTCTTCAGATAAGAGGCCTCGTCATTCAGGCAGGTTTAGTGGTTATTCTTCTGGTGGCAGAGAATCTTTTGACAGAGGCCAGTCTTCCAGGCCTTTCCATTCCGCCCTTCAGGCATCACAGGGTGGACCAAGTGATCGTGGTTTTCGTGGGCAATATTCAGATCAGCCTCCTATTAATGCTCAGCCCCTTCAAAGTGTTTGTGGAGGCTATTCAGGTCGTCAGGGCCAGCAGCCCTATCAGTCTAAGAGTTGCTACGGTTGTGGTGACCCAGGTCATTTTGTCAGGTTCTGCCCTCGAGCAACGGGCAACACTCAGCAGCGGGGCCCTCGTCCTATGATTCAGGCCCCAGCTGACCCTCAGCCTGCCCAGCCAGCCAGAGGCGGGGGTAGAGATTATAGAGGTGGAGGTCGAGACCGTAGGGGTGGAGACCGTCCAGCCAGGGGTAGAGGTCAGCCAGTTGATGGTCGTCCTAGAGACGCAGCTCAGAGGGGAGGTGCAGATCCCCGATTCTATGCTTTACCAGCCAGGCTAGAGGCAGAGGCATCAGATGCCGTGATTACAGGTACTATTCTTGTGTGTGGCAGAGGTGCTTCAGTATTATTTGACCCCGGATCTACATATTCCTATGTGTCTTCCTACTTCGCACCGTATTTGGCCGTGCCCAGCTATGCTCTGGATATTCCAGTTTATGTGGCTACACCAGTGGGTGACTCCATTGTAGTCGATCGGGTGCATCGTTCGTGCGTAGTTATATTTGGGGGTCTCGAGACCCGTGTTGATCTGTTGCTTTTGGATATGGTAGATTTTGATGTCATATTGGGGATGGACCGGTTGTCCCCATACCATGCTATTCTAGATTGTCATGCTAAGACTGTGACCTTAGCCTTGCCAGAATCACCCCGATTAGAGTGGAAAGGTACCTCAAGCCACTCCGTTCGCACTGTTATTTCCTATGTTAAGGCTCGACGCATGGTCGAGAAGGGGTGTCTAGCTTATCTGGCTTATGTTCGTGATTCCAGCGCAGAAGTTCCTTCCATTGAGTCAGTCCCTATTGCACGGGAGTTTCCTGAGGTTTTTCCTTCGGACCTGCCGGGCATGCCACCCGACAGGGATATTGATTTCTGTATTGATCTGGCACCGGGCACTCAGCCCATCTCTATTCCACCCTATCGTATGGCCCCACCGTAGCTAAAAGAGTTGAAAGATCAGTTGGAGGACCCTCTTGAGAAAGGCTTTATCAGGCCCAGTGTTTCCCCCTGGGGAGCACCCGTATTATTTGTAAAGAAGAAAGATGGCTCGATGCGGATGTGTATTGATTACCGGCAGTTAAACAAGGTGACTATCAAGAATAAATATCCACTTCCGCGAATTGATAATTTATTTGACCAGCTTCAGGGTGCCAAGGTATTTTCAAAGATAGACTTGAGGTCAGGCTACCATCAGCTGAAGATCAGGGCGGCTGACATTCCTAAGACAGAGCCTTTCGCTCTAGATATGGGCATTATGAGTTCTTGGTCATGTCCTTCGGGTTGACCAATGCCCCGGCAGCATTCATGGAGTTGATGAATCGGGTATTCAGGCCTTACTTAGATCTGTTCGTGATAGTCTTTATAGATGACATCCTGGTGTACTCCCGCAGCCAGGAAGAGCACGAGCAGCACCTCAGAGTGGTTCTTCAGACTCTGAAAGATAACCAGCTATATGCCAAATATTCTAAATGTGAGTTCTGGCTGAGTTCGGTAGCATTTCTGGGTCACATTGTATCAGTGGAAGGTATTCAGGTAGACCCAAAGAAGATTGAGGCAGTCCAGAATTGGCCTCGACCAGCTTCAGTGATCGAGATCCGGAGTTTCTTGGGATTAGCAGGTTACTACCGTCGTTTTGTAGAGGGGTTTTCTTCTATTGCAGCCCCGATGACCAGGTTGACCCAGAAGGGTGTCCAGTTCCAGTGGTTAGAGGAGTGTGAGGCGAGCTTTCAGAAGCTCAAGACAGCCTTGACCACCGCACCAGTGTTGATACTACCTACAGGTGCAGGGCCTTACACAGTTTACTATGACGCATCTCGTACAGGGCTTGGAGCGGTGTTAATGCAAGATGGTAAGGTTATTGCTTACGCTTCGAGGCAATTAAAAATACATGAGAAGAATTATCCAGTTCATGATCTTGAGTTAGCAGCAGTGGTTCATGCCTTAAAGATTTGGAGGCATTATCTATATGGTGTGACATGTGAAGTGTACACTGATCACAAAAGCCTACAATACTTGTTCAAGCAAAAGGAGTTGAATCTACGACAACAGAGATGGTTAGAGTTGCTAAAAGACTATGATGTTACTATCTTATATCACCCAGGTAAGGCCAATGTGGTGGCCGATGCATTGAGTAGAAAGTATGCCAGCATGGGTAGTCTTGCATACATTTCATTCAGTCAGAGACCATTAGCTCTAGATGTCCGGGCCTTAGCCAACCGGTTCGTGAGATTAGACATTTCTGAGCCTAGCAGGGTGTTAGCCTGCACGGTCGCTCGTTCTTCTTTATTTGAGCGTATCCGTGAGAGGCAATTTGATGATCCTTATTTGCGTGAGTTGAGAGATACAATACAGCGGGGAGGTGCCACACAGGTAAATCTAGATGATGATGGGGTATTGAAATTGCAGGGTCGAGTTTGTGTGCCCAATGTCGAAGGGATTCGAGAGTTGATCTTAGCGGAGGCCCACAGTTCGCGGTATTCTATTCACCCAGGCGCTGCGAAGATGTACCAGGACTTACGACAACACTATTGGTGGCGCAGAATGAAGAAAGATATCATTGCGTATGTCGCTCGGTGTCTAAATTGTCATCAGGTGAAATATGAGCACCAGAGACCTGGTGGTGTATTCCAGAGGATTGAAATTCTCGAGTGGAAATGGGAGCGGATCACCATGGACTTCGTTACTGGACTTCCTTTGACTCTGAGGAAATTTGATGCTATTTGGGTCATTGTTGATAGGCTAACCAAGTCAGCACACTTTATTCCAGTATCTGTCTCCTACTCGTCGGAGAGGTTAGCGGAGGTTTACATTAGGGAGATTGTTCGTCTCCATGGAGTGCCAATATCTATTATCTCTGATCGGGGTACGCAGTTTACCTCGCGGTTCTGGAGAGCGGTCCAGCAGGAGTTAGGCACCCAGGTTCAGTTGAGTACAGTATTTCATCCTCAGACGGATGGCCAGTCCGAAAGGACTATTCAGATTCTAGAGGACATGCTTCGAGCTTGTGTTATTGATTTCGGAGGCTTGTGGGACCAGTTTCTGCCATTAGCAGAGTTCGCCTACAATAACAGTTACCAGTCTAGCATCCAGATGGCTCCATATGAGGCGTTGTATGGTAGGCAATGTCGATCACCAGTTGGATGGTTTGAACCGGGAGAGGCTCGGTTGTTGGGTACGGACTTAGTTCAGGAGGCCTTGGATAAGGTCAAGACTATTCAGGAGAGATTGCGTTCAGCTCAGTCCAGGCAGAAGACTTATGCGGATCGTAAGGTTCGAGATGTAGATTTCATGGTCGGTGAACGAGTATTGCTCCGAGTGTCGCCTATGAAGGGCGTGATGAGGTTCGGGAAGAAGGGCAAGCTCAGCCCCAGGTACATTGGTCCATTTGAGATTCTAGACAGAGTGGGAGGGGTGGCTTACAGATTAGCTTTGCCGCCTAGCTTATCAGCCGTGCATCCAGCTTTTCACGTATCTATGCTTCGGAGATACCACGGCGATCCCACACATGTGTTAGACTTCAGTACTGTCCAATTGGACAATGATCTATCTTACGAGGAGGAGCCGGTGGCTATTCTAGACCGGCAGGTTCGATAGTTGAGGTCGAAGAGTTATTCTTCTGTGCGTGTTCAATGGAGAGGTCAGCCTCCTGAGGCATCGACCTGGGAGTCCGAGTCTGATATGCGGAGCCGCTACCCACACTTGTTTCCTGACGCAGGTACTTCTTTCTTTTGTCCGTTCGAGGACGAACGGTTGTTTTAGAGGTGGAGATTGTGACGACCTAAAGGGTTATCACTTATTCTATTAATCATTCCGAGCTTCTGAGGCCTTGAAAACCTCATTCCATGTTGCCTCGATTTACATGCACAATCCGAGCATGTAGCCGGAAAGATTTTGTGATAGAAAATATGAATTCTATGAGAAATGTGGATAAAAATAATATTAATATTGATATGGTTGACTTCGGTCAACATTTTTGGTAAACGGATCCGGACCCGAGATTGGATGGTCCCGAGAGGTCCGTAGGAAAATATGAGACTTGGACATGCGTCCGGAGTCGAATTCTGAGGCCGAGAACCCAAGTTATGAATTTTTCTATGAAATTGTTTTTGATGTAATTGTTAAAGGAAATGCATTAATTGACCTTGGTATCGGGCTCGTATTTTGGTTCCGACGCCCGGTACAAGTCTTAAATATTATATATGTGATTTCTGTAAAGTTTGGTGACATTCGGATGTCGTTTGAGATGTTTTGGACCTCGAGTTCCAAGTTTGAAAGTTTTGAAAACCAAAAGTATGAAAATCATGAATTTGAGGCTTGATTTGATGAAAACGATGTGATATTGGCGATGTGATCGCACGAACAAGTTCATAATGTGTTTTTGAGGTTGTGTACATGTTTGGTTTGGAGCCCGGGGGCTCGGGTAAAGATTTGATAGGCCGTTGGATTAAATTCTGAATTTTTGCACCTGCTGGTTTTTCACCCAGCTGTTGGCTTCGCAATTGCGAAGCATTTCTCGCAATTGCAAAGGGGGCAGATCAAGGCAGGGCTCGCAAATGCGAACCCTGATCGCAAATGCGAAGCCCCTCATGACCCAGCCTTGTTCGCAAATGCGAACAATTGTTCGCAAATGCGAACATCCCCTTGTCTTGCCTATGTTCGCAAATGCGAACAATGCGAACCATTGTTCGCAAATGCGAACACTGCCTTATACTGCCTGTGTTCGCAAATGCGAACATTAGTTCGCAAATGCGAACACTCCCTTTTTCTGCCAGTGTTCGCAAATGCGAACAAAAGTTCGCAAATGCGAACTTCCCAGCCTTAGCTTATTTTTCAAACTCCAGAAATTGGTCGGGGTTCGCAATTGCGAACCCATGTTCGCAAATGCGAACACAGAGACCTGTAAAACACGATTTTCAGTTCATTTCTTCACTATTTACAAACCAAAAACACCCATTTCCGATTCTTTACGGGTTTCTTCTTCATCAAAACAATTGTAAGTCACTTTTTACTTAATTCTTTCAATTCCTAACATCATTAAACATGTTTTTCAATAGAAATCAAAGGTTTTCATGGTATAATTTCTTGTTTTGTTAGAATATAAGGTTTTTCATAAATTGGGAAATTGGACCTCGAATTGAGGTCCGATTTTGAAACAAATCATATACATGAACTCGTGAGGGGATGGGTAACCGGATTTTGGTCCAAACCCCGAGTTCCGACCATATGGGCCCGGGGTCGAAATTCACTATTCCGGGCAGAGTGTTGTAAAAGTTGTAATTGGTCTTAGGAATTAGTTTGTTGAGTAGTATTGATGATATTAAATCAATTGTGTATAGATACGATTGGATTGGAGCCAAATTTGAAAGAAAAAGACATTTCCACGGATTGAATTGTTCATAAACATTCGAGGTAAGTGTTTGTTCTATCCTAGCTTGAGGGAATTGGATTATGTGCTATGTGTTATGTGATCGAGTGCGGTGTATGGGCTGTGGTGACGAGCATCCATACACTGGCGTCTAGTATGACCGTGAGTCATTGATAATGCTTATTGTGAGACATATTTACAGATGAATTGTTGAACCTTTGCCAGGTTGTAGAATTGTTATTGTTCTCCCTTGTCGGGACTTATTGTGAAGATAATTATTGATTGCCCTTGTTGGGACAGTTTATGAATTACTGTTTCTTTCTTTGCCCTTAACTGCGATTGTTATTTGGGTGAGGAAGAGTGATAATGCACGAAGGGTGATGTCGTGCCTTGATTTATTATTTATGCACGAAGGTTAATGCCGTGCCATGTTTTATTGATTATGCACGAAGGATCATGCCGTGCCCTCTGTTATTGAACCATGTACGAAGGATCATGCCGTACTATGGATGTGAGGATGAGAGTAAAAGCACGAAGGGTGATGCCGTGTACTTTATTTGCTTATTTGGTGAGGATGAGAGTAAAAGCACGAAGGGCGATGCCGTGCAACTACTTGCTATTCCTTGACTTGATATTACTTGTGTTTCCATTATACTTTGTTTTCCTTGTGAACTTATTAATAGTTGTTAATTGTTGAGTTCTTTGAGATATTCCTTATTGTGTTATTACTTGGTTATTTCTTGTTATTCTGTGGTATACATATATATTGAATTGCACAGGGTTTATGTGGGTGTCTGGTCCTAGGCTTGTCACTACTTCGCCGGGATAGGCCAGGCACTTACCAGCACATGGGGTCGGTTGTGCTGATACTACACTTCCGTGCGTTTTTGCACAGGTCCAGGTTACGATCAGGAGCAGCAGCAGTAAATCTTTTGCGTGGGAGTTGATCATATTTGAGACCGAGGTAGCTTGCAGACGTCCGCAAGCCCGGCGTCTCTCTCTTTACTTATGTTACTAGCTGTAGTCTCTTTGTTCCGAGACAAACAGAATTATGTTATATTTCTTTCAAACTTTTATGTGTAGTATTCAATAGTAGTTCGTGAGTTGGTGACTCCACGTCTTGGGTAGAGGATTTCAGTATGATTTTCACCTTGTAATTAGTTATTTCTATTTCGATAAAGTATTCCGCATTTATTTTATTAAGGTTGTGGTTTGTTGATAAATAAATTATGAAATTGTGTTAAAAACAGGATAGTATGAATACAGTGGCTTGCCTAGCTACCACGAGTAGGCGCCATCACGATCCCGATGTTGGGGGAAAATCCGGGTCGTGACGTAGGAGTTTGCAAGAGTGGAGTCGGCAACATAAGATAAATTGGGTGAATCGTAAGTAGGAGATTAAAGAAAGAAAATTCGACTCCAGGTATGTATGGCTAAATTTGATCCTTGTGAAATCGCCTTTTTGTGTACAAATTATTTGGTATGTGATAGCTATGTGAATTATTGTGTAATTTTTTTGATTAAGTTGTTGGGTATTCGATTGGTTTAATCATGTGTTGTGTGGTATGAGATGTTAAACGAATGATGAAAATGAAAATCGTAAATGATAAAATTGGGAACAATGGTAGTAACGGCATACTTGGCTTCTTGTGGGAAACTAATGAAACAACTCAAATTGCTTATGAACTGTTGAACATAATGAGATTGATACTGTCGGATATGGAAACATTGTAACATTGTTGTGGTAGTGGCTTGAAAATTATTTGGAAACATGAACAAATTTGTAAGTTGCTTATTGCCCTTATTTGTGATCTTTGTGAAGTGTTTTGATTGTTGTTGTGATTGTTGTGATTTGAAACTGTGCGGTGGGATCGGGTTGGGCCCCACAACACGAAGTAATAAGGTATGGGTTAGGGTGATAAGGGTGGCCGAGGTAATAAGGGTGGAAAGCGATCTAAATTTCCATAGAAATTGATATGAATACAATTGTGAAATCATTGATGTGAAATTGTGAAAGGAGACAGCAGGAGAGTTTGCAACCTGTGGGGCACTGATTGTCCCTTTGTTTGACTTGATTGTGCTTTCCGTGTTGCTTTCATATTTGATCTCTATTAGTATATGTGTGAGGACTACTTGAAATAAAGTAAGTGTGGGAACGTGTTTGGCTTGCTTCGTTATTTCCTTATGTATCTGTTGGTTATTTTATTATCGTGACTTATTTGTTTATGGCTTGAGTTTACTTGGGACAAAGCTTTTTCATACATAGCAGTACAATTCTAGTGTACTGACGTCCCTTTTGCCGGGGCGCTACATTCGTGTCATGATTGTAGGTGGGTCCGCAGCAGGTACTTCAGTTCACCGGCAGTAGCTCTCTTTCACCTTCCACTGGCCATTTTGGTGAGCCCCTTTTCTCTTGGGGCCCTGCGTGGCTCATGCCACTTCTACTTTGGAGTCTTATTTTGATTTTGTGTAATGTATAGCCGGAGCCTTGTTACCGGCAAGTATTGTATCACCCTGTTATGTGTATCTTAGAGGCTCTATAGACAGTAAATGTGGGATTATGGTCTTATGTAAATGTATGTCGGGCGTTGTAAATTGTAAACTTGTTAAGGAATTAAGCGTGTTGCTATATTTGTAAAAGTGTGATTTCAATTATAAATTGGTTAACTCTTTGGTTTATAAGTAATAAACATTACATGGGTAACATGTGTGTTAGGAAAGGCACACAGGTCCGCTTGACTAGGGCTGCCCGGTCAGGCGCCGGTCATGTCCCTTGATTTGGGACGTGACAGGGGGAAGGCTAGATCAATGGCCTTGGTGTAGAGAAGTATGGAATAAATTGGATGTCCCTAAACACAACTTCATCAGTTGGCTTGCGATGAGGAAAAAATTGCTTACAAAAAAGAGAACACTGAAAATAAAAATAACCGAAGATAGTGACTGCAAGCTATGCGTAGGAAATACATGGCAGGTGAATGAGCCCATATTCACCTTTGATATTTTCAGCATTTATGAGATTCAATCTCAATTTAGTTGGTCAATTAATTAATGAGAACAAGCAATATAAGAGAATTCATAAAGAACTTTCTAGTTCTTTAATATTTACCCATGTGAATTCTCTATTATTTTTGCACATCATACTTAAATTGATATGGGTGAATTAGCTAAGCCAACTCAATAAATTATCAATATTGATAAAGTTCAGGTTTACACTGTGACGTGTGCAATTATCAATAAACTCCAAGTTTATTATGATATGAGTTTTTATATCAATAAACATTTACTTTATTGTGATATTTTTTTATTTGTGCAGTACAAATTGGAGAATAAAATGGGTAGCTTTTCACATACATAGTACCCAGCTACAAGTTATAGTAATAGAAGATATTAAATCTGTCCGTTATTTATAATCTCAATATAATCAACCGCTTTTGCGTATACTTTGGAAACTGAATAAGTTTCTTTGAGACTTACTACAACATAATACCTTATTGGTAATCAATTGTGTTTCTACAAAATAATAATTGGCTTTTCCAGAGTTCTAAATTAATCTGGTACTACCACATATTTATCAAATAGAAAAAATAGACATAAAGGGCCGACCCAGTTCAATACCCACTTCGTGGGTGTCCGGGGAAGGGAATACTCTAGGCAGCCTTCCCCCTGCTTTGCAGAGAGGCTGATTCGAACCCGCGACCTGACACACCACGGCAAGCAAGCTTACCGCTGAGCCAAGCCGGCCCTTCAACATCTATTTTAAAGAGAAAGTTACACCATTATGGCTATGGTCAAAACTATATGCAAGATATGCTTCTTGCATTATGTTATTATTTAATAATCACATCACCAAAATAATTTGCCGTACAATTAGTACATGAGCAATGACCATTCATGCCATAATAATGACATTATTTTCTTATATCATCTCAAACCTCATTCTAGAGGTTAGTGTGGCATATTCACTACCACTAGCATGTTCATATTCTTCCAAGAATGAATATGTATTCCTAAATCACATGTTGTCTCATTCAATCATGAACGAACCATAATAATCTATATGTGCTTTACAAAATTCCATGTCAAATTGATAACAAATATTACTTTCACATAGTGAATGATTATTTTGAGAATTCTTATTATTCTCATTATCACAATGATGACGATTATAATTTCGTCAATTTCCACGTCCACATCTATTGATACATTCACGGTAATAATTTAATCTTCTTTCAGACTTATTACATATTTCTATCATATTCTCTTAGAGAATGAGAATGAAGCAAATTCAATGGAACAGGTATACACTTCTTGTGCCCATAATCTTACATAAATTTGATCATGGCAAGGCATAGAAACTTTACCACTCTGAGTGATTATAATGTCTTTCAAACTCCATTAGAGTTATAATCAAAATTTATCGTCTTTGCTTGTATTTAAAATCAAAATATAGAATTTCAAGAATTTAAAAGACAAAAATGAGATAAAATACTTACCTTAAATCCAGAATTTTATCATGAAAGGAGTTCATGGAACAATTGACAATCATTATGCTCAATCCCAAAGCTTTTACTCAATTGGTTAGAGTCTAGTGCTAATAACGTGACATAAAATAATAAAAATAGAAGAACAATATTACATAGAAAAGTAGGGAGAGAGAATTCTTATTGATTTGTGATGATTTATAATGGAATAAGACCCATCTATTATAAGGAAAGGATAACTTAGCCACCAAGTAATAAACCATATCTCTTTAAATATAGACATTTACCATAAATAAAATTCTATTTATAATTTTTTACAATATTGGACTAAGACATACTTGACTAATGGACATAAATGATGATTATGCTGACCACAATTTAACAGGAATTGATGTATCATAGTTATTTTTTTTAGTTCTTGTGATCCAAACATTCAAAGTATAAATGTAAAGAATTCCACGAGCTTAACTTATATACTGTAATACCATCAACTATCTAGCTATGAGTCAACAATATTTGGGATAATTAGTGTCACACGAAAAGAGTTAAATTCTTATTCTTTAAGCTTCATTCATATTTAAGATGTAACTAATTAGTGAACATGCTTATGAGTTATAACAAAATAATTTCTCGAAAATGTTTATCAGACTTTTGCGTTATTGTATGGGGTAAAATTGATTAGTAACAAGTGGATGAAAGACGAGATGACACATAAAACTAAAGACATGTAAGGCATATATGAGTCACTAAATAATTGGCATCAGATACAAAGTGCTGAATAAGTTCCGAAGGCATGGAATCGAGAATGAAGATTTGAAAGTAAGTCATCGGTTGGAAAGATAACATTTAATGAGCTGTCGTTACAAATAATTTATGTATTAATGCTTAACCGTTATGCAACTATCAAGACGTGTTTTATTCAAATTAAAAAAGAGCTTGATTTGATGATCTTGTTTCCCAAAATAGAATTATAAATAGGAAAATATGTATCCATTCTGGGACATAAACAATCATCTGTACACAAAAGCTAAAATCTGATCTTATTCTATAAAATTATTGTAACGACCCGGCCCGTCGTTACGGGAATTTACCACCCTGTCATGTTGCAATTACATGTTTTATGCTTTTATATCAGTGTTAGAGCCCATCGGGTGAGTTAGGAGTGAATTGAATTGAAAATGAAGCAAATAGCATGCTTGAAGGAAGTTTGAATATGGAAAGTCAACCTAGAGTTGACTATCGAGTTAGAGTGCTCGGAATCAGATTCTGATGATTCGGCTAGTTTTGGGGGATCATTTATGACTTAGGAGAGCAATCGAAATTGAATTTGGAGGTCCGGTGTAGTTTTAGGCTTGAATTGGCTAAGGTTGAATTTTGGCGAAAACCGAACGGTAGGTGAGATTGTGATCCGGCAGTCGGAATGGAATTCCGACAGTTGCAGTAGCTCTGCTAGGTGATTTTGGATGTGCCTGCAAAATTTCAGGTCATTCGGACGTCGTTTGGTCGGGGTTTTGATGGAATGTGTAATTTGGAAGTTTTGAAGAAACTTAGGCTTGAATCCATGTGTAATTGGTGATTTTGATGTTTAGGATGGTGTTTTTATGATTGGAACAAATTCGTATCGTGTTTTGGAGTTTGTTGGTGGTTTTCGTTGGGGTCCCGGGGGCCTCGGGGTGAATCCGGACCATCATCCGACATTTTTGGAACTTAAAAATCTGCAGAAAAATTGCAGATCACTGGGCAAAAATCCAAGCCTTCGCATTCGCGTGGCATGGGCCGCGTTCGCGAAGGCCAGGCGAGTCAAGCATCGCGATCGCGAGACAGGGTATTGCGTTCACGTAGGCTAGGATTCTTGAGCTTCGCGATAGCGTTCAGGATGTCGCGTTCGCGTAGGTTTGTCAGGGTGTGCATCGCGTTCGCGTGAGGGTTATCGCGAACGCGTAGAAGGAAAATCAGACGGCTGGGAGCTAGTGCATCGCGAACGCGTGGGGGAGGTCGCGTTCGTGAAGGTCAATCCGGAGCTGGGCATCGCGAACGCGTGGCAAGGAACGCGAACGCGTAGAAGAAAAGTCCCAGGGCAGTGAATTAAAACCAGAAACATTTCACATACGGGTTTCATTTCATAAACCCCCATTTTTTAGCCCTAGAGAAAAGAAATCGCGGGAAAACGCTGGGAAATCATCGGGTATTCATCGGAGGTAAGTTTCTTGACTCAAAAACATCATTTTATGGTAGAATTAACATCAATCTTCATGAATTTGGGTAGAAATTGTGAAGGATTGTGGCCTAGATATTAAAAACGAAAATTGGGTTTTGAAAGGCCAATCGAACTCCGATTTGGTAAATTTTATATGTACGGACTCGTGGCGAGACGAGGGTTCTGGAAATATGAGTTTCGAAATTTTTCGGGATGTGGGCCCAGGGCTAGGGTTTTGCAAATTTCGTGATTTTTGGTATTTTTCGAGTTCTTTCGATTGGGTTATGTTCCATTAGCCTATTTTGATATATTTGTGCTGATTTGTGCTAGTTTTGACGTGCGTGGATGCCGGTTCGAGGAGCTAAGGCGTCGCGGGCATGAGCTTTCATCGGTTCGAGGTGGGTAATACTTGTAAATGATGTCCCGAGGGTTAGTAAACCCCGGACTTGCACATCTTAGTGCTGTGCTGTGTTGAGGTGACTTGCACTCCGGATAACGGGCGTGGGGTAGAGCACCATTGGGGATTGTGACTTGGTCCATCCCGCGTAATAAATAATAACACCTAATTGTTGAAATGAATTGGAATAATTATCATGTTTGGGCTTCGTGCCAATTATTTGAGTCCTTCAGGGATTGGTATCAATGTTTTGATAACACTGTGCATATTTTATCTAAATTTAAGGTTTTAAAATGGTATTTTTGCTATTCAGCATTTTTATAAGGTTATGAAAAACTTGAACAAGGTCTTAATAACATTTTTAGCTATGAGCTAATATGATATTGTTGCCGTACGGCTTTCTTGATTATTTGTTAGACCGATTGGGGCCGAGGGCCATATGTTAGGGCATGACATTTTATGTGAGCATATGCATACACATGCATGGATCGGATTGCACGCCGCAGTGGTATACGGATCGGGCTGCGCGCCGCAGCAGGTGTGATATTAATATTGTGCTTGGGCTGTAGGAGCCCCTCCGGAGTCTGAACCCCCACGGTGAGCACGGGTACCCAAATTGGATCGGGCTACACGCCGTAGCGGTCATATGCATTGCATGGCATACATACATTGGTTTATGTGTACTACGTGGCATAACATTCAGCACTCATACATTACCGGCACACATGCATTAGTTGCCTTATTGACCAGATCTCCTGGTGTAAATTGATAAGGAGTGCTGAGCCCGAGGGGCTGATTTGAGTGTGGACTTGCACTGCTTGAGATTCTATCTAGGTATTGGTATATTATTATGAAAGAAAGTAGCTAAAAATTGAGATTTCTAAATAATCTACTCACATATGCTTGAAAGGAATAAAAAGACAGTTCTGTATTGTGTAGCATGAGATAGTGCCTATCGTGGTTTTCTTCCCTTCAGCATTATTTACTTTTATTACTGCTGAGTTGGAAGTACTCACACCCGACTCCCTGCACCTTGTGTGCAGATCCAGGTACATCACAATGGAGCTGATTCTATTGCGGCTCGGGAGTGCTTTTGGACAGTCGAGGTAGCTGCCAGCGTTCGCAGGACCTGATTCTCCAGTTTGTCTGTATTTTTGTTCTGATCATCCCACACTTGTGCACGGTTATATTCACTATTTACACTTTGTATACTCTGTAGAGGCTCATGACTCTTGACCCTTCGGTCTATGGGAGTTGGCACGTGTTGGGACTTGGTTCCTTGTTTTTAATATATCTATCACTGTTATGCTTAAATTGGATAAAGTGAGCTTGTGGCTCCGTGATTGTTGTTGATTGGTCGGGCTGGCCTAGCAGTGTGCTGGGTGCCATCACGACCGGATTTGGGGTCGTGACAAGTTGGTATCAAAGCCTAGGTTTACTAGCCCTCATGATTCTTGAGCCGGTTAGTAGAGTCTTGTGGATCGGTACGGGGACAACTGTACTTATCCTCGGGAGGCTGCGAACCTTTAGGAAACACTTCACATTTCTAGGAATTCTTGTCGTGCGTACTTGATTCAGCTCGAGATATACCTTTTTGAAACTCCTTCCGCACGTTTGTGTACGCTTCGAGCGCTCAGTAATATAATTGACTTATGGCTTGCGATTCCCTGATCGAGGGGCGAGATATAATCTCTGTGAATTCATGTTGGGCCAGTCGGGAGGACTTGAGGCCAGATCTTTGTCTATGGCTTGAGCACCAAGGTACTAAATTCGCGAGCCGGTATTATGAAGTTCATACGATCGGTATTGATCTTTATTGTGCGAATGGCAGTTTGATAATGGGAGAGCTGTAAGGTATTCAGTTCTTGTTGTGATTTGATATGTAGCCCTAGTTATGGGCGTGAGAAATATGTTCATTGCCTATTAGCGGAAATGTAAAGTGCACTATGTGTGGTAGTATGAGTTTAGACTCAAGAAAATTGAATTGGTTGTGCTATGAGTATTGCGGTGAAAGGTATTTGACATATGCTATGATTCGAGCAGGTGCAGCGCATGTCCATGTATCAATTTTGATAATATAACTTGAATAGTGTTGAGATTAATGTTGTTGATATATTTTGCGATGTCTTGTTGAGTTATGGATGTATTGTTAGAATGGTTTGGTGATTCTCTGGTAGGTGGATTGGCCAATTTACAAAGGAAACTCTGCCGAAATTTTTGGAAAATTTGGGACTTAGAAAGATTTCTGTCACCTAAAGAGAGTGGGCTTATTGGTGGTGCGTGTATATCTGCAAGAATTGCAGAAGAGCTAAGGTCTCTGATGATTCGAGTCTCTGTCAAGGCTTGTAAATGACTTGAGTTAATCTCATTGTGACATTTTCGGCATCATTTGAGTAATAATGATATGAGTGGTTGAAAGTGCTTTGATGAATGGCTTCGAGCTAAGTTGGGGAGGTTGCTATTGATTAACCGATTGCACTATTGTGTGCTATGTTGATTCTGTCTCTAAGTATGTTGGGAAATTCTGGTAAAGGTTATGGTGCTTCGTAGATCTGATGAAGTACTAGGGTGTTTTGAACTACTGTTGGTAAGGAATGTTCGGTGTATAGAAAAGAAAGATAGCGAATTGTACCTGTAAGTAATCATGTTCTGCGATGTCCGAGTTCTAACAAAACACGAGTGGTTCTACTCAATAGGACAGTTGAATTACAGCTGAATAAGAGTGAATGATGCCCGAGAATGGTTTTGCAGTGTTCAAGATTTTGCTTGTAACAGTCAGGTGCCTTAAGATTTGTGTATGTGGCTAACGATGGCGGTTTCGTTAGAGAAAAATCAAGACTTGTGTTATATTATGTGAATGATGGGATTCTATGTAACCGTATGGGAAGGTAACGATACTAATTTAAAAATCGCATGAAGTTCTTCAAAACCAGTATTGTAGAATGTGGTACTCCTGGGAAACATTGAGAGTGGCCTATGGGTTTTAGACCGTGTGGTCTTATGTACGAGTCTCGTGTGGTAACATGAGTTGAGTTATGGTAGTGCTACAGTAAAGGCTAATACTAAGTTAAAGATGGTTCAGAAAGAAATAGGTAAATGGAACAACTTGTTAATAAACCAGAATGGTATAAAAAGGAATACGATTGATTCCTGGTATGTGATTGAAGTAATGAGACTTGCAGACATTACAGCAAAGCTCTTGAGTGCTTGCAGTTGTGTAACTTGATATGGGTATAAGGACTCAGTCCTGGCAGTTAAACTTATGCAACGAATGGGAAGAAATAGTTTGTGATGTGTTTTATCATGGTTTGAAAATGAGTATACTCTTGTCGGTATGCGAAGCGTGGAATGTGTAATGAGTTTTCTTCTATATGGAAACACGAAAGTCCTTGACTAGTGGAGTGCGCCGATGTTGAGGTGGAGGAAAGGGATATGAATTTTCATGTTGTCTTAGTGTAATATGGTATACACGATGTGTTATGGAAAGTTGATAATGGTATATTCTAGGTTTTGAGATCAGTTCATAATATATGGGAAGTCAATAAAATTATTGAGTAGCACGGACAACTGCAGGTGAATTAAGAATCGATCTTTCTGATAATTTAAGAAAATGGTACCGCTATTCTATTAACTTGGCAGGGAATATGATCCAAAAAGGACAAGGTAATGTAAACTGATGATATCCAGTGGTATGGTGGTATTCTCTTGTTGGATCGACTGTAATAATTGAGTCGTTGATGGCATAGTGAAATTCTTGGATGGCTTTCGTGGAACGAATGGGCGCTTGATGTGCGTTATGTATTCGTACGGTGGAGTGTGGAACCAGGTATAGCGATTCATGAGTTATATATGTGTTGGAGACTAGAAGTTCTTGTAATCCGCCTATGCAGTGGTTGTATATCGCGTGTATCGGCACCGTTTTGTGATTATTGGAAATCGGAAGCCGTAGTGGCTCTCTCTTAGCTTGATATGATGAATTTGGGTTATGATACCTTATTTTAGACTGGTTGACATAAGACATGTCGTCTAGACTAATGTGATATGGACTATGTCGGAAAATGGCACAAATTGCGTGGCAGAAAGCATCAGAGTATGCTCCAACAGAGTAGTTGTACCCAGGACCAGCGGACGGCTGGTAGGCATTGCTTTGTGAGTTGGACCTTAGTGGCGAATGTCAGTGTAGAGGTATCTACCATTGATTCAGTTCCGGTATTGAGAAACGTTGTCGGATGCGTTTCATGTGGCCGAGCTTGAGGCTATATATATATATATATATATATATATAATTCGACTCGATATGCATTTCCTTTTTGCGAGATTTATGCGAGGATCGGGTGGCACGCCGCCACGGGTTATTTGGATCGGGTGGCACGCCGCCACAGGTATGGTATCCGGATCGGGTGGCACGCCGCCACGGGTATGTCATTGGAGCGGGTTGCACGCCGCAACAGAATATTGTGAAAATATAGTTAGTTATAAGCTACTTGGTATACAATACTTCCTCGCTTCTGAGGAAAGGACCGTTTTGAGTATCGCTTGGCGAATGGCACATCGGATATGTCCTTTCAGGATTTAATAGCATACGTTAATTGTTTCACCGTGGGTGAGGTTGATTACTTGGGTTCAAGACCTAGATCTGTGCGTGGCTAACCGTTTTGAGCTTAGTGGCTTGAGGTGCTTCATGAGTAATAATGTTGGGGTAGAATCACGAATCGCGGCAAGGCTACGTGATGTTATGACCTCTCGATGAGGATTCATGTACTCTATTTCTATAATGCGAGACGCGATCTCAGTTCTATGTTATGATGGCATAGAGAAATTGAATTGCAGCTCTATTTGCTGGAGACAGTTGTCATAAATTGAGCTGTCATGATTCGAGTGTGTGCATACGTTTCTATTGGAGCCTATGTTGTGCTCGACGTGGCTTAGGCCGGTGTTGAGGTGTCTTATCACCAGTGCGGTGTGTTATAATCGAAATGACCGTTGGAGTCATTAATGGATACGAGCATATTAGATCTTAGCTTGTTCGAAAGGTAAAAATCAAGGTTTGACTCCGAAACCTATTGTAGTATCAGTTTTAAGAGGGAAATAGATTCACGAATGGTTAACCTGAGAGATAGGTTCGGTATATCGCGTGCTTCAGCTGCCGTGGGCAGGATATGGAGGTGTTGGAATAAGACTCTATCTAATGAAAGAGGTTTTCAGCTAGTATTTTGTTATTGTGGCCAGTTGTTGTGACTAGAGACTATCGTCTCGAGTGATTGGGTTGTCGATACATCATATGATCTCACCCGGAGTAGTGAATATGGGTTATTGCAGTGGATTCGAGTGTATCCTGAGTATAGGCATGGGATTAGCATTTGGCATATGATTTCGGAAAGTGCAATGTGATTTATGGTTCAGATGGTCTGTGAGATTTTGACTATATGGTGTTTTCGGACTTATGTGAGATAGGGTGACGTATGATCGCCCGAGTATATGCTTGGTAAGGTCATTCAGCTATTGGGTTGCTTCTAGTACAACTCTGAGTCCGCTCGAGGACGAGCGTTTGTTTAAGTTGGGGAGAATGTAATGACCCGACCCGTCGATATGGGAATTTACCACCCCGTCATGTTGCAATTACATGTTTTATGCTTTTATATCAGTGTTAGAGCCTATCGGGTGAGTTAGGAGTGAATTGAATTGAAAATGAAGCAAATAGCATGTTTGAAGGAAGTTTGAATATGGAAAGTCAACCTAGAGTTGACTATCGAGTTAGAGTGCTCGGAATCGGATTCTGATGATTCGACTAGTTTCGGGGGATCATTTATGACTTAGGAGAGCAATCGAAATTGAATTTGGAGGTCCGATATAGTTTTAGGCTTGAATTGGCTAAGGTTGAATTTTGGCAAAAACCGAACGGTAGGTGAGATTGTGATCCGGGAGTCAGAATGGAATTTCGACAGTTGCAGTAGCTCCGCTAGGTGATTTTGGATGTGCCTGCAAACTTTCAGGTCATTCGGACGTCGTTTGGTCGGGGTTTTGATGGAATGTGTAATTTTGAAGTTTTGAAGAAACTTAGGCTTGAATCCGTGTGTAATTGGTGATTTTGATGTTTAGGATGGTGTTTTTATGATTGGAACAAATTCGTATCGTGTTTTGGAGTTTGTTGGTGGTTTTCGTTGGGGTCCCGGGGGCCTCGGGGTGAATCCGGACCATCATCCGACATTTTTGGAACTTAAAAATCTGCAGAAAAATTGCAGATCACTGGGCAAAAATCCAAGCCTTCGCGTTCGCGTGGCATGGGCCGCGTTCGCGAAGGCCAGGCGAGTCAAGGATCGCGATCGCGAGACAAGGTATCGTGTTCGCGTAGGCTAGGATTCTTGAGCTTCGCGATCACGTTCAGGATGTCGCGTTCGCGTAGGTTTGTCAGGGTGTGCATCGCGTTCGCGTGAGGGTTATCGCGTTCGCGTAGAAGGAAAATCAGACGGCTGGGAGCTAGTGCATCGCGAATGCGTTGGGGAGGTCACGTTCGCGAAGGTCAATCCGGAGCTGGGCATCGCGAACGCGTGGCGAGGAACGCGAACGCGTAGAAGAAAAGTCCCAGGCAGTGAATTAAAACCAGGAAACATTTCACATACGGGTTTCATTTCATAAACCCCCATTTTTTAGCCCTAGAGAGAAGAAATCACGGGAAAACGCTGGGAAATCATCGGGTATTCGTCGGAGGTAAGTTTCTTGACTCAAAAACATCATTTTATGGTAGAATTAATATCAATCTTCATGAATTTGGGTAGAAATTGTGAAGGATTGTGGCCTAGATATTGAAAACGAAAATTGGGTTTTGAAAGGCCAATCGAACTCCATTTTTGGTAAATTTTATATGTACGGACTCGTGGCGAGATGAGGGTTCTGGAAATATGAGTTTCGAAATTTTTAGAGATGTGGGCCTGGGGCTAGGGTTTTGCAAATTTCGTGATTTTTGATATTTTTCGAGTTCTTTCGATTGGGTTATGTTCCATTAGCCTATTTTGATATATTTGTGCTAGTTTTGACGTGCGTGGATGCCGGTTCGAGGAGCTAAGGCGTCGCGGACATGAGTTTTCGTCGGTTCGAGGTGGGTAATACTTGTAAATGATGTCCTGAGGGTTAGTAAACCCCGGACTTGCACATCTTAGTGCTGTATTGAGGTGACTTGCACGCCGGATAACGGGCGTGGGGTAGAGCACCATTGGGGATTGTGACTTGGTCCGTCCCGCGTAATAAATAATAACACCTAATTATTGAAATGAATTGGAATAATTATCATGTTTGGGCTTCGTGCCAATTATTTGAGTCCTTCAGGGATTGGTATCACTGTTTTGATAACACTGTGCATATTTTATTCTAAATTTAAGGTTTAAACTGGTATTTTGCTAATCAGTATTTTTGTAAGGTTAGGAAAAACTTGAAAAAGGTCTTAATAACATTTTTAGTTGTGAGCTAATATGATATTGTTGCCCGTAGGGCTTTCTTGATTATTTGTTAGACTGATTGGGGCCGAGGGCCATATGTTAGGGCATGACATTTTATGTGAGCATATGCATACACATGCATGGATCGGACTGCACGCCGCAATGGTATATGGATCGGGCTGCGCGCCGCAGCAGGTGTGATATTAATATTGTGCTTGGGCTGTAGGAGCCCCTCCGGAGTCTGAACCCCCACAGTGAGCACGGGTACCCAAATTGGATCGAGCTACACGCCGTAGCGGTCATATGCATTGTATGGCATACATACATTGGTTTACGTGTACTACGTGGCATAACATTCAGCACTCATACATTATTGGCACACATGCATTAGTTGCCTTATTGACCAGATCTCCTGGTGTAAATTGATAAGGAGTGCTGAGCCCGAGGGGCTGATTTGAGTGCGGACTTGCACTGCTTGAGATTGTATCCAGGTATTGGTATATTATTATGAAAGAAAGTAGCTAAAAATTGAGATTTCTAAATAATCTACTCACATATGCTTGAAAGGAATAAAAAGATAGTTCTGTATTGTGTAGCATGAGATAGTGCCTATCGTGGTTTTCTTCCCTTCAGCATTATTTACTTTTATTACTGCTGAGTTGGAAGTACTCACACCCGACTCCCCGCACCTTGTGTGCAGATCCAGGTACATCACAGTGGAGCTGATTCTATTGTGGCTCGGGAGTGCTTTTGGACAGACGAGGTAGCTGCCAGCGTTCGCAGGACCTGATTCTCCAATTTGTCTGTATTTTTGTTCTGATCATCCCACACTTGTGCACAGTTATATTTACTATTTACACTTTGTATACTCTGTAGAGGCTCATGACTCTTGACCCTTCGGTCTATGGGAGTTGGCACGTGTTGGGACTTGGTTCCCTGTTTTTAATATATCAATCACTGTTATGCTTAAATTGGATAAAGTGAGCTTGTGGCTCCGTGATTGTTGTTGATTGGTCGGGCTGGCCTAGCAGTGTGCTGGGCGCCATCACGACCGGATTTGGGGTCGTCACAATTATTTTTTCTCTTTTGTTCTAAGTTCATAACCAGACTTGTGTTTCCTTTAAGTTGTTTTAACAATCTTTTTTTTTCTTACTTATTTTATATTTTTGGATCAAATTAATTCACGTATTTATAAAAAAAAAAATATTAATTTAACTGTATCGTTTTATGGGTAAACATTTACTTTTTTGTTCATTGCTACTTATAGCTTGTTTGGCCAAGCTGTAAAATCAGCTTATTTAGAAAATTGCTTTTTTTTTTAAAAGTGTTTTTCTCAAAAGTACTTTTGGTGAGAAGTAATTTATGTTTGGCTAATTAGTTTGAATAGCACTTCTGAACTGCAATCAGTGTATGACCAAGCTTTAAAAAAATTATTTCTAATTGTATTTTTCTCAAAAGTGCTTCACAAAAAGTGCTTTTAAAGAGAAGCTACTTTTTTCTGCTTTTCCAAAACTGTTTCTTCTTCTCCTAAAAAATACCTTTTTTTTCCTTCCAAAAGCTTGGCCAAACACCTAATTTTTGCCAAAAACGCTTTTGACAAAAAAAAAACAAAAATAACAAAAAACAAAAAAATCTTTTGGCAAAAAAAAAAAGCTTGGCCAAACAGACTATTATTCTGTTAATGTCAAATATCGATGCTTGTACTCCCATTGCTCCCCCAAAACGAGAATTTTGTGTCTCATACAACTAATACTACTTGAATGAGGTTTCTTTTTGTTTCACAAATTTGTAGACCCCAATCATACATTTCTGAATCCACGGAAATCTGGTTGACAATACTGTAAGACAAAAAAATTGTCTCATACAATTAGTGTAAGTTGAAAGATACATTGTTAACCGATAGTAGAACTAAATTCTCTTCATTTATAATTGGGGCTCAACACTTATAAAATGTTTTTATATTTTTAGCTGAGTTTACATTGAACTAGTCTTCTTCGTTCTCTCAAAATATGGAGATGGAATAAAAACTAACAAACAATTGAAAAATTCAAAGATGTTACACAAAAGAACATCCGACAATCAGACAGCAAGAAAGTAATTTCCACAGACATGGAAGCCGAAACTTCAGATTACGCTATCCGAGAACCTCGACAAATAACATTAAAATTCAAAGCCATAAGCATCAGACAAAGGCTTCAAACTTACATTTCGACCCATTCTTTTGGAATTTTCGACATAATCTACACAAAGTCAACATTCCAGCGCCATGAATTTTTGTTTCTCCAACATAGTTAGGCAGGCCTTTTCTAAAAAAAAAAATAAAAAAAAAATAAACTTTAAGACGTTGAATTTGATACATATTTGAATAAAATTTGAATACACGTCTAAATATTAAAATATGAATACTAAATAATTTCGGACTATTTATTTAACATCTCAATATATAAAATTGATCTTTAATTCAAATAATACATATATATGCTAACGGAAGTGCTTGTGAGAGATGTGAATATCAAATGATTCAAGACTTTTTTTTAACATATGAATATATAAATTGATCTTTAATTCAAATAATATATATGTGCTAACGGAAGTGCTTATGAGTGCCAACTAGAGGTGGTGGTTGATGGTGGTAGTTTTGGGTAGTAGCTAGTAGCGATCGCAATAACAATTATGGTTGATGAGGGTGGTCGTGGTTGTGATTATGTTTGAGGAAGGTGATGATAAGTGATGGTAATTATAATGGTGGGCATACCAACTATGGTTATTGATGGTGATGGGGTGGTTAGTTGTATTGGTTCAAGTGGGTGAGTCATGTGTGGTTTTGGTTGAGGATAATGGTGGTGGGGGCGGAGGTCAATGGTAGTGGTGACGGCTATGGTAGAGATGTTGGTGGTTGTAGTTGATAATAAACATGTTAAACGGGCCGGGTTGGACCGGTTCCGGACCGGCCCAGACCGGTAGAAACCGGAACCGGCCCGGACCGGTAGAAATGGGGTCGGGTGGGCTGGATTATAATGGGGTAGGGGTTTGTTCCGGATTATATAGTGTAACGGTTAACCGGAAGCGGTTAGGCCCGGTCCGGCAAAACAGTACCCTTAACGGGTAAATCGGCCCGGTTTAACGGTCGATTTTTTTTTTTTTTTTTTTTTTTTAATTCAGAATTATGGGGCCCACCCCAAACGGCTAGAATCACAGAAATCCATTGGCTAACGGATCTATTTAACTTTTGGCCATTTTTTTTAATTTTTAACACATTTTTAATTTACAAATGTAGCCTTATGTAAATCTATAAATACACCCCCCTCCCATCTTCTTCATTTCTCACTCAAAAATCTCATCTCAATCTCAAATTCTCTCATTCACTATTCTCTAATTATCTAGTTCAAGACTTCAAGTCTTAATAATTTCTCATTTCATCTTCGAATTTATTTGGCTCATTTTTGTTGAATAATTGAAATTCAATTATAGTATTTTATCATTCGGGTTTTGAACTTCAAGTTGGAATATTGGCTTGACGTTTGTTCGTGGTAACATCGGAAATTCGGAATTGTATAACCAAGTACTCCAATTCGGTGCACTCCCTCCAACTCTTTCTCTTATTAATATTTTAATTGCATATTTATTTTGTGCTTATTTATTCCTTAAATTTCACAATATGTTTAGTGCTGCTAAAAAGCGTGTAGAAAAGTTACTGGTAGGGGGAGTAAAAGTAGAGGTAATTCTTCAGCATCTGGTAGTAATAGCCCAATATCTATTGTTCCTGAAACGTCGCCTAATGAAAATATAGATTATGATCAATTACAAGAAGATTATGGAATAGAAGATAATGAAATAAGAATTGAAGAAGAGATATCTGCTACACCTACTAGTCCACCTAGTGCTGGGGTAGGTAGTGTTGGAGTTGGTACAAGGGGTGGTGGTCGTGGCACTAGTGGTAGACCACCTCCGGCTCCGACGACTAATCGTAGAAAAAGAAGTAAGGTTTGAAATTTTTTTGAATTAATTGAAGGTTCTGATAGAGTTAGATGTAAAATTTGTAAAGATTCATTTAAACATTTGATTGGAGGAAATTTAGGGGGAACTGGAACGCTTAGTAGGCATATGAGAGTTTCACACCCGATAGAATGGGGCCTAGATGGTGATGATAGTCAAACAACTATTAACCCTACTACTGGAGGGTTACTAGATGGAACTATACATATTTATTTTTAAAGCTGCAGGTAATGTTAATAATTCTATTATGCAATGTAGCACTTCTGCTACATTGACTGAAGATGAAGGATTAGATGAAAGTTTTAATATTTTTTCTACTTTTTCTAACACTCAAACAAGTTGCAGGAACATTGATGAACTTCAATTCTACTTGCAGAAACAAAATGAGCCTCGCACAAAGGATTTTTCACCGTTGGGGTGGTGGCATGAAAATGGAAAGCAATTTCTTGTTCTCTACGCAATGGCTAGGGACGTGATGAATGTGCCAATTTCAACTGTTGCATCCGAGAGTGCATTTAGCCAAGCAAGACAACAACTTGGAGATACGCGTCACTCATTGGGAAGCAATGCTTTGGAAGTTTTAGTATGTATGAGAGATTGGATTAGATCGGAAAGAAAAAATCAAGGACATGAAGATGTTGATCGCCCGGAAGACGAGGAACTTGGAGATATATTAACAAGTGGTCACCCATCCGAATAAAATACTCCAGAAGAATGCCAATCAGTTCATATTGATTATGATGAACTTAGCAGGGCAATGCAAAATATTTGAATTTACTTATTGTTATTTGTTCACGTCATAAAAGATGTAAACATTCAATTTGTAAGTTTCAAATTTGAGTTATGAAATATGAAATAAAAGAAGCACTTGCAATTTGCAGCAAGTGCAATTTTTCTCATATTCCTTCTATTCTTTAATTTATATTTTAAAGTAATACAAATTCTTAATATAACTTAAATTGAAACTTTAAATTTGAAATTCAAAGTTAAAGTGTTAAATTGAAACTTTAACATTTTAATTTTGAAATTCTAACTTAAAATCTTAAATTGAAACTTTAACAATTTAAGTTTGAATGTCAAATTTAAAGTTTCAAACTTAAATTCTTAAATTGGAACTTTAATTTTGAAAGCAAACTTAAAGTCTTAAATTAAAACTATTATTTAGAAATTCAAACTTAAAGTCTTAAATTGAAATTTGAAACTTCAATTTTTAAATTTCAATTTCAAACTTAAAGTCTTAAATTGAAACTAAATCATCTAACTTATTTTTGAAATACAAACTTAAAGTCTTACATTGAAACTTTATAAGTGCACAAGTATCATTTACTTTGTGTTCTTTAAATAAATTACAATAGTTATACAAAATTACACACAAAAAAAACGTCAAACCCGGCCCGGCCCGGCCCCTTTAACCCGTAACGCGTACGGGTCAATTTTTACCCGAAAAAAACCCCAACCCATTAAACCCGTTAAGGGAGAGCCCGAAATCGGCCCAGTAAGGAACCTGTATGGGTTTTAAAAAGTCGGGCCCGGCCCGACCCAGCCCACCTGTTAGACACGTTTAGTTGATAATGGTATGCGGTGACGGCAGTTGTAATGAATGTGGATGATAGCATTCTAATAAAATTAAGTCTTTGCTATAGATTTTACTATACAGTCCTATTCAAATGTCACGACCCAAAATCCAACTAGCCGTGATGGCACCTCACTCAACTCGCTAGGTAACCAATTAACAACTCTCCAATTCCAAGAAATCTAAAAACAAAAATAAGTAAAACAAAATATCCGAATCTTATATATTTTTCAAGGGCTGGTAGTACAAATCATGAGCTTCTAAAAATTGAGATTACAGTACTTATAGAAAATATATACATCTTCTATTTGAAAAGCACATTAATAGAGTACATAGTCTAAGGCTACCATGAACAAAAGACAGCTACAACTGGGATGCAGGTACATCTTCCAATCCAACTTTCGTCCAACAAAGAAACATCAACATCCGACATTTGCACGCAATATGCAGGAAGTGTGGTATAAGTACAACCGACCCCATATACTCAATAAGTAACAAACTTAACCTTAGTTTGGAAGTAGTGACGAACTAGAACATAGGTCGGGTCCAATATTAATAACCAAATAGCAGTTCATAACAGTGTAAAGCAAATGCATAAACAAATAGCTTAGAGATAAAGTGCTCAACCTTTTTATAGTTATCCGAAAACAGTTCCGCTTTTCAAGTATACCAATAAAAGCCCAAATCCTTTACCGAAATCGTAAAAAATATGAGTAAGTTTGAAAATAATAACTTGTTCCCAAAAATTCCTTTAACATTAATTATGATGTTTCATTTTCTATCCAGATAGAATATGTGAAATATCTTTCTATAACGACATATCAATGTGTGTAAAACAGCCATGAATTGATACGGTACAACATGAAAAATATACATCTCTATACATGTATGTCATGTGCATGTAAAATGGGATACGACTCAGTAATAAAACCATATGCATACTCTCAGAGTATCCATTCACTCAGTCCTCACAGTCACTTAGTCATCATAGCACTCAGTCCTCCCAATCACTCAGCATTCGCACTTAGTAGGTACCTACGCTCATTAGGGGTGTGCAAACTCCGGAAGGGCTCCTTCAATCCAAGCACTATAATCTACACGGATAACTCATATGCTGCACAGATGACTCACTTGCTATTGTATCACATCAGAATCTGCACGGATAACTCGCGTGCCACAGTTTCAATATCATAATATGCACGAACAACTCATGTGTTGCATGGACAATTCACCTGTTATAGGATTAACATCCTCACAATCAAGCCTTGGTCTCAATTAATCATCAATATCTCCAGTCTCTCAGGCTCTTAGTGCCATTGTTTACCTTAAAAATTGTAAATACAATTAAATTTAATTTGTAATTCTAAAAATATATAATTTATTTTAATACTAGTTGTTAGGCAATGATGCTAAGTGTGAGATAAAAAAATAAGATAAGAGCTTGAAAATAGTATGCAATGCAACCGAGCGGCCGAGAATCGAGGTCTCGAGCTAGCCTCTGCTAGGCCTCAAGGTCGAGCTAAAGCGTTAGCATGTGGATGGCCGATGAAGGATTAACAATTCTAAGAGCTTTGACTCTAGCTCTTTATGATCAATTATGAGTAATAAATAAAGAATAATCAACAAAATGCATTAAATGTAAGCAAATGTAATAAATGTAAGCAATAAAATCAAGCGAGAAAGTGTTTAAGTTAGTAAATAGAGAATGTTCTTGTTCTTGTATTGAATATCATGTCCCCTACAAAATGATAAGGGTCCCATTTATATATGAGGGAGAATCCCAATATAGTACAGATGTATTTATTACAAAGATATGTAGCTGGTACAGCTACTTAATGCCACGGTATGAGCTTGTACTAGCCCAATAAACTTGGTCAGCTTTAATCACATGCCTTGGGAATTTCCTATTTGTCCATCATAGCCACCGATTTGTACTATCCCGAGGTTAAACGTTAAGAACCCTCGGGGTCGAACCTTGATCAACACATCAAGCCTCTTGGAGATGGGTTATGGAATGTCGTACTGATCGTAAAATCGAACTCTCTGATTTTAGCCGTATAAGTCATGAAACTAGCCCGACAGTAATGATATGATGTATCGATAAATAATAACTGAGACTAAGATATGATATGAATGCATAAATATGACTGAGTATGAAATATCAATAAAATTAGTGAGAACAGAACGACCTCTACCAGAACCATGGTGTATACGGAAACATCAGAGGGTCCAATTCCTCGTCATTGAGGCACCTCAAATATTGTCTTGAAGGTTCGAGGCTACTACTGAGCCTCCTCCCTTGAGGTTTTTTGACGCTCGATCTTGGGCCAGTACTGGACACGGCTATGGTGAAAGTAGGGAGTTCCCAAGGCATGCAAGTCTGTCGGGATAGGCCTAAACCAGAGTCAGGACATCAACTAGTTGTTCCATCTCCATATTTTTATAATTAATGTATTTTTTACTATATTAGGATCCACCCTCATTTATAAAGGGGGTCTTTATCATTTTATAAATATTTGTTGCTTCATACCAAATATACAAGAACGTTCTCTCTTCTCTCTAACACATTTCCTTGATATTACAGCTTCCATATATTGTCTTCATTATTGTTCTTTATTTATTTTTTATTATAGGCCATAAAGAGCAATCATTGATTTGATCATAACTGTTAGTTGTTCATTAATTGCCCTCTATAGCTCCCAGCCTAGCATCAGAATTAACATCGAGGCCCCCGAATCAACAAGCTCAAGGCCCTGATTGCTAACCTATCGGTTTGGTTATCACCTTGTTCTAAACTCTTATCTCGTTTCTAATTCATTCACATAGCATCAATTGCCTAACAACTAGCATAAAAATACATCACGTATTTTTAGAGTCCCATAATCAAATTTAATTGTTATTAACGTTTTCATGGTAAACACAAGATATGATTTTTATCGCGAATTAAACACAAGGTATGATTTTTTTCATGGTAAACATGAATTAATCAAAGATTGAAGTTTGAATTTTTGAAGTTTTCGGTCCGATAGAGAGTTTTTGATTCGAGGGTCCGATTGGAATTTCGAAAGTCGTTGTAACTCGTTCATTTCATTTGGGATGTGTGTGCAAAACTTTAGGTCATTTGGGTGAGTTTTGGATAGGTTTTTGATCGGAAGTGCGTTTTGTTAGAATTTGAAGTTCTTAGGCTTGAATCTTTGATTAATTCGTATTTTCGGCGTTGGTTCAGGTGGTTTATGGATTGGTACAAGTTTTAATGATGTTATGGAATATGTCTGTAGTTTTGGTTAAGGTCCCGGGAGCCTCGGGTGTGTTTTGGATGCGTTCGCATAGTGGAGGCTAACCTTTCATCGAGTTTGTTCGCGTTCGCGTCGAGCAATTTCTGGCACTTTCATTTTTTTTCAACGTGTTTGCATATACCTAGTTGCGTTCACATAGTTCACTGAATCAGGCCTTCGTGTTCGCATCCCTCCCTTCGTGATTGCGAAGGGCATTTTTGGGGCCCTTATATTTTCCTTCTTCGCGAAAGCGTGATGCCTGCCGCATTTGCGATGCTTTAATTACCTGAACAGTACTTAACATTTCAAAAACGAGGTTTTGTCCTTTTTATCAAAATACAAGGTTTCGAGCTCGGATTTGGGAGCAATTTCAAGGGTTTTTCAAAGGCAATCACTGGGTTTTTCAAAGTCAATCACTGGGCAATGATTCTTTACTCTTCTATGACTAAAACCCATTAATCTAATCGCGAATTCAACATTTAGTTTTGGATTTTTAAATGAAAAGTAGGTAAAACTTCTTAGACCTGTCTATGGAGTTTTGAGGGGGCATTTGACCTCCGATTTGGGAGAATTTTATATGGTTAGACTCGTGAGAGTACGAGGGTTCTGTAAACATAAAAATTATTCAATTCTGAGACGTTGGCTAGAGGGGTATTTTGGCCATTTTACCTATTTTCTCGCCCTAGCTTTAAATTTAGTAGTGGAATCAGTTGTTTGAAATATTATTTATGATGTGTAGTTAAATTGAATAGATTTGGGCCATTTGGAGTGGGATACTCGTGGCAAAGGCGTGGTTTCTAGTGATGTTGAGTCGGTTCTAGGTAAGTAACTTGTCTAACTTTATGTGGGGGACCTTTCCCCTTAGGATTTGTTTCTTGCTATTAGAGTGCCTTGTACATGAGGTCACGAGCACGTAGTTGAGCCAATTGATGAAAAATCTGATTTCACTTAAGTTGTTGATATTTAGCTTCCTTCTTGCTTGTTTTATCCTACCTGAAAATTATACTTATGCTAGATTAAAAAAGCATGCTTAGCCGACTTAACTGCCTAATTGCCTAAGTTGTTTTGGTTGTACTACGTGAAGCATGCTAGGCTAGTTCTATCTGTTGTTCTTTCTTTCATACTTTATTCCTTGGTTTGTTTCTGGCTGTGACTGCACATTTACATTGGGACTACGGATGTGTTATTCCGGTAGCTCCTGCCATTCTTTATTTACTTTGGGACTACAGGTTCGATTCCCGGGAGATCCCCCTTCATTTTATTTTGGCACTACGGGATGGTATCTCAGGATTTTCCCCTGTACATTGATGATTGGACTACGAGACAGTATTCCGGGAGATACATTGGTATTGGCTCGAGAGTTGGACTACGGGACGACATCCCGGGAGATCCACTGGACAGTTGAGGAAAGGGTTACAGGACGGTATCCTAGGAAACCCTCATTGGTATCTTGATATTAAACTGTGTTTACTCTGTATTTCTGCTCTATCCTTCTAGTTATTATTGCTTCGTTGATTTGCCTTATTACACTGCTACATTTATTATTATTGTCAAAATTCCACACTGTTAATTATTGTTATTGTTATATTTTTTTTGCCTCAGTAGGGCCCTGACCTTTCCTCGTCACTACCTAACCGGGGTTAGGCTTGGCACTTACTGAGTAGCATTGTGGTGTACTCATGCCCTTCATGCACATGCGTTTTATGTGCAGATCATCTATGTACCTCTACTCAGGTGCACTATCAGCGAGGCAGGAGGACCACTAGGACTTCGAGGTAGTTCTGCTGCGTCCGCAGACCGACGAGTCTCCCTCGTACTCTACTATTAGTATTTAGTTTTTGTTCTTTTGGTTGTTAGACATTCTGGTGTTAGGAGTCTTTACTATACATTTCTCTATCCTGGGTTGCCCGTGAGTTTATGGGTCTTTGGGAATAGTGTTAGACTTGTGTTATTGAGTTGTACATGCCGAGTGGCATCCAGTACAATTACTTTTAGCTATTTAATTTGGTTTTCCGCAAATATTATATTTTTTGCAATTTTTGGCTTACCTGGTCGTGGGGACTACGTGCTATCACAACATGTTCACGATTGGTGAACTAGGGTCGAGACAATGATCTTGGGAGGCATCGACGCCCTACAGGAACCTGTGATGAGAATGACAAAAATATCTGTCACTGGAGAAAAGAAAATCGAGGTTAAATACCCGAGAATGCGCTCACGTTCAGTGATGAGGACATTGAGACCTTGTCTCAGCCTCACAATGATGCACTGGTAATCTCTTTCCTTATAAATACATTACAAATTAAACGTGTACTTGTGGATCCAGGTAGCACGACCAACATTACCAGGTCAAGGGTGATAGAGCAGCTCGGACTGCTTGACCAAATCGTGCCTGCCACCCGAGACCTCAACGGTTTTAACTTGGCAAGTGAAACAGCAAAATGAGAAATCACCTCCTCATTCACCGTGGCCGGCACAACCCAAAATGCCAAATTCCATGTCATCGAAAGAGACATGAGGTAGAGCACCTTGTTTGTGAGGCCGCTGATACACTACATGATAGTAGTTCCATCTACCCTCCATCAAATGATGAAATACCTGAAAAAGGGATGGGATTAAACCATCTACATGGAACAACATGCGGCAAGAGAAATGTTCACAGTGCATGATGTGGCACCGACACCAGTACCTCCACCACAAAGGACCCAAAGGGTAGTCAAATAGTTTTCAACAAAGCAAAGGACTATACCACATCCTCATCACAAGCGATTGGAACAAATTGGGGCTTGAAAAATAGCCGGCACATTCTACACTAAGGTATAACCATCTCCATTTTTATTTTATATACTCTATACTAACCTTTATGCAGGAATTCGACCGAGGGAGTCGAAACACTAAATCAGCTTGAAGACATTAAGGTTTTAAAGCATCCATTCACTCTTTTCCTTCTATCGAGTTTTTTATCCCGAAAAGGGTTTTACTGGGAAGGTTTTTAATGAGGCAACATCCACATGCTACCTAAGAAAGACTCAACAAGTATTAAAGGATTCTCTTGCAATCAACCTCGAATACTTGTGGCCATCCCCCCGAAGGCCATAAACTCGGAAAAGTCAAGAAACATTTAATGGGGTCTTATTAGGAAAATGATGTACTGGGCCAAACGATTAAACAAACCGTGTCTTCATAGTATAGTGAGGCCCCTAACGGTGAAACACATGTATACTTGTACCAAGTAATCGAAGAATACTTTTCATCAAATCATTTCACGCTTCAAATGAAACTCGACATTTTCACAATAATTACTATTCTATCAAATATGTTCCAAGCACTCGGGGGACTGGTGTCAACAATTCAACACCTGGACGACCTATGATTTGGAACTCCAAACTCATAAGCCCTCAACAAGGCAACAACAAAATCACAAAATGTCTCCAAAACTGAAAGTGTCCCGAACACTCTGGGACTGGCATCAAAATCTCAAAAAATACATGGCCTCTGGGTCGGAATCTTCGAAATCATAAGCACTCAACGAGGCAATACCAAGTTTACGAGTAATGGCTCCCGAGCCAAGATACCCATAATGACTTAGGGAATATTGCCAATCACCACTCATTAAAAATCCAATGCCATAAGACCCCAAGCGAGCAAACTCGCTCTCGTAAGACCTACATAGGACTACAACAGTATCTGTAAGACCTCAAGCAAGGCATCAACCAGACTTGTACCAAGTGGCAACATCTGTATGACCTCGAGCAAGGCATGAACCATAATTGTACCAAGTATCCAAAACTGAAAGATTTCAAAGGAATGTAAAACTTGTAAGACCTTATTAAAGGTGTAAACGCGATCTCAAAGTTAAGGCTATATATTAAACTTGTAAGACTCCTAAAAGGCATACCCTCGATATAGACGCTGAGAATACTTCATTCGAGATTAAAAATGGCTATGGTCAAGCACAAATGAATACAGTCACAAGGTTGTACGAGCCAAACTAACACGATTCAGGGACGCCCGACCGTCGTTACAAAATCATAGGCCTTCAATTACTTCGAATCTACATCGAAAAGAACAAGTTAAATAGGCTACACTCAATATAAGGCAAAAGGGTTTCGACCGTGTCAGCTCCCAATTACAAGATTTGAGATACTCAGCCTCTGAGCCAAACCTCCCAAGGTGCTCGACCATCACTATATAATGACTCACAATCGAGGTTTTTTATTGAACCGTCGATGAGTCAGGAAAACATTATTTCAAAAAGTCCTGAAGAGGAAAAATAAAGCCTATAAAATGTCGCATCGACCCAACGCATAAGAGCCTCTATTGCCAGCTCATATAAAAGGTCGCATCGACCCAAGGCGTAAGAGCCACTGTCGCTAGTCCACACAAAAGGTCGTACCGACCCAAAGCGTAAGAGACTAAGGGCCAGTTTGAAATTGTAAAACTTGAGGATAAAATGAGCTCGAGTCGAAACCTGATTCGAAGACTAAACTCAAAATAGTTAACCAAGTATGACTAAGAGCAAAAATGTAATAGCTCAAACACCAGCTTACTCTAAAAGGTCGCATCGATCAAAAGCATAAGAGTCATTGTCCCCAGCCCTCACCAAAAGCCGTATCGATCCAATACGTAAGAGCCTAAGGGACAACATGAAATTATAGAACTTAAGAGTCAAATGAGCTTGAGTCAAACCCAATTTAGAGACTAAGTCTAAAACAGTTGATCAAAACATGCCTAAAAGCAAAAGCATAAGAGCTCAAACACCGGCTTATACTAAAGGCTCATATCGTTCAAGCGCGTAAGCGCTTACGTGCCAGCCCAATGAGCCTCAAGACCATACTATGAATTTAAAGATTCCTTCTAACTCAAATACCAATTCATCCAACTATATTCGAGACAGAAAGAGATACATAAGAAATAAAGCTGCAAGGTTTTCTCTTGTGCACATATACGAAAAAACCCAAGCTCCATCTACAAACGTCCTTTCGAAATGCTACACATAGAATTAGAATGCAAAATCTACGTTCCCCCTGGGGACTATGGCCTTTTAGTTTTATCTTTGCTATCTTCAGTGTCGACAAAATTAATCGAGCATCACATTTGTCTGCCCTCGCTCGCACCAACTCTTCCGAAAGGATAAATCCCCTAGTACGGATCTCTACGAGAATTTTTCTCTGAGACTTACAATGAGCATATTCTTGGATCCTGTCTTTGCGGTCAAGGGTCCTCCTTAGCTCAGCTTGATCATTGGCAACGTCATTCAGATAGACTGACACCTTTTGGTCGGCCTTAGTTCGGCTCATTACGGCTTCCGCTCGGGCATTAACGACCTCGACCTTGACCTTCAAAAGTTCATACTTGAGCTTCATAATCATATTTTTTTGAACCAAAGCATTTTCATGAGCTAAGCAAAGTTGAGCCTCAAAGGCGTAAGCTTTAGCCAAAGCACCATTCCCCTCTGAAGCCTGAACCTCTGCCTGAGCGTTTAGCTCACCATGCTCATGATTGAATCGGCTAGCTTCATCTGGAAGGCACTCCAAGACCTCCATGTTTTTCTGCAACTGAGATTAATGAAACATTAGCCTCGGGAGCTAAAAGGAGGAACACACATTCAATTGAGACAAAAAACTACATGTTCCTTCAAGTAGCTCTCATAATTCAAGCTTCGACTCGCCTCATACCGTAAGTGTACCAACTCGACTTCCTATTTGTTGCAAAGGAGCTTAACGGGTATCTCCTCATCCATAGCTTTCCGCAGCCTGGCCTCATGGAAAAGCAACTTGGACTTAACCTTATCCAAGGCCTACAAAAGCAACCTCGATAAGAAAGGGAAGGTGAGAATATCAAAAGGCATATTCTGTTGGGCTTCCTCGAAGGCCGAGCACACATCTGCTAACCTAGCTCCCTCAGCTCCGAAAGAGTCGACTACGGTCGAGGCATGGTCGCTCTGTGCATGAGACCCCGGGTTTTGCTTATCCCTAAAAGTACTTCCGACGAAAAAAGAAGATGATAGGAATGGAGAAACCACCTTTCCATAACTAGGAACCATGGGTGCAACAGGCTTATACAACACTTTCATTCTGGGGCCCTGGTGCAGTTTCTCCTTGCTTTGAGCATCATTGCCCTTTAAAGGCATCTCTCGCTTATTGTTATCATTCTTTAGCCCGAAAACTAGAAACCCTCCCCCTCTCTAAAGGGGCATGACCTTGATTTGAAAGGATCTCTGATGCCTACAATAGAGGATTAGTACATAGAAACGGAAAATGACTATCCAAATTAAAAGGGGAAAGGAAAAAAATCGCAGAACACGTACCATGATATGTTTATTCCCATCTGCCCCTGGACAACTTTTTCCACTTACACGCATCGCCACTCAAGTGGGTCACCAACTTCCAAACCCTATCCGACAGATCGGGAACATCACCCGACATCCACGAAATTGCTGTAGAAAAAGAAAAGGAGGCACATTTATGAAGTTGACCTTTGCCATAAACAAAACTAAGAAGACATGAGTTTACCACTTATGTGTATAATTCCATTCCTCAGGGAATGGAATAAACTCCATGAGAAAAATATCAACGGTAGGTACTTGGACGAATCGACTCATCCACTCTCGATCTCAATCTTCCTCATTATGAATGACGAAGGGCCAGATCAACCAACACCTTAAGGTTAATAGACCTCGATGGTGAAAAGGCTGGTGCAGCCTAATAAGATGACAGAGCATAAGTTCAAGCCATGCCTTCTCCAAATATTCTCATAAATAAAACTATTTGCAAAATGATGGGTGAATATGTGCCAAGGTAACCTAAAACTTTATAAAGAAGGGGGACCTAGTGTGAAATGATACATGTACACATTCAAAATCCATCGGCACGGTCCGTGAAGGTATCTACAACACTACCTTTTCCCCTATCTGCAGTCTTTCCACAGTAACCCAAGGTATGTCACTCCTATAAATGAAGTAAACTTCAAGGTGTGCTCCCGTTGAACCTGAATATCTACTTCTTCGATGAGAAGTCCACTCTCGAAGAAAATGTCCCAAGTCATGACCGCCTAGCATCAGCAATGCTCTGCCAACAAGGCGAGAACTGGAGGCAGAACTCTCTCTCCCTTGTCGAACAGATCCTGACGTAGCAGTCATGATTGTAGCAAAATTAGAGAACTGGAGCAGGAGTTTGGTCAAGAGAGTTTTAACTGCTTAGAATGGTGGAATCTCCAAAAAAGCGTAAACAACCATAGATATAGAAAAAGCAGTGACGATATGCCTGCCATAGAGGCCGATTAAAAATATTGATCGATATCACTTCGAGAAGATGTGCCAGTGGGATCACCTCGATCGCTTTACAGATGTGTCATACATTAAATGATGTCATGCGATGTTTTGCGGTCGGATATCCCCATACCACTACGAGTCCTAAGGTGGTACCCGACCTCAAAGAGCTCCATCAAGGCGAAGTTGGGCTCCAAGAAGCCATTAGCATCATTATGAGTTCTGAGATGGTATCAGACTTCAAGGACCTCAATCAAAGAGAAGTTAGGCACCAGAAAGCTATTGGCATCATTGTGAGTCCGGAAGTGGTACCCGACCTCGAGGACCTCTACAAAAAAAAAAATTAGGCTCCAAGAACCCTTCGACATTAATGCGAGTCCCAAGGTGGTACCTGACCTCGAGGACCTCCCTCAAAAAGATGTTAGGCTCCAAGAAGCCATTGGCATCATTGTGAGTCTCAAAAATGTACCAAATATCGAGGGCTCCTCTCTAGAAGGAAATAAGCACTTAAACTCTACCCATATGGGCTTGGCCTCGGGTACGTCCAAATTCGAGTAACCTCGTCTGTGATCTGTCTACAATGCCATAAGGCTATCTATGTTAAGTTCAAAGCAAGTTTCAATATGGCCCGGGTTTGAGTGAAACCCCACTCAGGGACTGCGCTCAAAACCCTAAAGACGGTCTCTATCCTCGGGCCTCCGAGTAAATCCCCCTGAAGATTATCGTAGGGTCTAAAGGCTAAATCTCAGTTTAAAAGTTTGAAAAACTGCTTTGATTTGACTGGAAGTTAGGGTCCCGACGACTCGAGTTTATCAGTACAACCAGTCTTGATCAAAAAGAAAGATAAAGTATTCTACGGGGAGCCACGTTAGTCAATCAAGAGTCAAAAGAAACACTCGAACTCGGGCTTGACATTTGCACCAATCGGTAGGGTCATACACTCAGGCTCTCCACAAACATAGATAAAGGGAGATATAGCATACTTCAAAGGAAAAAATGAAGAAACATCTTTATATTTGTAAACACTTGATTATAAAATCTCATGAGAGGTCCTTACACAGAAATAAAGAAGTAGAGGGGTACACAAAGAGTAAAAGCCTAGAGCTTAGCCTATTCTCGAGGGAGTATCCTCGGTGGCCGTATCTTCGAGTGCCATCTCCCCAGGAGTCCCATCTCGATCTTCCAAAGAAATATCGTCAAGGGAGAAGATGAATAAGTGGAAAGTGGTTGAGGAAAGGAAAATGTTGCAGAAGAAGCAGAAAGGGATGAAGAAGTGGCTGGGCGAAAAATCTATCTAGTATGGATTTCTCCAATACTACTATTGTGAAGCCACTTCTTGAAATGTTTCTCTGGTGCATGATGAAATAGTTAGTAGATAGTACCACCTCACTCCATGGAAAGTAAAAGCAGTTAGGCACCGCACCGAGGAGGTGAGCAGCGATGTAGAGTCTGAACACCTCGCGCAGTGGTGTAGAGTCCAAACATTTCCCCGAGCCAAGAGAAATCATTCCCCTTACCTCGTTGTCTTGAGCCAACAATGACAACAATAATAACAAAAATAAACAACCAAAATGAAAATGACAAGACGGTGTAATCTCACTCGACAAGAGAAAGTCTAGGAGATAGGTCGTGTCGCGGCTGATAGGAATGCCACCATATAACCTTGAGGCCATGAGCCTCAAACATAGTGGATGACAATGGATGAAGATGGAGAGACGAGAAGGATGGATAGATATGGGAAGTCACTTGAATAAAAAGTTGGTTCCAAGGGACTACCATTTATTGGAAGGGCGACAACGTAACTGACGGTGTTATTATTGTCTTTGAAACACATAACGACAGATGCATTTAATGTGTCCTTGGGAGCTAAATCGACAACGTCATTATGGCTTTGAAGAATGAGAAATGACAATGCTTTGAATGATTATGGAAAGATGAAATAAGGGACGTTTTGGTTATCATATAGGCTTGCATTATCGGTATGACATATTTGCGAGAAATTTTAAAATCTAGTTTTCAAGGTTGTTTATTATTGTTTTACTCCAAGAAATGTGGGGACTAACTGTATACGGTTAAATTAGAGGGTCCAGTTCCTCGTCATCAAGGCACCTCAAAAGATTGTCTCGATGGCTCGAGGCTATGGCCGAGCCTCCTCCCTCAAGGTTTACCGGCATTCGACCATGGGGTAGTGCTAGCCATGGATATGGTAAAAAAGGGGAGTTCCCAAGGCGTGTAGCTAGAGCCGACAAAGTTTGTCAGGCTGGGCCTAAAACCAAGTTAGGGCGTCAATTAGTTGTCCCATCTCCATATCTTTATAATTAACGTATTTTGTACTATATTAGGATCTCCTCTGATATATAAAGGGAATCCTTGTCATTTTGTAAACATTTGTTGATCCATACTAAATATACAAGAACATACTCTCTAATCTCTAACACATTCTCTTGATATTATTGCTTTCATTTATTGTCTTCATTATTGTTTTTCATTTATTGATTATTATTGGCCATAAAGATCAATCATTGATTTTATCATAACTGTTAGTCGTTCATTAATTTTCCTCGATATCTCCCAATCGAGCAACATAATTAACCTTGAGGCCCCCAAATCGACAAGCTCGAGGTCCCGATTGCTAGCCTAACCTATCGGTTTGGTTATCTCCTTGTTCTAAACTCTTATCTTGTTTCTAAGTCTTTTACATAGTATCAAATGCCTAATAACTACCATAAAAATAGATCACGTATTTTTTGAGTCTCATAATCAAATTTAATTGTTATTACCATTTTCATAGTAAGCACAAGGTATGATTTTTATCACAATCTTTACCAGGATCCTTACGAGTATTCTTTGTGGTGGTGAGTTTGATACATCGTGCTTATGTAGGCCTTAAAGAGCGTGTGTCGATGAGACCATCTACCCATGGTAAAGAATGGACCTCAAAACCTAGCAAGGGTGAGAAAAGAAAGAAGGAGATGTCGACTAAGTCTCCTAAATTAGAAAAACCCAAAGTTTTCAGGCCTCATACCAATGCCACGCTCTCGACTTCGACTATTATGGAAAGTCCCCATATGAAGATGGAGGTGATGATGATGATCTCCCTTTGGTACAAAGGGAAATACGGGGTGCGGATGCTCCACAGGTCATTGGGCGTAAGGCTGCCGAGTCAGGGATGGATGCTCGACTAGAAATTCTGGAGCTTTTGAACCCGAAGTTTATCGGGGTCGAGATGAAACCCTTAAAGAAATTGATGTTGTGGATGGATTTAAATTGGGCTGTTCATTTTCACCAGGGAAACTAGGGATGCCCAAGACTTGGGTACCGCTTGTGCGGGGGCCTCTCATGGAGAGAAAGATATGCTCGGGACTACTTTGTCCTTGTCGATGAGGACACAGATCTTGGTGGTCCCATCGCTCTTAAGGAGGGTAAGAGGCTTCAAAAGCAGGGGGCACTCTTGATATACTATTTGCATTTCAAATTTTTACCCTTGGTAACTTATCCGCTTTGTTTCATGCTAAGAAAATGTATGAACACGCCTTTTTAGGATTAAAGATAAGCTTTCATGATGTGTAAAGGAGCTCGAGAAGCTCACCTCAGAGCTAAAGGAGTCAAAGGCCTCCTCTGCCCATAAGGGGGAGGAGTTGAACGGGCTCTGGGTGAGTTTGGAGGGAGTGAGCTAGGTAAGGGTTGGCCTTGTTGAGAAGGTAACATGGCATCCATGAACTCAACTTTTTATTCTTATAACTTAATGCTCACTATTATTATTCATCTTTGCAGATTGGGCAAAGGGATGCCCTGGAAGGGCGATTTCGGGAAGAGGTTGCAGCCAAGGATACAGAGATCCTCGAGCTGAAGAGCCAGAACCCAGTCGTGACCTCGGAGAGAGACCTTTTGAGAGGGGGAGTTGGCATCGACCCAGGATTTTCTTCGAAGTGCTCAGAAAGAGGCTGCTGCACTATCCATGGCCAAGTCTGAGGCCGATGAAAATGCATCTTTATATAGGAAAGATGTCACCACCGCAAATGATCGAGCTTGAGAGATATCTGAGAAGGCCGAGCAAAAGCTGACTCAAGATGTTACTCATGCTTGTTTGCAAGCTAGAAGGTAGGCTCTTGAGGAAGCAAGCACCAAAGGTGCCGATCTCTCTGCTGATATCAAGGAAGCCTAAACCTTGGAGGAAGAAGCATCATTTTCGGCCACTTCGAATGAGGGTTCCGGAGATGATCCAAATAGTAGCGAGGGTGAAGAATAGACTCACATTGTCTTCCCCTTTCCTTTTTTTGTATATGGATTTCTCGGGGGAAGGGCTTTGTATAGATACCCCTTGTAAATATATTTTTGGGAGTGTAAAAAGATTCTTCTACTTCAAGTCTTCAAATTTCATATTTAAGTGTTTACGTGAAGTTAGCCTTTGAATTTTGATGTTGACTATTCGGATCCCATACTTGGAGTAAAGAGACTCTTACAATCGGGCACCATCTCAAGATTAGGTCGATAACTTTTTCAAAGTTTATACTTGTAATAATAGAGATCCTCGGGATCTCAATGGCTCCTGAGTATTGTATGACAGTGTCATTCATATGATGCAATTTCGATGGGTTCTCCCACTGTTACATTTCCCGAAAAGTGGCACTGATAATGGTCAGAATTAATTGGCCTTCAGAATAGGCGAACAATCGCCTCTTGCTCTATATATGTATTTTCTTTCTTATCAGGATTCCACTACTTTGAGTAACTATCCCTTTTATGGAGCTCTTCTTTCTTGTGCCAATTCTCTTACCATTTCAATTCAAAGCTTTTGCCCAAGTCTTCATCTTCCTTCTCTTATTTTACTATATCCATGGATGCTACATATTCGTTAACCAAGGAGAGGAGAGTTCCGCCTCTGCTTCGCGCTTGGTTAGTGGTATGCCACCTGTGTTTGATGAGATAACTTCGAGGTACTTTGTCATGAGGAGGGATTTTATATTAGAGAGACCTCCCAATATTTAATGCCACTGGGCATGCATCGAGATTCATCTCGTTAATAGAGGAGAAACACCTAGAGGTAGTTAGGAAAGACTACGGATGGAGAGAAATGGCGGTACTACAAGTACCTTCCCTGAAAGAGAGCATCATGGCTCATGTCGAGGTTTTTTAAAAAGTATACACGTACCCTTTTAAATTGGTCCCTCTCTACATAGTCTTGCTCGAGTTTTGTAGAAGATATGGGGTTACCCTAGCACAGGTTCACACGTCGTTTTGGAGGATAGTGTTGATGATAAGGTACTTTGTAGGTAATGTAAAGTTCTAGTTCACCCTCAACCACCTTATTAGATTATACCGTTCCTTGCATTACTTGTGAGCACGTGATTTTTGCCCAATATAGAATACTTCTACATAATTCTAGAAAATAGATTTTTTTGAATTATTTACCATTTTTAGGAATTTTTATTTAATTATTTGCATTTATTGCAAGTTTAAGTTTTACTAAAATCATAAAAAATACCAAAAATATCATGCATTGATTTTAGGATTTATTTTTAAATTATTTGTTCTATTAAAAATGAAAATCACAAAAAATGGCCAATTTCTACATTTTTACTTTTTACTGATTTTTCTCTTTTAATTTAGGATTAAGGTAGCTTTTATAATTTTGTAATTAATTAATTAGTTTAATTTTTCGTATTCTAGGTAACTTAAGATTTTTTATCATTACGACTTTTAATTAAAAAAAAGAGAAAATAAACTAAAAAAAATTTGAAAATAGAAGGGCTTTGTTTATTTTCGGAATTAGATCCCCAAATAGAGCCCAAAACAGTCCTAAATACTTGGCCCAACCCCGCATGTAACTCGATCCAGTGCCCCCTCTAACCAAACAAACCCCTTCGGATAATCTTTGATCTCAATCGTTGGATTTTCATCATCCAACGGCCCTGAACTGATTCGTACTTCACTATATTAGTGTCTGAACCGGGTCACCCCCCCCCAAGCAACGAATTCACCTCATTTCTCCTATCTCTCACCCTCACTTGTAAAACCCTAGCCGCCCCTATAATCCCTCATTGTCGCCGCCATAAATCGCCCACCGAAAATCGCTTCCGCCGACGGCGTTACTCCAATTGACCCTATCTTCGCAACCCAAATTCCCCTCCTTCTCCTCTTTTCAAATATCTAAACCTCTTCCCTTGAATCATCTCCGAGCCTCTCGAATCTTAAATCAAAGAAGTCTAGCCAAACCCTAACTCGCCCAAAAATCCTCAAAAATACACCCTGAACTCCCCATCGTCTCCTCATTACCAATATTCAATTGGTTTTCCTCAAATCTACGCCGAACCCTTCAAATATTGAATCGAAGAATTTCAGCCAAAATGCCAAAACAACCCCAAATTCACACCAGGCTCCACCACACCCTCTCACCTCGTATCACTTACCAATTACCCTAGAAATCCCTCCAAAATCATGGAGTTGAAGATCCGAAATTCCAAGAAGAGGCGCTATTTCGACCTTGTACCATTTTTGGGGGTATTTTGTTCATCTTGGGTTGAGGCTCAAATTGATTTCTTTGATAAGGGCAATCATTTTGCATTAGTCTCGACCTATTTCAAATTCACCATTGATGCATGGCCAGGTCATACCTTCTTTGCTCACGATACTTTTCCTCTTTCTTATATTTTTCTTGTTTTATCTTTGCTTCTGATTTCTTCTTCTTTCATTTGGTTTAAGTTAATTTCTGATTGTTTGCTTGCTTGAATGAGTTTTGAGTATGAAATGATTCAGAAAGGTCACATTTTGATCGTTAAGGTTTTGTTTTGTTTCTGACTTAACTCATGTTTAACCAGTCAAGTTCGTAGGGCATTTTTAGTTCCATTTGGTAATCTTTGCTTGTTTCCCATAATAAGTCCAAGTTTTAGAATAAACTTTCGACCAAACTTTTCTTAGTAAAATAAACAAGGCGTTACTAATTGTGGACACGTTCGCATGACATGGTTTTGACACGCCAAAAGAAGAGAGTATACGTACGCGTAACTCAATTCTTTAATTACGAATACTTAAAATGATTTTAAAGTGGTAAAAGATAAATGCATGTAGGTCCAAAAAATGATTAGTTAAATAATTAAGCCAAATATAAATTGCTAAGCGATCGTTCTAGAACTACGGAACTCGGGAATGCCTAACACCTTCTCCCGGGTTAAAAAAAATTCCTTATCTGGAATTTCTAGTTCGCAGACTTTAAAAATAAAGCTTCCTCGATTTGGGATTTTAAATAAATTAGTGACTTGGGACTCCGTAACTTATTCCAAGTGGTCACTTTGATTAAATAAATAATTTCATTTCGAATAATGTCACTTTAATTGAAAAAACTCCCTTATATACTACCTTCTAGGGTGGTGTGTACAAAAGGAGGTGTGATATTACTGAGGCGAGATTACCCTACGACATCGATCCACCCAGACCTTTGTTTCAAGAAATGTAGAAGATGGGGATCGAGGGTGGATGAGTCAATTTGTCTGAGTGGGGACTATCGATATTATCCCCGATGAGTTCCTGCCATTTCCCGAGAAATGGAATTTCCCACGTAAGTGGTACACCTGTGTTTTTATCATTGTTGTAAATGGTGGAGGTAAACTATATAAGTACTTTTTCCTTGTTTTTCTACAGCAACCCCGTGGCTGCTATATGAGGTTCCTAACCTAGAAGATTGGACTCGAAAACTGGCGGCTGGCAGCTTGATCGACTTACGATGAGCGTAAGTGGTGAGATCTATCCAAAGGTAAATGGGAGGCAAAGCACCATGGTACGTGCTGTGTGGTTTCATTACCTTTGAAAGGTACTTTCTTATACATATTAACTCCATCATCACAAGCATCAGAGAAATTTATAAGGTAAGACGGTGCCCCCCGGAGAGGATTAAGGATCATCGACTTCGGGGCCAAGGAATGATAACAAACGGAATCCTCGAAGGATGATGGTGATCATAGCAAGGCAATCCATGCTCGGTGGCTTAAAGGAGATGTATCAACTGAGCTAATAGTACATGAGGCTTCTACCCTAGGAAGGATGGTTCCTCCTTTGTCGTCGTTTTCTATTCCCATCGAAGGTACATCGAGGGATGCTCTAGTCCAATGGCCACCTAAATCGAGTGAGGTATCGAGCGGTCATATTCCACTGGGAGTAGTTCAACTGCGGCCGATGAGACCGGCCAGTAGATGTATGCTCATCTTTCAAGGAGCCTCAGTGGCTTTTTTATGGTGTGTTTTGGTTGATTTTTTTAGTTTTGCAGTTTTGCATTTTCATTTTCTCCCCAAATATTTTTTCATAAGCTTTTGACAAGCTCAAGTCTGAGTTGATCCAATGTGATCGGGGAGAAATTTCTAGCTTCTTTGTGAAAAAAGGGCAAAGGAGTTGGCATACATGCGCTATGAGGTGAGTCGAAGCCAAAACTATGAAAGCTACGTCAAGAGATAAGTAACCTTTATTTCGAGGGGACGCATGTTTCTTCTTCTACACTTGGAGATTAACATTTTAGTATTTCAGTTGCAGAGAGGGATGTAGGATCTGGAAATCCTTTGGGGAAAAGTTGGTCAGGCCAAGTTTGAGTGTAATGAGCTAAAGGCTCAGATAGATGCCCAAGTTGCGGCCAAAAAGAAAGCTTTAGCCATGGCTTCTACCCTTAAGGTGCAACTTTGGAATGCTCATGCAAACAACTTTGTGCAAACGAGCAGGATAACAAGGCTCGAGTCTGACTTTTTGGAGATGAAAGCGGAGGTCGTGGATGCCCGAACTGAAGCTGAAAAGATTCGAGCTAAGGCTAATAAGAAAGTGGTCGTCTATTTATAAGACGCTGCCGACACTCGAGCTGAGTTGAGCGAGAGGAGAGCAAAAGTAATGAATATGACTGGTGAAGATCCCGTAGGGAAACCCTCGAGGAGATCCGTGCTTTAGGATTCAATCTCTCATAAGAGATAGCGTAGGCCAAAGCAGATAAATATGATGCCATGTTCCTCGTATCCGATGCTGAAAATAATGAGAAAGAGGCTGTTGGATCTGCAGTCCCCGAGGAGAAAATATACTATGCTTTTTATTTTTGATTCTTTGTAGAATATTCTTTAGAGAACTTTGTATATGAAGCCTAATACTATTTCACATATACTCATAAAAGGAAACCTTTCGATTTCATCTTTCATGAATTTCCCTTTGCTTGTTTATGTCATTTTTTGTTTTAAATTTTGACATTTGTCAATAATTAGCCAGATGAATTATACTTTGAGGTAAAACCCTTAGGTTTATAATTAACCTGAGGCTTATTGGGCTGGCCCGTAGGCTTTTACGCGTTGGGTCGGTACGACCTTTGGTATAGGCTGGCACTTAGGCTCTTACATGTTGGATCGACATGATCTATAATAAAGGTGGGTGCTTAGGCTCTTATGCATTGGGTTAGTACAGCCTTTGCTATAGATTGGCACTTTGGCTCTTATGTGTTGGGTCAGTACGACCTTTAATATAGGCCGACACTTAGGCTCTTACGTATTAGGTCAGCATGACCTCTAATGTAGGATTTATTTTTCTCTTGTTAAAGACTTTTTGAAGTTTTTGTGTTCGCCCGAATCTTCGACGGTTCAATAAGAACCTCGATTATGAGCTATTATGTAGTGAATAATGAGCACCTCGGGAGGTTTCGCTCG